>JAYKKM010000263.1:6685000-6875000 GCA_035772405.1 Chrysogorgia sp. JL179-B06
TATTTTAAAATTTTGGGTTTTTTGAGGGAACTTTTGAGCAAAATATAAAAGGTCTTCAATCACATTTTGAATAAAGTGTAGCACACTATTTTTAAGAAATATTTCAGAGTTTCATTTGGTATTTCACTTTGACATGGTTTGAGAAAACACTCAGATAGGACTCACAACAAGCCCCTGCACAACCACTTAGCAAGTAAACCAGGTATATGCAACTTGAAAAATGTCAGGATTATTCAAAACAATTTATGATTTCGATAAACAAGAAATCTTATTTTTATCAGTTTGTTCTTCTTTGAGGAGGGCTAAAGCATGTTTGGCCCCCAATTTTCATCTTGGGGGGGGGGGGGGGACATGGCCCCTTCCAATCCCAATAGATTACAAGAACAAAGAGATTTTCACCATGTTGGATGGATTATTAAACTTGCAGAAAAGGAAAAACATTTGTTAGATTCATCCAACTTGGTGGCCATGATGTAAGATGAAAACCACCTATAGACGTAGCATTATTGTTATTAATGTCATAGCATTACCGGTACAGTAATTATTAATACAATTTCTAAGGTTTGCAATCTCTAATGTTTCAGCAGTTGTGGAAAATCACATGAATAAAGAGGGAATTATACAACAGTTTAGAGCAGTCAACGCCATTAAGGGAACTCAAATGATAGATATCAATCGAATGGACAAGTCTATGCTATGCCAACTGATGCATATTTACAAAGACCCAGGAGTATCCCTGAGGAAAACTCCTGACATTAGTTTTGCTGGAGAGACTGGAGCTGATGTAGGGGGGCCAACACGAGAGTTTTTCCATGAAGCTCTTTCTAGCCTTTCCAGAGTTGATTCAAAGTCTGGTATTCAGCTTTTTTTTGGACAGCAGGGACACCTGTTGCCACTCTGTAGTATGGATGCCCTATCTAGTGGGTGCTTTCTTATGGCTGGAAAGCTATTAGCTCATAGCATACTACATGGTGGTTCAGGACTTGTTGGTTTAGCACCATCAGTTGTCAAATACATTGCCACAGGTTCGGTTGACATTGCCCAGGCTCTTGTAACAATGGATGATGTTGGTGACATAGAACTGAAGACACTTTTGAAAGAGCAGGTAACTGAAATATTATAATATACATATGTATACCGTACATGTTTATCTTTATTTATATATATTTATTTATATATGTAATCAAACAGAATCATTTAGTATCAATTTCGTCCTGCTATGTATTGAAGTTAAACATGTATGTGTAGCAGGACTGTGAATTATTGTTTCAGGTAAAAAAAACCTGCATGAAATTCATACATTTTAAAGGAAGTCAGAGTGACTTAAGGAAATTTTTTTAAACATGCATGGCTGCCATTCATTTCTCAACAACATTGTACTTATGTTACTGGTCCTAACTGTTGATCATTCAAGAGTAATTGATTGAATGTTCAAGACTAACAATGAGCAATAAAATTAACCCCTAGGAATAGAATGACCTACTTTACATAGATTAAGTTCTTGTTTTACATCTTAGGTGCTTGATAACAACTGTGATAGCCTTCCTGAAACTGACCGAGATAAGATAGAAAATCTTATGGTGAGACATGGGTTGAGTGACCTTCCCCTGACAGATAAAAACAAAGAAAAGGCTGTTCAAGACATTATTGTTGCAGAAGTGCTGACAACAAGAACAACTGCACTTGATGCTATGTTCAAAGGCCTAAACACATTTGACCTTGGCACACTGATGAGATCCAATGCATGTGTTGAATGTGTTGTGTTCCCAAGTCTAGAAGATGCAGAAGTTGATGTGTTATTGATGAAGATGAAGTTCAAAGGCATTCCCTTGGTCGATATTGACACCAACGAAAAAAGCAATGCTGTGCAATGGTTTTATTATTTCTTAGAAGAATGTGACAAAGAATTGGGTATGTCTTGCTAATATACATATTATATACTGTAAGGCCGGTTTTCCACTGGACAGCATTTGCTGCGCCGAGCAGAATTTTTCTTTGTTTTGTGAGCCATCAGGCAGAACTAGTGAGAAAAGAAAAATTCTGCTGAGCGCAGAAAATTCCGTCTATTGGAAAACAGGCTTAATATTAATTAACATGCAGTAAAACCTCTCCTAGGAGCTGACCATGCATGGAACAGTCAAAGGTTGTTGCTAATGAGTTTTATTGTTCACATAGAAAGTCATTATTGTAATAAGTGGTTTCTTAAAGGACATTGGCAACAAAAATTAAGTTATTATTTGAAAGAACTCTTAAAATAATGAAGAATATTAATTTATAGTTCTTTCATATTTTACTTAGTTCTTGAGATATTTAGACTTACCGGTATGCGATATTCAAATGAGATGATCTATGACGTCATAACCTGGGAAAAAATTTTAACATATTGGAAAATCGTGAATATCTTTTTCATTATTAAATGAAATTACTTGAAACTTTGCATGTAGATACATACATACCACTAAACTGAAGATCATCGTTCAAGTCTTACAGTTGCCATGGTAACAGATTATTTTACAGACCTCTTGATTTCGAAAACAAAGTTATTTGTTTTCTCTTCAGTGCCGAACCTTATTGGGTTGGTTAGTTGGTAGCTGTTCAGCAAATGTTCACTGTGGTACAAAGTCTACCAGGTAAGAAAACAAAACATCAAGAGGTCTGTAAACTAATCCGTCACCATGGCAACCATAAGACTTGAACGATGATCTTCAGTTTAGTGGTATGTATCTGCATGCAAAGTTTCAAGTAATTTCATTTAATAATCATGAAGATATTCACGATTTTACAATATGTTAAAATGTATTTCCCAGGTTATGACGTCATAGATCATCTCATTTGAATATCGCATAAGTCTAAATATCTCAAGAACTAAGTAAAATATGAAAGAACTATAAATTAATATTCTTCATTATTTTAAGAGTTCTTTCAAATAAAACAAACTTAATTTTTGTTGCCATTGTCCTTTAAAAAGACTATGAAAGTTGAAATTATCAAAATATATGATCACATTTTCAGTTTTGCATAAACTGCATTCACACATCCAGTTCAGGTGTTACACTGAGGCAAATGTTGCACATAGAATTGTGGTACAATATTAATTTTTAACTTTCTATTTACAGATCCAGATACTGGGAAAAAAATGACATCTACATTGCTCATGTTCATTACTGGTTCACCCATGTTGGTGGACGAATTAAAAATGGAATTCAATGGGGACCCCTCAAAACTTTTTTTGGAAGCAGACAGTTGCTTTAATCGGGTCTTTTTGCCAATTTGTCACCACAATTATGTTAAGTTCAAAGAGGCATGCCTAACATCTTTAGGTTGGGGTAGTCACGGTTATGGTAGGTTTTAGGGTCCAACACATACAGTGTGTTACTGTTTAACTATCTTCCCATTATAATTTAATATTGTTCCTTAAAGTTCATATTCAGCTCCATTGCCTTGGGATTATTTGATGCAGTTAAAACAGAGAACCCACTGCAATCTATTATGATAGTGTAAATTATTAAGAAAACAACTTCATTGATCAAGACTGTAAATTTCAGTTTTACACATTTTGTTAGAGTGCAAATACTAAAAGCATGTTACAGTAATAACCAATTAGTAGTCAATCTCGCTAATTAAATTATTTAGTACAAAAATATAGTCCAGATAGCTATTGCATGCTTTTTCTGCTTGCACTCTACTAAAGTTACAGTACATTTAGATTATACAATGTTAAAGTTAATAAAAAGGTGACTGATAATGCCTTTACCATGTTTAAAGAATATAGCATTGATAACCTTAGATTACATGTTCAGTGACAAAGGCAACAGTGTTCAAGTATATATCAACTCCTTTGTTAACACTTTGTTGTTTTGGATTAATGGACCTTTGTAACTCTGTTAGTGCTCCTTCAGTCAATGGACACTCTGTAGTGGGTACAACGATCCCAACAGATTCAGAAGACATTGACACCATGCTATCAAAGTCAATTCCATAACTTTCTTGTTCTCTCTGTGGACATTAATAAGTATTTAACTTTTTAAAAAATTATGCAGACTTACAAAGATGTATACTGTATTTATAAGTGGTTAAGATACTGTTATTTAGGTTACCTTTAAAATGTTAATGTGTTTATGAAACGAAAATTGAGATGACATTTTTATTGATTTATTTGAAAGAGCTCCTCAAACGATAAAGAATGGCGTTTGTAGTTCTTGCATACCTTATCTCGTTCTCGAGTTATTCAAGATTGTGTAATATGACCTATGATGTCACTAGTTGTACCCACCATTATGATGAATCAGAAAATGAAGCATATCTTCAAAACTATTGAACAAAATTCCTTGAAACTTTGCACAAGTATACAGGTCACTAAACTGAATAACCCACGTAAACTTTATCGTTGCCATGGTAACAGATTAGTTCCCAGACTCCTTTATTCCTCTCATAAACTTGTTTATATTCTCCCTTTTCTAAACCAATATTTATAACTGTTGATCAGTGAGGGATATTTTCAATAGTATTGCCAACAAAACAGAGCAACTTTGAGTCAAAGTCTGTTTAGGGCATAGTGGAAAATATAAATTTTTTGCTGTAGGATGAAAGGTCTGGGCACTAATATACCTGTATATTGCTATGGTAATGATAAGCTTGAGGTGGGGATATTCAATTTAGTGACCTATATACTTGTGCAAAGTTTCAAGGAAATTTGTTCAATAGTTTTGTAGATATGCTTCATTTTCGGATTGATCATAATTACACAATCTTGAATAACTCCAGAACGAGATAAGATATTAAAGAACTACAAATGCCATTCTTTATCATTTGAGGAGTTCTCTCAAATAAATCATTAAAAAGGTCACCTAAATTTTCGTTTCATAAACACTTTAAGCACCCTCTTACTCATGGTAATAAATTTAAAAACACTAATGATTATGCAAATGGTGGTGAGGAAAAAAAATGAAGTACTGTATCTGTCAACGAGGTACAGCAATATTTTATTTTATTACTCTGATGAAGGACTCCACTCAAAACATCAGTATTTCATTACTAAAAATCTTGGCAGTACACCACCTTTTCACTTTGCTCTTGTTTTTCAGTTTGTTTGTCATAATATTATGGTCACAGGATGTTTTTCCTTTTTGACTTAAAAAAAGATTCCATATTTTTGATTACTGTTATGAATTTAGTACTACAGTATGTAGGTTTAAATTTTGGTTGTTATTGACTGTATCATGATGATGATTATTGTTAATTATTAATAAATCAATGGGGATTTTTTAATTCAAACTTTAAATACCAGAACTTTTACTTACCTCATTTAAGTTATGCCAGACTTCTTTTGCAATTGTTCCATCATCATTTGCAATGCTAAATAAACCTCTGATCCAAAGTTGGTTTGGAGTTAAATTCCCAGTTCCTTCAATAGGATGACTGTCCCATCCTTTGCTGAATTGTTCTAAGCATTCATTAATTCTAGGAGTGAAGACATAATGCAGACAAAACATCTGAATGTCATTGTCAATGTCAAGATATCCCTCACTTTCAAGAAAATTAAACAAGCAGTAGAATGTATAGACACAACAAACGTACACATCAACCCAAAGTCTTTCAACACGCTGATTGTGAACACTTTTTCCAGTGATGAAAGAGCCTCTGTCTGGGCCCCTTTCTGGATGATTGAACATGAATCGAGCAACATCAACATTTTCACCACCCTGGTCTGCTCTGACTCTTGATGGCAGTCCATGATTGTGAACAGCCTCAACAAAGGCATCAAGCACTGTTTGAGCTTTGTTGTTTGTATTACACTGTAGAAACATAATCTTTCTTGAATAGCCATCTATACAGCCATGGATTACTAATCTCCACCTGTGATGGAATCAAAAGTTTTAGTGCTATGTAGCTAGACAGTATGAATTACAGTTGTACAAGATCAAATGAGGAAACAGACCATTTCCTCATTTGATCTTGTGATGGAATAATATTTACTTAAGTACTTAATATAATTATCACCAGTAATTATCTATTGAACTTCATATTTAATGTACAGTGTAACCCTTTCTTGTTGGTTCTCTCCCTTGCTTCAAATATTTTTCTACAGGTGCTTTACTGAGTTTTCCTTCCTCCATACAACATTTCGAAATTCCAAAAGGAATTCCACCATGTGGGTGTGCCACTATTAACTCTCAGTAATTATCATATAAATGAAACTGCCTACTGTACATTAAATACAGTATATGAATAAAAAAACAGATACATAAAATAATGCCAGAGATAAATACACGAAAAACATACCTAATCAATTTATGATGACCATCTAAGTGCCAGAGTGCAAGCGGGGATTTGACATTGTATACTCTTCTAGAAACTGGTGTAAGTTGTAGAGATCGCAGCAATACACCTTCAGGGTCAGACCTTCTCATTGCTTCTCTTACACGTAACTGTTGTACATGTATACCTCTGGATCTCAGGAAACCAATCATTCTTCTGTATCCACAATTCGGAAATTCATAAACTAATTGCTGTGTTATTTCATCCAGTTCAGTATTGCTTATAGTAGAGTAGGTTTGAGTGACTGATAGATTATAATCTCTTATTCTTCTGTTGACTGTACTGAGGCTCACTCCAAGCATTTCACTTATTTGGGGAAGTGAAAAGTTGTACTCCAAAAAAAGCTCGAGTTGGTCTTTAGGAATATCGAAACTTGGTCTTCCTCTGTAACCAGAAAATACTTTGTTTGGGCTATATCCCATGTAGATGTCTTTGTCCAGCTGTACCATTATGTTCTTTACTTGTTGGAGCTTGTCAATAAGAGGATCCACTACAACGTCATTTTCGGGTTTAAAGTAAGAATATCTTTGCAAGACACCCAAAAACCAGTCGATACGAAATATTATACTATCAAATTGATCTTGTCTGAAACTATGGCTCTCTAATTGCGTAAGTAAGTCGAGTAATAACCTCTTCCCGTATAACCGAAGAGCCTCCATATTTTTCAAAACCGTGAGCAAGCCAATGGGGTTTGGGTACTAATTTTAAACGTGAGACCGCTGATGAGGCTCATAGCCCAATGATATGAAGACATAGCCCAATGATATGAAGACATAGCCCAATGATATGAAGACATAGCCCAATGATATGAAGACATAGCCCAATGATATGAAGATATAGCCCAATGATATGAAGACATAGCCCAATGACATGAACTGCAATGTAATAATGTTTTTGACATGATCCACCTTTCATAGCAAAGGGTATTTTAAACGTGATTTACGTCACAGCCGTGAACCGTGATTGTCGAAAATAAATATCTATTAAGTGTAAATTAAGTTCTCAATTTGTCGTAAACTGATTTTCCTTTACCTGTAACCTTTTAAACTCAAGATTCGAGTTATATAAGACGAGACAAAGTGTAGACTGGTGATACATTTTGATTATATCTTTGTAAAATTTTAATATTTGTCTCTATAGAGAACTCTGGCATAGACGATGCCTGGATAGAATCTGACGTCTATGGTGCTGCAACAACAAGGCAAATACACACTAGTAGCAAATACACACAGTGTACACACTACAAGCGTTCCCTTCAGGGCCACATTTACTCGTATGTAGCTCTGTATGAAATAGCACTGAAGGAATTCATCAAAAGAACCCACAGCTAAAAGACGTCTGCTGGGAGGCAACAGAGCAAGTGGAAGCAGCCTGCTCTGAGAAGAATAAATCCGCAAAGGCTGCGTTTGCAAAGCAAGCACACAATACCCTCCTGGAAGCCTTTACTACTGCTGAGGTTGTGGAGGCATTCACAGAGTGGGAGGAGCAGAGATCCAAAAATGCCATGTTCAAGTCCATCATGAACTACCTACACCGAGTGGAAACTATCCTGTTCTTTGTTGCAGCATCCAGAAATGCTGATCTGGCACTCCATCTCCAAGCTGCAGAAGCACTGAGCAAGTTCTTCATTGCTTTTGACCGCATCAAATACTCTGGCCCAGATACATTACAGATATGTATGACCTGAGAATCAACAATCCGGATACCTGGAAGGAACTATAAGCAGGTAACCTGTCAGTCACAAAGAATGACATTCCATTTGTGTCAATTGGTGAACATATCAACAAAATGATGCGCATGTGAACATATCAAGTATCAACAAAATGATGAAGGTTCACTCCGGACTGATTGGTATTTCCAACAATGCCAATGCTAGACAAAGATTTTTTATGGCTTCGCCAGAACTGTCCCGCATGTCAAGAAAGTTCAAGAGTCAGTTTGATACCGGAGCAGGTGGCAAGGACACAGTGCATCCTGAACTAGGGTCTAGTCGGATCAACAGAGATCATGAGGCAATTGACAGATCATGAGGCAATTGACAAGATGAAGGCTGCGATACTCAGCCATGGCAATCCAATTAATGAAGAGGGTGACAAGTTGTACAACATGATCACACATGCCTATATACCCCAATAATATGTCCCGCAAATCTTGAACATAGATGCCACAGGCCAGAAACTGTATGAGAACTATGTCTCAGAGAGAATCAATGGAAATATAAGCCTCTGGGCTAAAGTCAAAAAGGAAAACAACAATCAGAAACAATACTGTAGATCTCAAGGAGACCAAGGATCTGTATGGCAGGCTGATGATCCTTGCCAGGTCTAACAGACAAATCAACCAGAAACATGCTATTGGGAACTATATGAGTTCACACTAACACCAAGAGCAATGTTTGCTCCCAGTGTGGAAATGCTGCCATGCACTGACAAGTCGAAGCTAATCCACCTTCTAGAGAAACTGGCAAAGGCGGACGCAGCAGAACCGGACAATCCACAAGCTGCAGGTTTATTGTATGAAAATCCAATCGACACAGAGAATCTGGAACCTATAGCCAATGACGACGGCTGTGCTAGTCGCAAAATTGCACTGGTGGATGGCATGGTAGTTGTCCAAAAGCTAACAAAGAAGCCATCAACTGTGGTGACGGTCAAGGATCTCAGCGAATGGTTCTATGACAAAGTGATGTCTCTAACCAGAGAATACGATGAGATTATTCTGGTGTTTGACACCTATAAAGCTGACTCATTAAAACATGCCACAAGGGTGAAAAGGAGACAAGGAAAGGAACATCAAAAACATCCCAATGAGCCGCTTCCGTTCCCATGACCAAACAAATGCTAAGTTGACAGAATACCTGGTATCAAAGACCATTGAATACAGCAGAAACTCCACCAAGCTTGTCATTGCCTCTGCTGCAGGATGCACCAAGAGCAACAGGCAGATGTACTTTGAAGACAACAACCATGAAGAAGCAGATACATTGTTGATCCATCAGGCAGTTCTCGCATCACGTCGAACCCCCTGATGCAGAACTCATGTTCTTCTCCCCAGACACAGATGTGCTGGTGCTGGTAATTGCCAACTATGACATCTTGCTCACAAATACGTCATTTCAATGGTATCAGGAGTCGTGGAAGTGAGTCCAATATGGGCAGCATTAGGTGCAGATCGAGCAAAGGGTTTGCCAGCATTTCATGCCTTCGCAGGAGCAGATAACACTGGGAGGTTTTGCAGGATAGGAAAAACAACCTGGCTGAATACCTACCTAGAAACAGACAATGATGTCATCAATGCTCTGAAGAAACTTTCCAACACCAGTGAAGTCACGGAAGAACTGCTATCCACATTAGCAAGGTTCATATGTGCAGTATATTCACCAAAGGGGATCCATATTGAGAACATCCCTGAGCTGAGATGGCATCTTTTCTGCAAGTACATGGCAGAGAGTGGCAAACTGCCACCCACCCATGGTGTTCTCAAGCAGCATGTCCGAAGAGTCCATATCCAGACCAGAGTGTGGGGGCAGGCAGCAATCGCTCACCAGGAGTTCGGTGACCCACTACATAACGGCTTTTACAAGGACAAAGATGGCCAACTGAAACCCTTGACAACTGAGGAGCTCCCAGCACCACAGGCCATCATTGAGATGGCTATGTGCAAATGCAAATCTGACTGCTCTTCGCACCGTTGTTCTTGCAGATCAAAGGACCTAGCATGCACAGAAATGTGTCAGTGCAGCACTGCACTGACTGCCAAAATGATGATCACAGTCAGGATGTCATATTCGCTGACAGTGATGACAGTGAAGATGTTGTGTGTAGACTAATTACAGACCCACAGACATGTTTGTGTTTTAAATATGTAACATATTTTGATTGTGTGTACACACTAGTACAGTGGCAAGTTATGAAAGAGAATATTGCCAGCCAAATATAAATAAAATGCATATGGTTATCAAAATGTGTCGCCAGTACATGACCAAGATCATACTTCGTTTAATCAAGTTAGCTCCATTGAATCGCTTGTCCCTAAACGTGCTTGTCACCTAGAACTCGGGATATTGAGAAACACATAAATTGCGTAACGCGTATAAAAAATCCAATATGGCCACCAATACATGTGCCTTTGCCAATTTGTGCCCTTTTTAATTAGCATAATTGGATTTCTTGTACCCCAAAATATAGGTTTAGCAATCCTAGGTCATATAGAGGCCAAAATATTGAGAAATTCCCAGGTCAAGGTCGCCATATTTAAAAATCCAAGATGGCTGTCTTGCAGGCTTCCGGGAAAATGGAAACATGTATTTTCTGATTAGTTATTCCATTTGTAAAAATGTATAGTTTACCTAATCTCCAAAAAATGTAAACGAAATTACATAAGGACCCTGACTAAATTAATGATGTAGTCCAGTAAAGGTGGGGCAACACACGCCACAGCATCACGACGGTTTCCGCCCCACCCCAGGCAAATGCAACACCGAAGTAGCTAGTTATCTTCGATAGCCGCCCCTGCTGACTATCTTGTGAGTCTGAAAAGGTTTTGTGGCCAATATATTACTTTTTTATAACGAATTAATATTATCGGAACGTAAACGGACGCCCTTGCTATCCGTTTTGTTTCGAGAATGGTTGGTACTTGACGATTGCCCTTGCTGATCGCCAGTGAAAGTTTAATTAGAATATATATAAACCCAGCGTCTACACTATAAGAACTTAAACGGACGCCTTTGCTATCCGCTTTGTTTGAAGTTTGACGAGTCTGCTCACATGCTGGATAAGGTGAGGATAAGATAAGATTTCCGCCCTTGCTAGATAATCTTATCTATCCCCCTATCCATGGTAAAAAAAAACCACACCTTGATACCCTGGTGAACACGTTAAGCTGAAATAGTTGGAACTCGAATGTATTTGAGAAAGGCATTCGACTTCCAACGGCCTAGAGTACGAATTTGTGCATCAGACATTCCCCGCTCTGCAGCGTGTGACGCAGCGCCAATTCTGAAACTATAGGACCCTCGTTGCTATCGTGGAACTTCAAATAGTCCAGCATTAGCTGAACCGGACAAGAAACATGTTGGAGATGAATAACCATGTGGATTGGTCGCTGCTTGTAATTGTGCTTGAAGTCAGTGAAGGTTAATCTCATCCCTATTATTTCACCATCTTTGTTTGAAAGTTTGGTGAGTTGATTAATTTGCAAAGGGGTATTACCTTTCTGCTTCGTAGTGGTTTTCGCCTATCCTTAGAAAGGCAAAGAATGCCAAAGCACACATCGCCTTAAATTGGCACTTCGCATATTGAGAACTAATTGTGTGTGAAGACGCGTTAAAGTGTTTATGAAACGAAAATTGAGGTGAATTTTTTATTGATTTATTTGAGAGAACTTCTCAAACGATAAAGAATGGCGTTTGTAGTTCTTTAATATCTTATCTCGTTCTCGAGTTATTCAAGATTGTGTAATAGGACCTATGACGTCACTAGTTGTACCCACCATTATGATGAATCAGAAAATGAAGCATATCTTCAAAAATATTGAGCAAAATTGTTTGAAACTTTACACAAGTATACTGGTCACTAAATTGAATATCCCCACGTCAACTTTATCGTTACCATAGCAATATATATTAGTTCCCAGACCTTTCATTCTGCAGCAAAAATTTTCTATTTTCCACGATGCCCTACAAAGATTTTGACTCGAAGTTGCTCTGTTTTGTTGGCAATACGATTCAAAATATACCTCACTGATCAACAGTTAAATATTGGTTTAGAAAAGGCAGAATATAAACAAGTTTATGAGAGGAATAAAGGAGTCTGGGAACTAATCTCTTACCATGGCAACAATAAAGTTCATGTGGGTTATTCCATTTAGTGACCTGTATACTTGTGCAAAGTTTCAAGGCATTTTGTTAAATAGTTTTGAAGATATGCTTCATTTTCTGATTCGTCATAATGGTGGGTAATGGTCCTGTGACGTCATAGGTCATATTACACAACCTTGAATAACTCGAACGAGATAAGGTATGGAAGAACTACAAGCGCCATTCTTTATCGTTTGAGGAGCTCTTTCAAATCAATCAATAAAAAAAGTCATCTCAATTTTCGTTTCAGAACTGAAACATAGGTATTTACCGTCGACGGAGCGTAGCGCCGCTCAAACATGAATGCTACAAACAGTGCTAATGCCGATGCTGAAATAGGTAGCGAAAATTCGGCATGATTAAATATGGTAATATGAAACTGAGTAAACAGTTTCCATGCACGTTGATAAGTGGGAATAGAAGAAGGTTGAAGGCTCGACTGCGTCAAAAGGGAAACTATAGCTCCCAGTTTTCCGGCTGCAGATGTAGGGGAATATCTGTTGGACGTGCCTTGATATGCGCTGGTGCCAGTTGTTTGAAAGTTTGTACCTGAGATGTGGGCATGAGCAGAAGCTAACGCGCCGTGACCCGGCGGTGTGGGGAATCTTCGGTCTCTCACTTGATCAGCCTCGCCGCTTTGAGATTCCCTGTGACACCAGACAACTCTCCTTTTAGATTCGTAGATTTATTTACACTATTTACATCTCGATTTTCATCAACTCTTTCTTCGATTTACCTTCTCACGCACACACACAAAATACTTCGACTATGTCAACAAAAAATATAAATATCAAGGTCAAGTGTCAAATTTCACTTAGATCGTCTGACTTCGCCATGGCGACGGACTTGATTGACGTTCGCTAGATCTAAATATAGTCACGAATGTGAACCATTTTCTACACCCTCCCCCTATTTAAGTAATCCCCGACTTAAATATAACGTTTTTAACTTTCTTCATTTTCGTTGGCTATCACTCCCACCCAGTGGCGTGGTGGCTCGAATATTTCAAGGGGGGCCACTGGCCAGTGCTGAATTGGCGCCCCCAGAGATGCCAAATCCAGTTGCAAATCTGACATAAGCGAGCGCCGAAGGCGCGAGAAGCGAGCGCCGAAGGCGTGAGTTGTCCGCTTTCTAGGGGGGATCGGGGGCATGCACCCCCGAAATTTTTGAAATCTAGAGTCTCTGAAATGCCATTTCCTGCGTTCTGGGGAAAGATTTTACAGAATTCCCATGGTTAGAAAACAACATTTTTTGTATCATGATTTACAATTTGTTTAGAAATTTATAGGGTTTTACAAGAACGAAGAGACTGAAGAGAGACTGTTAGAAAATAATTTTGTTCCTGGTCAAATGTCAATAACGTATAGTCAGAATATACTATAGCCTATAGGCTAAAGTTTATGCACGTTGAGCATAATATAACACTAACTTAACAGTTTTAAAAGACAACCGATTAACCGAATGCAAGTCAATTAGTCAAAGTAGAGCTTTTGACAGTTCGGGAGAAAGCTTTGCGTACAAGTTGATGAGACGGTCTTTATCGCATTTGAGCAAAATTTTACGCTCGATTGTCATTGAAAGCAACGATTCAAGTCTCTCCTGAACCATGGACGAACGAATTCGAGTCTTCACCCTCTTGAGTGCAGAAAATGAACGCTTTAATTTAAATTTTACACACTAATCCAGGCCCTTCTTGGTAATTTTGGCGCCCACCGTCCGTGTCGGCGCCCCTCTTGAAACCATCGCTGGGGGGGCCATGGCCCCCCCGGCCACCACGCCACTGCTCCCACCAAACGATTTGTTGCAGTAATCTTGGCACGGCGAGTAGGTCGTTTCGAACCTTCCTCTTCGACTGCTGCACCGTTTCGATGTTGGTTGTTCCCTGCTGGATTATGCGTCTCACTTCGAACCTCGGTTCCTTGTTCCTTTACGTCAGTTCCTTCAATCTCAAGATCATATATCAATTGAAGTGGTCGCTCGATGATGTACCCGTTGCCCGTTTTTATCTTGAAACCCCGCGCAATTCCGTCGTTTCCCACAATCGTGTCCACGATTTTGCCGATTCTCCATTTTGCTCGGTGTTTGGTCGCGTCCTTTAGTATCACAACTGAATTCCTTTTTGGAATCGTTTGTTTCTTTGCGATTAACCTGGTATCAAATTGTTCTTGTAAGGCATGAAGGTACTCATTAACCCACCGCTTGCGAACGTGGTACCGTAGTCTTTTTGTCATCTCCTCTCGTTCGTCACCTATGTCTTCAACTTGGTCTTCCACGTTGCCTGCCCCCGTAACGAACAGAATGTTCGGTGTGATGACTGGAGCTTCATACTCCTCTCCCATGTAACATAATGGACGGTTGTTCATGAATGTTTCCACATCCAACAATGCTTCCTCGAGTTCTCCGAAGTTCAGTAGAGCTTTCCCTATTGCTTTCGAGAGGCTTGTCTTCATGATGACAATCAGTCTTTCGAAGAACCCACCCCACCACGGTGATCGCGACATATTGAATCTCCACTCGATATCCTTCACCGCGAGGTAGTTGAAGAGGTCGTCGTCTTTACGCAGCGTTGCCAACCATTTTTTAGTTGCTTTAAATGTCAAAGCATTGTCACTCACTATCAAACTCGGTGAACCTCTTCTCGCCACAAATTGCTTCAACACCTTCTTAAACTCATCAACTGTCATGTCCTTATACTGCTCTTGTACTAGCACACGTGAAGAGCGCTACATAAGCAGTAATGGGTGCACAACCACAGCTTGAGCTGCGCAATTATTGTTGGCTCCTATTTCACACAGACAAATTTTATCGAAAAACGTACAAAAAAGCTTGTGCGATTTTCTCCCTCGATTTGATTAAAACTAATTTCGGGGTATGTTCACATTGGGCTTATATGGCTCACAGCCAATCTATATATAATCATGTTAATAATACAAAAATAAGTGCCGGTATGTGAAATACAAAGTGAAACAACATGAATCACACACATACATGGTTAAAAACAAACCAACAGCAAAATTACTCCGCCCAAAAATGATACTTGTTGCATGGTGCACTAACTAAGCTGCACACATGCATGAATGTGCATAGGAAATAACAGTTTTGAGAAGAAATTAGTGAAAAATTGCATTATTTTTACATTGAACAAGTGGTATTATGAATATTTCGCCAAACAAGTGGAATTTTTCATTAATTCTTCAAGAGCAAGTGTTACTACTTAACATTCTTAACAACAATTGTTACACATAAAATTCTACTACGAATATAACCATGTGGTATTTTGCCTTCTAAATACTGGGGTATTAGATACAAATTTTACCACTGATTTCTTTAGCCAGTGGACTAGTGGAGTAATTAAAATTGATTGAAATGTTATTAGCAGTGAATTAGCAGCCTCGTACCCAGGCGCTTATTTTGCTACCCGCGCGTGGATTTGCGGGAAAACACGCGGGGGGAGAACGCCGAGGGGAGAAGCGGAAGCGCCTGGCAGAAAATGCATTCAAGATGGCGGAACATTGTTTTGTGATTTACTGAAATTGACCTGGCAGATTCGCTAAGAATTCGCCGAATTTTACACGAGAAAGAAACAAAGGCATGTTTTTACATTGTAGGAATTAAACGACAATATCGAAATATTTTTGTGAGATCTGTCAACAGGAGCTTATCCTGTGTGGCAAATAACGATCGTGAAGCAGTGCAATTTACTGTTGTGTTTTATACTGTTGTACATGTATTTATACGCTGCGGCCAGCAATTAAATTTGGCCTCCAAACCCTCGTATTTGACTTCGACAGCACATAATCGATTTATCCCCCTTGCTATAAGACTAATTTACAGTCTTATAAGCAAGGGGAATAAATCATGTCTGTCGAAGTCAAATGCGAGGGTTTACAGGCCAAATTTAATTGCTGGTATACCTGCTATATATATTGCAGTGAAATGTGTGAATATACAACTCTAAACAAAAGATCAATAAAAAAGTTTCATTATTTGGCAATATACATATTCCAATACAGTTTCCAAAAAAAGGATAATGATCCTCATGCATATATGCATCCCCTCATACATATATATGCAACACCAAATCAAACACTTTTAAGAAGGTGAACAAAAAAAGTTTTATCATGTTTTGCATCAGTAACATACACTACAATACAGTATATCAACTCATTGAAGGACAAGGGGAAATTTACAGTATATTATATACTAATGACAGACAAATTTATACAGCAAGGGGTGTGACACCTAACCCTTAAAGCTACAATTTGTACTTAGTTCAGCTGGGAATTACAGCTTTGGATTGACTTGGACTCAAAGGCTGAACTTTTCATGAGCCATATATAATGCAAAAAATTATATACCAGTATTTCTCTACAAAGCAATGGTGTCTTTATGTGAGAATATAGGTTGAACCAACAATGACAATACATGTGTCCGACCTTTACTGTAGCTAAGCTGAAACTTAATTTGTGCATGTGTAAAACACGAACTCATCTGATAAACAGGCATGATTTTCTTGATTTGGGTCAGCCTAAATAAAAATTGCTGTGGATATTCTTCTGACAATTTGTAGGGATGTTTAGGGGTTTTGGGGTTAGGATTAGGGTTTTTAGTGTTAGGGATATTAGGATGTGGGTTATTTAGGGATAGATTGGGTTAAAATTATTGGAAGTATTCTGTAGTAATGTTAAAAATCCACCTCAAACCTTTCAACGTAAACCTAAAATACGGTTAGATTCTGCATGGGAATAGGGTTTGCTTTTGGGTTAGTTTTAGTGTCCACAAAATGACCAAATTGTATTGAAATAATGACGTCACTACATCAACCGAGTGCATATAGCTGCACCCAAATTGAAATTAGGTTCTGTTCATGAACATTTTGGCATCTAAACCTTGCCTATAATGTATAAGTAGGTTTAAAGATACAATACTTACTCATTTTCACTATTTTTATTCCTTTTTGAATCTCAGTGGAAAACAAGCTGTTATACAGCGTGTCAACAGACTTTTATCTGTAACAGTTAGCTAGCAAATCCAGTAAAACAGATTGTTTGACAAATGAACTGGAATCATTTTGACCAACCACAAAGTTCTTGATTTCCTCACACAATATCAAACTTCTATCCTGACACTGCCTACTAGATCAGTTATATGCTAAGAAAATGTTTACATTATGGATGTTTTAAGGATATAATATAATATACACCACAACTACAGGAAGATACTGTATATACAAATAATTTCGACTTAAATAATGCTACATGAATAAATCTATCTGAAACAACATAAATACTATAATATATTCCAGATATTTTTTAATGATATAACAATCCAGAAATGTTTCATTACTAAATTTCAATCTCCAAACTAATACTAGAATGTTTTGCAAATCGTTTAGGCTTTGATTCAGCAGACAATTTGGACTCAGGTGTCAATGCATGCTTTCCTTGTTGCACATAAGACGAGGGAACTACAAGATCTCTGGGCAGACGCTGTAACAAACTGTGAGACCATTCTATTCTCCCATAAGATTAACATAAGATTGTTCTTCAAGACAATAGACAATTAAAATTTACATGTTGATAATATATACTATTATAGCACTAAATCAGATAACTGCGTTTACCATATTAAGGCTCATGAAATTCCACATCAAGTGGAATCTGAAGAAGACACTGTATCAGAAACGGGAGTCTATAAAATAATTTAATAGTTATAAGAGTTTTTCACAATTCACTAAGTCGCAAACAAACAGGTTAATATCTTACCGTATATATATATAGCTGAGATCGGTTCTTATAAATATTAAAATATACATATATTAATGATATTTTCGAATATATTACCTTCGAAAGTTCCTTTCTGAAGAGACTTGTTGATATCATCCATGATTTCGAGCGAGAAATCTCTCAAATCTGTCTAATTCACATGTCGGTCGAATTCTTCACTCCATTCTACACAAATCGGTCAGATTCTTCAGAAATCGGTTCATTTTCTGCCAGGCGCTACGTCGTCTCATTTCGCAAACCCGGTCGCATCCACGCGCGCATCACGCGGCGGGTAGCAAAATAAGCGCCTGGGTACGAGGCTGGTGAATTAGTGTTAGCATTGTATATGTTCAACTTACCCATTGTTTATTGGGTAAATTGAACATCTATAATACACAATAAAGTAGGTGCATAATAACGACTCACAGGAATGAACTCTACGTAGTCCTTATGGCTACTTACTAGTGTGCGCGCGCGTGCGTTCGTTCTAACAGCATTATCATTGAGGCTTCGCGCTGACATCTATTTCTGTCACGACTTCGTTCTCACAGTCGATCATATTGTCATCGAGGCTTCGCCCTCACATATTAATTTCTGTGATGACTTCGTTCTCACAGCATTATCATATTATCATCGAGGCTTCGCCCTCACATTTAATGTGACGACTTCGTTCTCACAGTATCATAATATTATCATTGAGGCTTCGCCCTCACATATTCGATTATTACAGGGGCTTGCCGCTTGCGTTGCGGCGACAGAAATATTTGCCATGCTTGACCCTGCCGCGACATCTACTACAGTTATTATATTAAATTTATTCCGTCGTCCTTTTTCTGGTCCGCTTTGCTCTTTTCCGACAAGTTTATCGTTACAGTATGCCACCGAAACGTTCGCAACAACGAAAACGAGTTTCTGCTACGACACTGCATGTACCGCATCCCGACGTGTCGCTTCGACCAGCGCCGGTTCTTCGGTTCCTGCAAACACAGCTAATGAAGCTTCGACCTCCACCAGCGCAGTCACAACTCCGCCCGTTTCGCTCCCCGAATATTCCATCGCGGGTTCTATGTTGCCTCCAAACTTCTTCGAGCAACTCGGCGTAACGACAGTGGCAGTCGAAGTTACAAGACGGCTGACACCGACTATCAGCTCCAACTCCTCAGGTGAAATAGCAACTGGCCAATTTCAAGGCATGAGTCGGTAGTCACTGAGACACCTATGGTCAGCGAGAGCAACGCCAGCACGGTTCTTCAGCCGAAAAACGTGTCAAGCATGGCAACCGAGGCAACAACAACCATGGTTCACGGCGCGTTAGCTTCTGCTCATGCCCACATCTCAGGTACACACTTTCAAACAACTGGCACCAGCGCATATGAAGGCACGTCCAACAGATATTCCCCTACATCTGCAGCCGGAAAACTGGGAGCTATAGTTTCCCTTTTGACTCAGTCGAGCCTTCAACCTTCTTCTATTCCCACTTATCAACGTGCATGGAAACTGTTTACTCAGTTTCATATTACCATATTTAATCATGCCGAATTTTCGCTACGCATTCAGTTTGAGCGGCGCTACGCTCCGTCGACGGTAAATACCTATGTTTCAGCTCTGGGCTATTCGCACAAGCTGACGGGCTTTCCAGATCCCACGAAGGTATTCTACATTATTCAAATGCTGAAAGGTTATGGTAAACAAGGCTTTCGCTTAGGCAGCCGGTTTCCCATTACGCTTCCGATCCTCAGTAGAATAAATTGCTTAACGCGTCTTCACACACAATTGGTTCTCAATATGCGAAGTGCCGATTTAAGGCGATGTGTGCTTTGGCATTCTTTGCCTTTCTAAGGATAGGCGAGATCACCACTACGAAGCAGAAAGGTAATTCCCCTTTGCAAATTAATCAACTCACCAAACTTTCAAACAAAGATGGTGAAATAATAGGGATGAGATTCTTCACTGACTTCAAGAACAATTACAATCAACGACCAATCTACATGTTATTCATCGCCAACCTGTTTCTTGTCCGGTTTAGCTAATGCTGGACTATTTGGCTATATTCCAGACACAAAGCGGAGCGTCAGTGCCGCGGGACATGTTTACCTCGCAACTTTAGGCAACTATAAAATGTTGTGGACTTGACCCTTCTCGCTATAAGGGTCATAGTTTCAGAATTGGCGCGGGGAATGTCTGACGCACAAATTCGTACTCTAGGCCGTTGGAAGTCGAATGCCTTTCTCAAATACATTCGAGTTCCAACTGTTTCGGCTTAACGTGTTCACCAGGGTATCAACATGTGCCAGTGGGGGGTTGTTACCATGGATAGACGGCTGACACCGACTATCAGCTCCAACTCCTATGGTCAGCGAGAGCAACGCCAGCACGGTTCTTCAGCCGAGAAACGTGTCAAGCATGGCAACCGAGGCAACAACAACCATGGTTCACGGCGCGTTAGCTTCTGCTCATGCCCACATCTCAGGTACACACTTTCAAACAACTGGGACCAGCGCATATGAAGGCACGTCCAACAGATATTCCCCTACATCTGCAGCCGGAAAACTGGGAGCTATAGTTTCCCTTTTGACTCAGTCGAGCCTTCAACCTTCTTCTATTCCCACTTATCAACGTGCATGGAAACTGTTTACTCAGTTTCATATTACCATATTTAATCATGCCGAATTTTCGCTACCTATTTCAGCTGTTTGTAGCATTCATGTTTGAACGGCGCTACGCTCCGTCGACGGTAAATACCTATGTTTCAGCTCTGGGCTATTCGCACAAGCTGACGGGCTTTCCAGATCCCACGAAGGTATTCTAATTATTCAAATGCTGAAAGGTTATGGTAAACAAGGCTTTCGCTTAGGCAGCCGGTTTCCCATTACGCTTCCGATCCTCAGTAGAATAGATTGCTTAACGCGTCTTCACACACAATTGGTTCTCAATATGCGAAGTGCCGATTTAAGGCGATGTGTGCTTTGGCATTCTTTGCCTTTCTAAGGATAGGCGAGATCACCACTACGAAGCAGAAAGGTAATCCCCCTTTGCAAATTAATCAACTCACCAAACTTTCAAACAAATATGGTGAAATAATAGGGATGAGATTCTTCACTGACTTCAAGCACAATTACAATCAACGACCAATCTACATGTTATTCATCGCCAACCTGTTTCTTGTCCGGTTTAGCTAATGCTTGACTATTTGGCTATATTCCAGACACAAAGCGGAGCGTCAGTGCCGCGGGACATGTTTACCTCGCAACTTTAGGCAACTATAAAATGTTGTGGACTTGACCCTTCTCGCTATAAGGGTCATAGTTTCAGAATTGGCGCGGGGAATGTCTGACGCACAAATTCGTACTCTAGGCCGTTGGAAGTCGAATGCCTTTCTCAAATACATTCGATTCCTACTGTTTCGGCTTAACGTGTTCACCAGGGTATCAACATGTGCCAGTGGGGGGTTGTTACCATGGATACGGGGATAGGTAAGATCATCTAGCAGGGGCGGAAATCTTATCTTATCCTCACCTTATCCAGCATGTGAGGAGACTCGTTAAACTTCAAAAAAGCGGATAGCAAGGGCGTCCGTTTAAGTTCTTATAGTGTAGACGCTGGGTTTATATATATTCTAATTAAACTTTCACTGGCGATCAGCAAGGGCGATCGTCAAGTACCAACCATTCTCGAAACAAAACGGATAGCAAGGGCGTCCGTTTACGTTCCGATAATATTAATTGTTCTAAAAAAGTAATATATTGGCCACAAAACCTTTTCAGACTCACAAGATAGTCAGCAGGGGCGGCTATCGAAGATAACTAGTTACTTCGGTATTGCATTTGCCTGGGGTGGGGCGGCAAACCGTCGTGATGCTGTGGCGGCGTGTGTTGCCCCACCTTTACTGGACTATATCATTAACTGTAGTCAAAGTCAGAACATAAATAGATTAATTATAAGTTTCAATAAAACGGCTATGTGTCTTTTCTCATAGCCAAATTATCCCAAACTGGGAGATTGTAGTGTGTATTCCATCGCCCAGTAAACAAGCTCAGGAAATGCAACATTAGCATTATCTTTAATATCAAATGGCCGAAACGGTTTCATATAAATAGGCTGTATATAAATCCAAATAAAATTCCTACAAGAGTTTGGTATACTGCTCAAAATATATTGATAACGACTTATAATTACTGATTGTGTAACGTTTCGAGCGATGGCACTTTGCTTCGGCTTTGTTAGTCAAACTCAGAGAGATAATTTAAGAAATACAATTGCGTACTTCGCACCCCTCACTGTGTAGATTCTACATACGTTGCAAGCAAGCACTTAATAAATTGCAATTAATTATAAATGGCTGTAATACACAACTTAACTATTTCGATAGATGAAAACATGACCAAATCGAATAGATCCTTGACGAAAAGTCTACGTAATTTTAATATGCACTCGAGTGAACGAATTAATTTCTCATGAAAAATTGTTAAGCCTCTTTTAATAGAACGGGATCAATGTACTAACCGTAGCAAGTTGATTATTACGGTCGCGAAGGTCATTGCTGACAAGAACACCACTATATCCTTAGGCCTGCGCCGCAGACGACTAAACCCTAGAAGCAAGAGAAACGCAACTGGGAACACGTATACCGGAAACAATTAAGCCAATGTTTCATTGTTTGGTACGCACGAGTAGTTGCGAAAGGATAATGGGGGGCAGTGTTGCCAACCTTGGGATTTTATCAATCTTACATCCCCATGACCTTGCAATAACTTTCGACATGACGTTATTTCAATGGTACAACAATAAACGTTTCAAAATTGTTTTCGAGTCGTAAAGCTGCACGTTGTTAATTGGCGAAAGAGTGCATCGCCTGATCAAATTGATTATGATAGTCGCGAGAGGTCATTGCCGCAGGCTACAAAAATGCCACGATATTTTTAAACTATATAGAGGAAAAATTAGCCATTCTACAACGATCTAGAAGCAAGAAAAATCCAACTGGGAACACGTACCGGAAACAATTAAGCCAATATTTGTTTGTTTTGTACGCACGAGTAGTTGGAAGGATAATGGGGGGGGGGGGGGCTTCCTGAGCTTGCCATTACATTACTCAAGCAAACAAACAGGAGCAAAGGAAGAATATATAATTTTTCCTCTTTTCTGAGTGAAGTCGATTCACCATACGTGTTGCCTTGAATGGAGAAACATTTTACATATATTTCTTCTGATTTCAAAACTCACTTCTTTAGGTACATTTTGTGTAAGGTATAACTGAATCAGTAGATTAATATTGTTATTTACCATATATTCATCGCTCGCTTTGTAGAACTTATTGCCGCAACTATTTTTGGTGGCAAATGATTTTTGCGAATTTAGGTAATACCAAAATGAATTTCCACTCGAATTTCTAATTATCTCACGATCTTTACTTGTTGTTCTCGCAATATTGCATTGCGTGATCAAATGGTTCATGACAATTGCGAAAGGTCATCACAGTAACAATGCCAATTTATGCTTGAAAAATAGAGGGAAAATTAGCTATTCTACAATGCTTAACATTTAATTAACTATAGATATATCTTTGTTCAGTGCAGAACAATTAATTCGACGGGCGTTGCCAAGTCACTATGGGGCGCACATATAAAAAGAGGGGCTAAATTTTTGATTTTCATTCGTGGAGAAGACACAGGAGCGACACTGCTGAATCAAATTGCTTGTAAGTTTAATAATATATGTCTGCATCTCCCGTATACTTGCATTCACGATCTACTATAGGTGAAGAAGGAAGAAAGAGAAGATGTAGGAGAAGAAAGACTTCGAGGAGGGTAGACATTATTGTGATTAGTAGTCTCAAAATAATAACCTTGTATAGAAATGGTTACGATCCATTATGTTTTCGGGCAGAAAAACAGTTGTTGATTTTTATATATTGTATAATAAAAATATCAAGGGATTTTCTTCAGATTCGTTATTGTTTCTTGAAGTGTGCATTTGTAGAAATTAAATTATTGCAATATATTGCATGGAATAACCATTAGTAGGCCTTGTTGTAAATATTTTCAAATATAGTGACAACATTGTATAAATGGCATGAAATTGATTAGAAAATATTTATGTGTATACAGTTTATTAATTTTTGAAGATCGAATATTTTTTGCTTTTTGGTTAGCATAAGAAAAGAAAGAGCAGAAATATCAAGAAGACTAGACAAGCAGCAATATAATTTGGTATGTGTTTGCAGTTATGCAGTTCTTGTTACATATTCACAACGTCCGTATCTTGTATTGACGGGCATAACGCATTTATTCGTTATAACCAGGACAGTTATTACAAATATGTGTAAACATTTCAACAAACGTGTAAAATCCTCACCAAAATATTCTAATAATTAAACCTATGCATGTGCATATTTAGATATATCAAATTTATTAAAAACAATTATGCGATAAATTGTTTTCACACAAAATTTACCAAAAGCATAGGTATAAATAATGTTGTCTTTTTATCCCCGTTAATAGAGAATGAAGGTTGTGTTCCCAATTACTTTGATGTTCATTGTTTGCATGTCGTTGGTGACTGCAAGATATTACAATCCTTTCAAAAGCCGTGATATGTTGAAGGTAGGTTAATTATATTAAATGCATGAAAATACGTATATAAACATAACATCAATGTTATAATAAAGCATTCTAACTTTCACAATTATTTGTTAGAATGACGGTTTGTTTAATGAGAAGATGAGCTGTAATCCAGTTGGGCATTATTGTGTCAATGAGCCATCTAAATGCTGTTATCGCACCTATTGGTGAGTAAACTTCCTTTCTCCGGAGAATATGTTTTGTTTGAAAAGGGTTGGACTGCGTTTAATATTTTCAAATAATTTTGTATAAACTAAATAAATCGAGAAAATTATTTAATATTTTTTTTTTGCTTTTTGTATTTTAATGTTCAGCCAATGCAATAACGGGGTGTTAAAAAATTCCGCCTATTGTAAATCGTTATCGTACATATAGTATTTATTTTGTCTGTAGAAAAAGGCATCCTATTTTATTCTGCGTTTGCTGACAGACACCAAATCTAGCGTTATAGACACTATCTATATAACAAAGTTTCTTGGATTGAATTTCACTATTTTTACCACGAATATAGCGATCATATATCAATAGTTTTTGCTCTTGAGCCATTTAGAATATTCGCGGACGCACAATTTATCACATTTTGCTCAGTGTTTATTAAAGGATAATATTTGGTCACGAAGTAGCACGCTTATCCTACTGATCTGGCTATTCAACGCAGAGTATAGGGCTAACAGATCCACTAAATAAAACCGTTTAGAAAAGCGTTCTCAAAACAGCCAAAATGGGAAGGGCGTGCTCATGGTTTTTTTGTTACGTTCATTTTTCTCGTTTAAATAACTGCATATTAGAAGCTGAACAAATATGACAATATCAACCATGATCATGCTTGCATTAGCCTATATACATATAATTACCAATGATTTCTTCATTATATTTTGTTTTTAGCTAATATATGTTTGTGTCTTTTCTCTTTGATGCAGTAACTATCAACGGAAGATATGCTTGGGCTTGTAATGAAAGGATGATTGAAGAAGCTGGACAGTAAAATGTCGAAATGTCGGTGTTTCCTTTGGTTAACATTTTATTTCACTTTTACTAGATTTCTTATTTTTGTTTAATACATGAACTTTAATGATTGTTGTTCCTTTCAATGCTGTCCAAAATTAATGTCGAAACTTTACATACGCATTCCTATGATAGTTATATAGATTCATGCCCCCCCCCCCGCCCCTTCGTGTTCTCTTGCATGTATAAAGGTTAGGACACACGAGGCGACAAATCCCGGGGACATGTCGCGGGGACATGTTGCAGGGACAAATCCCGTCGTGTGTACTAGGCAAAACTTTATCGCGGGGACAAAATTTTGTATGATTTGAATTCGTGCGACATGTCGCGGTGACAAAAGTATCAGTATGTCCCCATGACTTGTCCCATCGTATGAACAGCTCGTGCACCTAGTCCCCGGGACAAAATTAAACTAAACCAATCACATAACGTTATTTTATTTTCCTTTTCTGACATGTCCCCTCGTGTGTCCTCAACAGGGGAAATGTCCCCGCGGCATGCACCCGCGATTTGTCGCTTCGTGCGTCCTCAACAGGGGAATTGTCCTCGCGACACGCCCCCGCGATTTGTCGCCTCGTATGTCCCAACCTTAAAAGTTTTAATGATCATTCGCTCGTTCACTTGCGGTACACGGTATTTCTGAGCGCGCCATGCGCAGTCAAACTTTCATACGTTTTGACAATAACCATAAGATCACACTTACCAACTTAGAGATTTCGACACTGCTAAGTATCTACACTGTCAGACGTATACACACTTCTAGACTTCCAAAATGCCAGACTTGCACTACCAGACATTTATCCGGACAGATCATTTCACAGTGACAGACTTTCCCACAGCCAGACGCTAACCATCGCAGACTTTTACACTGCCTAACTTCCACAATGGAAGACTTCCACAATGGGTGACTTTCCACACTGCCAGATTTGCACAATCTTGAGCAAATTTCCACACTGCCAGAATTGAACACTGCAGTGTGAAAGTGTGGCATCTCATGGCAGTGGTGAAATTGTGGAAGATGTAGAAGTCGGATATTGTAGAAGTTTTGCAGTGTGGAAGTCTAACATTGTGGAAAGTCAGGCAGAGTGTAACACTGCGAGTGTGAAAGTAAGCAGTGTGAAATTCTGGAAGTGTATGGAAGTCTGGCAGTGTGGAGATGTGGCAGTGTAGAAGTATGCATGGCCAAACTTTCACCCTCCAAGACTAGTCCAAATTGCAGACTTCCACACTGCCAGACTTCCATATACTGTCAGATTTTACAATGCCAGATCAGATTTCTACATTCGTAGACTATACAATGCCAGACTTCTACGCGCCTTATTTCCACATACAGGATACTATACCAAGTCATGTAATGGGAAAATGATTGTCCTATCGAAAGGAAATTTTGCCTGTATCCAACAACCATGAGCAACCTTGTTGCTTCATCCTTGCTTGAACGATATAGTAATTCAAACAATGCTGAACATTATTGTTGGTCTAACAATGCTGCTCACGCATGATAACAATGTTATCCAAACATTGTTGAGGCAACAGCCCTTGCTGTAACAGACCGTGCAAAAATTACAAAAAGGCAGGACCTGTGAAAAAAATATATTTGGTGCAAAAATATAACAACAATATATTTGGTGTTTCTTGCCTTTCTTGCTTTCAAATTAATAAAACAAGTGTTTGACCTGCTATCAACCTATAGGAGTCAATGCCCTGTTTTTTTTTCATTAAAAACCAAAGAAATATGAAAGATATCATATTTTTTCATAAAGCCTACTGTGGGATCTTAACTTGGGGTTAACTTACATGTAGATCCCAAAACAGTGATAAATTGTTTTCATAATTTGAACCAAACTCATTCAAGTCCACTCACACTGCACTTTTAGTCTAAGTGCTTTAATTTAGTTTATCATCCTATCTATGCACATGATATATACAGATGTTGCTATAATTTAACATAAAAAACCCGGGCGAGAGGGTTCTAACGCCGCCCGGCGTTATAAATCCGAATACTGGAGATCACAAGGCGAACGACATCTCTCTCTGTCTCTCTCCCTCTATTTCGCCGTCGATTTGTGCTGACAAAGTACTGAATTTACCCAGTAATATTGAAGTTTTACAAAAAGAGACAACAGCGATATTTTAAAATATTTTATGATTCATTGTATATATAGAAACGTGTCGTTTTCCACAGATGTAGTATCAAGTTGCGTTCAATAAAATATATTGTATTAAGGTTGGTGTACTGCTGATACGGATAACGTTTCGAGGCCAGTCAACCTACCGTAGGTTCTTTCTAGTCACAATGAGGAAAGGTTTGATAGATAATTTTCCCTCGTTTTAGAGAGATGCTGATTCCTCATCCGTCTTCTCTTACGTGCATAAATATTTTTTCTTTAAACAGATAATGTAAGATACGACTCGGGTTATAATTGTTACATATAGCGGATGTTGATCCCTCGCATCTTGGTTCTTAACGTAAATAACAATATAATTTTAGCAACTTTAGAGAATCGCAAAATATATTGCCGGTTCAATTTTAGCAGTTATCTACTTTCGAGAATTTTGTGGAAACGTTGGCATAGAAAATTGTGACAACGTAATTTTGTCCTCTCTAGTATCACAAGTTGTCAGAACGTTAAGATTAATATTATATGACTTTACATCCCCATGACCTTGCAATAACTTTCGACATGACGTTATTTCAATGCAAGGTACAACAATAAACGACAACGTTTCAAAATTGTTTTCGAGTCGTAAAGCTGCACGTTGTTGGCGAAAGAGTGCATCGCCTGATCAAATTAATTATGATAGTCGCGAGAGGTCATTGCCGCAGCCTACAAAAATGCCACTATATTAAAAATATAGAGGAAAAATTAGCCATTCTACAACGATCTAGAAGCAAGAAAAATCCAACTGGGAACACATACCGGAAACAATTAAGCCAATGTTTCTTTGTTTGGTATGCACGAGTAGTTGCGAAAGGATATTGCAGGGGGACTTCCTAAGCTTGCCCATTACATTACTCAAGTGAACATGAGCAAAGGAAGAATATATAATTTTTCCTCTTCTGAGAGATGCCGATTCACCCTACGACGTGTTCCCTTGCATGGAGAAACAATTCACTGCTGCGGCCATATCTATTATTTCGGAGTTCAAAACTCACACTTATTTGGGAACATTTGGTGGAATATCTGGATCGGTAGATTAAAATTGTTATTTACCATATATTCATCGCTCACATTGTAGAACTTAATGGCGCAACTATTTTTGACGGCAAGTGATTTCTGCGAATTTAGGTAATCGCCAAAGTGAGTTTCCACACGAATTTCAAAGTATCTCACGATTTTTACTTGTTGTTACGTTGTCGTTATATAGCATCGCGTGATCATATGGTTCATGATCACAGTTGCGAAAGGTCATCACAGCAACAATGCCACTTTATGCTTGAATCATTGTGGAAAACTAAGGTTTTGTACGAATACTAGTGGGAAAATAATGTTTTCTTTATGTAATCTAATCAGGAAAACTGGTAAAAACCCTGCAAGTTTGCGTCTAATAATCGCACTGTAAATTTTACGGAGTAAAAATTACCCCAAACAGTTGGGTTAATTTTTCCACAGAATGCCCCGTTTTTTCGGGGTAAATTAAAAATTACCCCACAAACAGGGGTAAAATATTAGAGTAATAGTTACCCAGGGGCAAAATAGCTAGAAATTCAAGGTGGGGTAAAAATTACTCCACTACCCGGGGTAAAAATTATCCGCCCCCGGGCTATTTAATATAGACCTTTAGAGATTTATTGACGGCAATCTTGTTTGACGAGGCGTGCTGCAATCCTAGTAGCATGGAGTCAATGAACATAAACATATCTTTGTGCTGTTGTGGGTATTGGATGGAAAACATGTAGTAGATGGCATGCAGAGACAACAATGCGGTTTTTATTGGGTTGACCGTGACATCCACCAATTCATTACCCTCTGCACATATTACAAGACGATGCAACGTGGAAATGTCATCCCCAACTCCAACTCATTTTGGGAATGTTGTATTGTGGATCGCTCCGTTGAAATCGTCGCCTTCCTAAATGTAAAAATTGGTACGCTTATGTTGAATAAGCTTTAATCCGAACGTATAAATGTAAGATACAATTGTCTACATGTTTGTACAACGAGCGAGTACGAAAGAGAAGACCTCCAGCAGAGTGTCACGCGATAATATACTGTCCAATAAGAAACCAAGTTCGCACATAATTATAATACATTATCTAACATGAGTAATTATATCTTCCAACACTCCCACTTAACTATGTTCAAATAATCTTTTCAATAAATGTCAACAAGTCAAAGTTCCATTAACTCCTTAAAGAATGAGTATCAAGCGTTATGCATTGCACGTTTGTGTTTATGTTTACATACGGGAATTCTACGCATGAAATTGTTTCACCTTGGTTTCATTTCACCAAACTTCAAACATAATTATAGTATTTAGATTTTTCACTGTCTGATTCGGACCCAGATTTAACTGTGTTGCGCTATGGCCCAGAAGATAATCTAAACGTTTACGGATGTTCATGCGGATCTAAAAAAGCAGCGTGTAAAAACAGGACCCAAGAAGAACAGGCAATCAGCGGAGATGCAATTGCTGGAAGAAATGCTTTTGAACGGCATCAAATCGCTGTTGGCGAAGCAAGGCAACAGATTACGGTAAATACGTTTATTTCAAGTAAACATTCAATGGTTTACATTCTACCGTATGTCTATTTTATAGTTGTATTTGCTAATTTGCGGATATAAATGATAGACACGTTATCACTTGTCATTTCAAGCACCCATTGAGTGCACCTGGATTATATAACCTTTCCATCCTTATAACTGCCGCATAACTTGATTTTGGCTTTGATGATGTCGTTCTTCGTGATTATTTAATAAATATTCAACAAATTCACTGTGGGTCATTGGTGGAAAACCCAAGTCGATCTCTTTTGGTAATCCACGTGTCCTATACGTGATCTCTTAGCTTAATTTGTTTAATTCCTTCATTCTTTGGAGGCGACGCGCCAGGTAATACACACATGTTCAGGGGAAATTTTAACGGCGTATAGTCCAACGATGTTGCTAATATGGCAATAATTACATATTCAATTATTCAATTTGCAGAAAAAACTAAAAATTTAATAATTCATATAGACGATGACTTGAATATTTACGGATGACTTCGCATTCCCACTTTGTTAAAGAAAGTCGCCATTTTCTGGCCTCCAAGCGCGCAATGCATAACGGTTGATACTCATTCTTTAACATGGATAAACATTAAACAAGTTTCTTAGATTTTGAAATCGATCCTTCGATAATCCTTTCGTCATAATATCCGCTAACATTTCGGTTGATTGACAGTAAACTACTTGAATTTCATTTAAAGCAATTCTGGCCGAATAAAATGAAATGTTATGTCAATGTGTTTAGTTCTGTCATGAAATTTCGGATTCTTCGCAATTTCTATTGCTCCCTGATTATCCTCGTACATCACAGTAGGTTTGTCAATTTTGTAACTAATATCTGACAATAACTTTCTCATCCAAATCACTTGTTGTGGTGTTGCTTTACTCAAAGACACATATTCTGCTTCTGTAGTTGATTTGGCGACTGTTGCTTGCTTCTTGCTGCACCAACTTACTGTGGTCTAAGATTTAAAGCAGATGGAAAGGAACATGACTTGTATGGTTATTCAGATGCAAATTGGGCAATAGATGTAGACACTTGTCGATCAACTTCCGGATATATTTTTAAAGTAGCCACTTTAAAATGCTTTAAATCTTAGACCATAGCTTAAAGTTCCTTTAATATACCGTAGAATCGCTTTATTCCCATCCAGTTATGTTTGGTCGGATGCGGGTCTTGTTGCTGTCGATACATAGGTTAGACAACCTATAGCTTATTCTTCATCGTCAGTTCGTTTATGAAAAGTCTTACCTACTTCGAGTGGAGACGAGACTGCTTTACAATTCTACATCCCAAATCGATTCAACAAACTTTCCAGATACCTCTGCTGATTTATAAACAATGTCTTATTCGGTCGATCTCTCTTGATTGACATTCCAAGAACAAAGTGAATTTCTCTTTGATCTACCATCTCGAATTATTTACATAATGATTCTTTCTCTGCATTGAGCAAATCAACATCATTGGAGATAAGAAGAATTATATCATCGACGTACTGTATACTGCCAAAATTACAATTAAACTGATAAAGCCATTAGCTTTCCTCAGTAGGTAACCCCCCCCCCCCCATCCAGGGACCAAAGGATGCCGCCTCATTAGTATTTCAATAGAACAATAGGCAGAACAAAGAGCGTTGCGTACAAAAAGTAATTAGTATTGTTAGTGTGACGAACGCCTGGCGAACGCAGAGCATGCCCTTTAAGCCTCTTTCACCTTTACGATCCCTAACCCTATAGTCTCGTGTACCTTTGGGACGCCCATCCTTGACTTAATTACAAAAAGTAATCAAGATCTCAAACATATTGACTTGGAAAAATATAAATTTAAACGACATTATGTTTACAGCGTTTTGCTATGCCAAATGCTTATACTGTTGCATGTTGCAACATTTCACCTGAGAGATGAACCCTAAACATTTTGACCTAATTATCGCTTATCTCGCGTTAGGGTACGGGATTCCTATGAGGAAGAAACATTTCGGGAAGTTGTACGAAGAACGGCCGAAGATCTCAAGCATATTGACCTGAAAAATATAAAGTTAAACCTTTTTGGTTAAACTGCACGATTCGGTTATTTTATGACGCCGTTGTCATGATGTATATTCACGTTGTTAAGGTTAAGATTTACATAAGCCTACATGAACCCTAACCATTTTGGCCGAATTATCGCTAATTATCTCGCGTTAGTGTACGGGATTCCAATGGGGGAAGAAATCCTTCAGGAAACAGTGTGACGAGTTGTTCAAGATCTCAAACGCATCGACATAGAAAAATAATAAATAGTTACTTAGTTTTGGCGTAAAGTATTCTGAAGAAACTATTCGCAAAATGATCAGGAATTACAAAATAATGTTTCCTGGCAGAAGAAGTATTATATATCTAACAGTTTTAAATTGGTTCAACCGCTTTACTTCATAGAGAACGACGGAACGAGGAGTTAGAACGAGGATATAAAGCGGACTAAGTAACTTTAGCAGCTTGAATACATTTGTCCACCTGATCTTAGATAAAAGCGTGAGATAAGAGCGTAATTAAAGGATTATGTTTGATAGCATAAGCGTTCAAATCGGCAGAAATAACTTGCCGAGCAATCATTTCGGGAGAATTATCACTTATCTAACCTTCGTTTATCGATTAAGCGATCCATGTGTCGAAGTAACACTTCGGGAAGCAGTGTGAACAACTGCTCAAGATCTCAAACATAGTAATAATGACGCTGTGCTACGGTCTGATTTGAATATTGGTTGGTTTTGAACAAGAGGAAGACGTTAAAAAGTCATTAGTCTGCTGTGCTTCAACAACTTTACGCCTGATTTGAATATTAGTTAATTAGGTTTGAAGGAGAAAAAGGTCATTAGGTCAAGGCGAATGCGTGGGTTCGAATTCGTTTCGTCTAACGATTACAAGGATGTGTTTGTGGTTAACTAGCAATCGGAGAGATATTTGCGATTCCAATGAACTTTGTTCACGGTCTATCTCGTTGTTGGGAGACGAAATGGGCCAGGGATGTTGACGCAAAACACGCTTTAATATCAGCGTTGTCTTATCTTTACCTTTATCTTAATTTATCCTTATCTTAATTTATCCTTATCGTTATCTTTATCTTTATCCTTATCTTTATCCTTATCTTTATCTTTATCCTTATATTTATCCTTATCCTTATCTTTATCCTTATCCTTATCCTTATCTTTATCCTTATCTTTATCCTTATCCTTATCTTTATCCTTATCTTTATCTTTATCCTTATCTTTATCTTTATCTTTATCCTTATCTTAATCTTTATCCTTAACTTTATCATTATCCTTATCTTTATCTTTATCCTTATCCTTATCTTTATCCTTATCCTTATCTTTATCCTTATCTTTATCCTTATCTTTATCCTTATCGTTATCCTTATCTTTATCTTTATCCTTATCTTTATCCTTATCCTTATCCTTATCTTTATCTTTATCTTTATCCTTATCTTTATCTTTATCCTTATCTTTACCCTTATCTTTATCCTTATCTTTATCTTTATCTTTATCCTTATCTTTATCCTTATCTTTATCCTTATCTTTATCCTTATCCTTATCTTTATCTTTATCTTTATCTTTATCCTTATCTTAATCTTTATCCTTATCTTTATCATTATCCTTATCTTTATCTTTATCCTTATCCTTATATTTATCCTTATCCTTATCTTTATCCTTATCTTTATCCTTATCTTTATCCTTATCCTTATCCTTATCTTTATCCTTATCTTTATCTTTATCCTTATCTTTATCCTTATCGTTATCTTTATCTTTATCTTTATCCTTATCTTTATCTTTATCCTTATCTTTATCCTTATCTTTATCTTTATCTTTATCCTTATCTTTATCTTTATCCTTATCTTTATCCTTATCTTTATCCTTATCCTTATCTTTATCCTTATCTTTATCTTTATCCTTATCTTTATCTTTATCCTTATCCTTATCTTTATCTTTATCCTTATCCTTATCCTTATCTGATCAGGGATGATCTTTGATCAGGGATGATCTTTGATCCGGGATGATCTTTGATCCGGGATTATCTCTGATCAGAGATCATCCCGGATAAAATATCATCCCGGATCAAAGATCATCCCTGATCAAAGATCATCCCTGATCAGATAAGGATAAGGATAAAGATAAGGATAAAGATAAAGATAAGGATAAAGATAAAGATAAAGATAAGGATAAAGATAAAGATAAGGATAAAGATAAGGATAAGGATAAAGATAAGGATAAAGATAAAGATAAGGATAAAGATAAGGATAAAGATAAGGATAAAGATAAGGATAAAGATAAAGATAAGGATAAAGATAAGGATAAAGATAAAGATAAAGATAAGGATAAGGATAAAGATAAGGATAAAGATAAAGATAAGGATAAAGATAAGGATAAGGATAAGGATAAAGATAAGGATAAAGATAAGGATAAAGATAAGGATAAGGATAAAGATAAGGATAAGGATAAAGATAAAGATAAGGATAATGATAAAGATAAGGATAAAGATTAAGATAAGGATAAAGATAAAGATAAGGATAAAGATAAAGATAAGGATAAAGATAAGGATAAGGATAAAGATAAGGATAAAGATAAGGATAAAGATAGGATAAAGATAAAGATAAAGATAAGGATAAAGATAAGGATAAAGATAAGGATAAAGATAAAGATAAGGATAAAGATAAAGATAAGGATAAGGATAAAGATAAGGATAAAGATAAAGATAAGGATAAAGATAAGGATAAGGATAAGGATAAAGATAAGGATAAAGATAAGGATAAAGATAAGGATAAGGATAAAGATAAGGATAAGGATAAAGATAAAGATAAGGATAATGATAAAGATAAGGATAAAGATTAAGATAAGGATAAAGATAAAGATAAAGATAAGGATAAAGATAAAGATAAGGATAAAGATAAGGATAAGGATAAAGATAAGGATAAAGATAAGGATAAGGATAAGGATAAAGATAAGGATAAGGATAAATATAAGGATAAAGATAAAGATAAGGATAAAGATAAGGATAAAGATAAAGATAACGATAAGGATAAATTAAGATAAGGATAAATTAAGATAAAGGTAAAGATAAGACAACGCTGATATTAAAGCGTGTTTTGCGTCAACATCCCTGGCCCATTTCGTCTCCCAACAACGAGATAGACCGTGAACAAAGTTCATTGGAATCGCAAATATCTCTCCGATTGCTAGTTAACCACAAACACAGCCTTGTAATCGTTAGACGAAACGAATTCGAACCCACGCATTTGCCTTGACCTAATGACCTTTTTCTCCTTCAAACCTAATTAACTAATATTCAAATCAGGCGTAAAGTTGTTGAAGCACAGCAGACTAATGACTTTTTAACGTCTTCCTCTTGTTCAAAACCAACCAATATTCAAATCAGACCGTAGCACAGCGTCATTATTACTATGTTTGAGATCTTGAGCAGTTGTTCACACTGCTTCCCGAAGTGTTTCTTCGACACATGGATCGCTTAATCGATAAATGAAGGTTAGATAAGTGATAATTCTCCCGAAATGATTGCTCGGCAAGTTATTTCTGCCGATTTGAACGCTTATGCTATCAAACATATAATCCTTTAATTACGCTCTTATCTCACGCTTTTATCTAAGATCAGGTGGACAAATGTATTCAAGCTGCTAAAGTTACTTAGTCCGCTTTATATCCTCGTTCTAACTCCTCGTTCCGTCGTTCTCTATGAAGTAAAGCGGTTCAACCAATTTAAAACTCTTAGATATATAATACTTCTTCTGCCAGGAAACATTATTTTGTAATTCCTGATCATTTTGCGAATAGTTTCTTCAGAATACTTTACGCCAAAACTAAGTAACTATTTATTATTTTTCTATGTCGATGCGTTTGAGATCTTGAACAACTCTTCACACTGTTTCCCGAAGGATTTCTTCCCCCATTGGAATCCCGTACACTAACGCGAGATAATTAGCGATAATTCGGCCAAAATGGTTAAGGTTCATGTAGGCTTATGTAAATCTTAACCTTAACAACGTGAATATACATCATGACAACGGCGTCATAAAATAACCGAATCGTGCAGTTTAACCAAAAAGGTTTAACTTTATATTTTTCAGGTCAATATGCTTGAGATCTTCGGCCGTTCTTCGTACAAAAAGTTCTCCGAAATGTTTCTTCCTCATAGGAATCCCGTACCCTAACTCCCGTACTCGAAGTAGGTAAGACTTTTCATAAACGAACTGACGATGAAGAATAAGCTATAGGTTGTCTAACCTATGTATTTCAGCAACAAGACCCGCATCCGACCAAACATAACTGGATGGGAATAAAGCGATTCTACGGTATATTAAAGGAACTTTAAGCTATGATCTAAGATTTAAAGCAGATGGAAAGGAACATGACTTGTATGGTTATTCAGATGCAAATGGGGCAGGAGATGTAGATCGGACACTCGTCCACAGCAAATTTTCGATTCTTATTTTAAGAAATTAATTACTAGTTTTAAGAAAAATATTACTTAAAACTAGTAAATTTTTACTAGTCCGTATAGTGAGAGTACTTTTACTTACTAAGAATCTAGTCAAGAATATTTTACTTAACAAGTAAGAAAATTCTTAAAACAAGAATTCCAATTCTTAATTCAAGAAAATAATTACTAGTTTTAAGAACAGTATTACTTAAAACAAGCCAAAATTTACTTAAAACTAGTAAAATTTTACTAGTCCGTATAGTGAGGGTACTTTTACTTACTAAGAATTTCTAGTAAAAGCTTGCTTAAAATAAGCCAAAATGTACTTAAAACTAGCAAAATTTTACTAGTGCGTATAGTGAGGGTACTTTTACTTACTAAGAATTTCTAGTAAAAGTTTACTTAAAATAAGCCAAAATTTACTTAAAACTAGCAAAATTTTACTAGTGCGTATAGTGAGGGTACTTCTTCTTACTAAGAATTTCTAGTGAAAGTTTACTTAAAATAAGCCAAAATTTACTTAAAACTAGCAAAATTTTACTAGTGCGTATAGTGAGGGTACTTCTTCTTACTAAGAATTTCTAGTAATAGTTTACTTAAAACAAGTAAAATTTTACTCAAAACAAGTAAAATTTTACTAATCCGTATAGTAATATGCATGACTTATTAGTATTTCCAGTAATATAACTTGTTTTAAGTTATATTCTTCCTAAAATAATAACGAAAAATCAACTGGTTGTGTCATAAATAAATCACAACAATTTGCAAGGAATGCGTGAAACAAACAATTAATAAAAATTAGTCTGAGGATCTACACTTTTAGTTCAAATAACTTTGAATATTTATTTTCACACGAAATAACAAATTAAGATTATATTAATAACAAATTAAGATTATCACAAAAAGACTATAAAAATTAGCCTTGATATTTAAATTAAAAACTATAATTATTCATTGGACTTCTTAAATATAACAAAGTCAGCCAATGTAGCATTGAATTGTTTTACCAGTTCAGCTGGCACTGCTTCATCTCCCAAAAAAAGATAATGTAACATGGTTAAACCCATCTCGTGTGTTGCTGGATAATCCAAATCTAAAAGATAATACAACCCGATCAAACCAAGTGCAGCATGTTTCAAATTTGATCGGTCAACTGACGACACGACGCTTCTGCCAACCAAGAGCAACGCTTCATCTGAGGTTAATAGCATTACTGGTGTGTCCACTTTCCGCTGGGCACACCAATGTTCAGGATCTTCGTTATCCTACATGTAGAGAAATAAAAATAATTAAGAACATTTAACATCTAGCTTCTTGCAATACTGATATACATTTAACCCTCCATTAGAGCATGGTCAAACCCACCAATCACAGGTGATAATTATAGCGTTTTATATCCCATCGTTATACCGATTAGTTTTCCCAAATTCACTAAAGCCAAGTAAAATGTGGTGGCTATTTCAATTTCACAGCAAGAGTCAACCAATGTATGTTTACATTTCCTTGTGGTTTGCCTATTTTCTATGATGGATAGACTATATAATGATCATGTGTGCTCAGTGGTATGTGTATAGAGGCCCTCATCGAAGGCTACTTGTGACCTATATCTCACTGAGCACACATGATCATTCTCTATCCTATACTTAGCAACTAAAGGTTCAAATTATCAATTTTATCACAGTATACAGTATACATGACAAAATTACTATATTCTGAGGAGTGCAATTATGCCATTAACTGAATCCAGTGCATGGAATTAATGAAAAGGGAGAAGACCAATAAGTTTGTTCCATATTCTGTCTATATTTTCGCTTTTACAACAACTTGCAATACACTGTCACACTTTGTAAATATTTTGAAATGAGTACAGATAACATCCAGAGTGAAAATGTTTGTCGGCAAGTGACGAAATAATACAGATTTAAAGTCACATGAAATACTTAATAGTTTACATAATAGTTTTAGTTTACATGTACATGTAGAAGATTGAACAACACAATGCAGAAACAGCCCAACACAATGCAGAAACGGCCCTCCACAAACAACTCCTGGGACTGTAGAGGATGGTAAACTTAATAATAAACTAACCTGTAAGAATTCAATAATATTGGCAGATTTCTTTGATGCCTTTTTGCTGGGAAATATTGCTGACAGATTTTGCAGCACATAAATTACTTTGGCATCTTAATTAGAACAAAGAAAAATTAATTTTCTAAATAAAAAATAAATCCCTGAGTGATTTATACAGATCTAGCCCTTGAATTGATAATTGCCCAATTCATGGGATGCCAACATCTCGAACGGTCGGCTTTACACCAGATACACTGTACATCCTGAGGGCACATGGCGTAAAGCCTGCGTTCTCAGGAATTAACTCTTACCGTGTACATATAGAGCCCTATTAATGAAGCATAGACTTTAACTTACTTAAGGTTGGACTTGTGGGATGCTTGGTCTCTCTCTTGCATATACCATAGTACACAATCGATTCTATTTCACTCTCCACGCGTTCACCACATTCATTTAGATAAGATGATGGCACTGTACCACCTTTCCCCAAGCATCGTCGTACCTCCTCAACAATCTAAAAAAGTTAGAGTAAAATATAAAATTAATTACACAGATCTGTGTTTTCAAGTTTGCTATACAAGAGTTTTAAAATATTTTTCTCAGGTTCCAAAGCTCAGTTGCAAACAACATTTGAACTGTAAACTATCTGAACTTGTATAGCAACTTGAAAATAATTACAAACTCGAAGCTGCAAATTTCTTTAGAGCAGTGCATTTTACTCAACGATAAGGGGCTGTTTATATGGAAGCTAGCCAGCCCAGTAAGCCATATCGCGAGCTCGGTTCAGTCTGTTGCCAGGACAAATATGTTCTGTTCGAGTGGACAATATTGCTGAAATCTTTGTATTGTCTGAATTTAATTGTTTCATAGAACATCAAACTAAATACACGAAGCCCAATCTTTTTTAATTTTTGGGTGCAGCAACAGAATAGTGGGGAAGTCTACTGCTGTTTCTACCATCAATAACTAAGAAAGAAATTACTTTTTTTTACTACACCAAAGGCTGAAACTTGAAGGAAGAATGTGCATCTTTATCATACAATGGCTGTGCGTTAAAATCAAATAGGTGTTACATATAGTGCAAATCTGTAGGGTCCATTCAAATTGGATCCACAATTTGGACTACTGTAATGTCGAGCTGGCATGGATGTGAATATAACTTAAAGTGCACCTACATGTAACCCCAAAATGTTTTTTAGCGATATCAAATCTTGATATGATTTCTAGTATTTCTGTAAAAACAAAAATGAATTTCTTAAAATCCTCTGGTTTTTATGGCAGTTTAAAGTTGGTAAAAAGGCGCTTTTTGATGGACCACTTCCGTGGCTACGAGTCTGGAACAAGTAAATTTTGTGACGTCACGCAAGGTACTCGGCTAGATAAACTTTCGGCCTACATGCAAATTTATGGGGCGGTATCATGGACAAAAATACCAGGTCATCAACACGACACGACATTACGGCTACACGACACGACGTTACGGCTACACGATACGACGTTAAGGTGCCCGGGGGGATTGGTAACAGCAAGAATTGAACCATGCATAACTCAGGACTTGAAACTGATCGGTTACTAGAAATCCTAGGATTAGTACCTTTTGTAATTAGAAGAAAGATACATTGTGTAATGCTACATTTTAACATCATATCTAAAGAACTATTTTCCATATCTCAATGAGTCTGTTCATCATATAATGTTGTAGCACCATTATCAATTGCCTTAATTGACAATATGTGCAGGATATATATAACTTTTGAGTTAAAATGAGTTTAGTCAGTATGGTCTGCATGTTTTTGCACCCTAAACTACCAGTACTGTATAGGCTAATTCAAATTTTTAAATTGTTGAGTGCCATGATAATGTAGGTACAAACTTTAAACTTGCACTACGATTGTGATTTTTCGTTTGTGGGTTTACCTTTAGTTTTGAAGCCACGTATAAAACTTGATTTACGAACTTGACATCTTCCGACGACTATATATTGTATTTTCGCTGCCTTGTCACGATCATTTTGAACACAAATCTTCATTGGTCATATAACCCGACAAAATTTACCATACAGTATATATCTAGTTACCAGGGCCAAATTTTCCGATGCCGAGCATGATCGATGACGTTGATCCTGAATATATATAATTAAACTGGATGCAAGATCAGATTCCCTAGTTTTGCTTTTCCCATGATAAGGGACTAAACCGCCGGTCGATATTAGCACCCTCGCTCTCTGGGCGAGAGGATTATATATAGGTAGATTTACCACTAGATCACTTGTTTAAAAACATTTGATAATCGCTACTCGTAGTTTCATGCTTCTCGCGAAGCAATCAATCATCAGGCAGCTGCAAAGATTAACTTTTGGCAGTTGCCTGATGATTGCTTCGCGAGAAGCATAAAAAACTCTGAGTAGCGATTAAATGTTTTTGAACAAGTGATCTATAGTGGTAAAAAGTTAAAATCTACAATGTATCTATTGTAACTGTTTTCATGATTGCCATTTGGCAACACATTAATTTTAGTGTGGCTTTGGACCCTTAATGGTTAACATAGATCTGACGAATATAACTACAAAATATGTTCAGTGTTGACATAATACTCTACCTCCACATGATTTTTGAAGCATGGGTATGCATTAAGAACTTCCTTGCATCTGTTTTGAGCACTTGTTGAGCGGAGCCACTGTCTTCGATTAGGGAACTCTTTGTCAAGGTACTTATTGATAACTTGATCATTTGGTTTGCTTTTTTTGCACTCTTTTAATAGAGCATTATAGTGACGCAACATAATTTCTGTGTGACTTCCCTCAACATCTAAAAAGTTGCAAAATACAATACACATATCAGTAACACAGAAAATGGTCAATACATGGGGGATCGTCAAACTGAAATCATCAGGAAATGTTTCAGAGTCCTGGACATGAATCAAACCTGTAATTGCCAGTGAGATGCTCTAACCATTGAGCTACATGCATGTACCAAGACTCAGAGAGCGAAGGTTACAATGATGTACTGGTTCGAGTGATATATGTACTGGCAGTCACTATACAGTACCAGTAATGTTAGGATATATTATATACATGTATATTATATATATGATTATGATATGAATGCTTGGTGTGGACAGACGATACATGGGTGATCATCAACATACCCAAACATTACTGGTATAACATACCCGACGGAACAATCATATATATATAATAATAATAACTGCTGCATAGGCAGTACAATAGTATATCAATATAACCAGTATATCATTGTAACCTTCGCTCTCCATCTGAGTCTCGGTAGCTCAATGGTTAGAGCATCTCATCTACGATTAGAAGGTTACAGGAAACAGTGAACCTACATGTGTATGGTATTTAAAACCAAGCTTCTGCTCTAAAAATGTAACATGACTTCTAAAATTATCTTTACAACTCTGGGTTTTGAATTTCTGAACTCAACTGATCCTATCTTAAAATGGTAGATGGTAATGCTGGTGAAGGGTATATTAATAATAATATTGGCATTTACACTCAATAAATTGTGAAAGAAATCAATAAGGATTATTTGCTAAAATTGCAGGGTCACAAGTTCAATTCTCACAAAAGCCATTGGAGTTGCATTTATTACAACTGGTCTCAGCTGGGTCTCAGAAAATTTCTACACTTGAAAATAATCCTTATGATTGATTTCCTTCACAAGTTAAGTATAAATGCCAATATTATTGATATTCTTAATGATCCTTTCTTAATTGGCCTCAAAATAATCGGCTCATCTCTATTACTGTACTTACGTGATTCAACATGATCAGGCACGTCATTCCCATCAGAACTATTTGAAGGACTTCTTATACGTTTTACTTTTTGCTGAGATTCCTTTTCGATTGCAGGGGAATTTCTTTTCTTTTCTTGTTTCTTTTGTCCATCTGCTTTTTTGGTCACTGGCTTTAAATTATAAAGCCGTTTTTGTAATTGTTTAAATATCACACCCTAGATAAAAATTTAAAAAGGAAAGAAATAAAATAATTAACAATACACATACTTAATACACATACTTGGCCAGGCAAAATTTTCAAAAATGTATAAAAAATAAATGACACAAGCTATGACCTTCAAATTTTCAACTATGACCAAGAGACTATTATTATATATGAACCAAAGTTGTTGATACATGGTAATATGATTCACAAGAGCTCTTCGCAAGACAACAAAACTCAGAAAATCCTATTTTTATCTCATTTGTTCTTACATGTTGTGCCTTTGAGTCTAGATTATTGGATCAACACACTAGCTCCACTTTTCTGTGTTTGGGTTTTGTCTGATGTTTTGGTTCAAACTATATGGCATGTTCTATATTTAATTTCTGAAAAATCTCAATCTTACTAATGTTTGATCATCTCCGGATGTCAGTAGGTCTAATCGCATTTCCAATTAACACTTTGATATGTCACCAATCCTTGTTGACTTGCTAATCGCAGTGTGTGATCAAGCAAGAAATATGTTAATAATTGCACTCTGCATCATATGATATTTAAAACGCAAGTAAGTGTACAGGCGGTCTTTAATACCTGACAGAAGACAGCAAATAACACGGAAAACAATATCTGAGGATGGCAACACCAGACGCATGTCATATTAAATACTGTAGTTTCAGTTACAAAACCACAACTGTTACAATCGCCTATAATATCTCTGACAAATGCATTTATTTTTCTTTACTAAATATATATGTATGCTCTATTTAATAACACACGAACATCGAATATATATTATAACATATACTTAACTATTTAAGACTATCAATGGTGAGGCTAAATATGTGGTTTATTTTACGCATGCTATTGTTGCTTAGTGCGCTTACGAAATGCATTTGTTTATACAGTATAGAGTCCTATAGCTTCCACTGGTTAATAAAAGATGACACATCTTCATAACCTGCCAGCAAAAGATGATACATCTTTCTGGCACATTAGAGCTTCTACTAAAAGGATTCTCAATCACTCTAGAAATCTCAGTATTATATATAGCAGTTTTGCATAGCAGTTTTGCATAGCAGTTTTGCATAGCAGTTTTGCATAGCAGTTTTGCATAGCAGTTTTGCATAGCGCACATGCATAGAATAATGTAAGACTCCTATATGTAGCTTCAACTGGTTAAGAAAAGATGACACATCTTCATAACCTGCCAGCAAAAGATGATACATCTTTCTGGCACAAGAGTTTCTACTAAAAGGATTCTCAATCACTCTAGAAATCTCAGTATTATATATAGCAGTTTCGCATAGTGCACATGCATAGAATAATGTAAGACTCCTATAGCTTCCACTGGTTAAGAAAAGATGACACATCTTCATAACCTGCCAGCAAAAGATGATACATCTTTCTGGCACAAGAGTTTCTACTAAAAGGATTCTCAATCACTCTAGAAATCTCAGTATTACAGTATATATAGCAGTTTTGCGTAGCACACATGCATAGAATAATAAATTATAAGACTATAGCATTCACTGATTAAAAAAAGAGGACACATATCTTCATAACCTTTATACGGAACCTGATCTGATTGCCATTACTGTCTCGATGTTCAGACAATGACTTGAAGATCGCATTTTATTCTTCCCTCCAATTACACTTTAAGTAGCCATCTATCAATGTTTTGTATGCACACCAGTTTTTACGATGCTCCAAACAATGCGAATAAATGCAAGTGTACGGCATACTGGAATTTCACTTTTACGGAAGGCAGCCATTTCCTTCAGCTTCTTGGCGCAATTTGAATTTTGTGCACTAACATTTGTTATTTATATTGTATAAAATTAGTGATAGCAACTTACATGGCAAATAGCTCGGTTAATCATTGCTACATGTACATGTAACTTTGTTACATTTGAGAGAGTTGAATTTCACTCACGCTTACTGTAAGTGTTTTCGTAGTAAGATCATTACAGTATGTCAACACTATTCACGTCTTTCCAAATCAAGGTTAAAGTTACTAAGGTTGGTAAATTTCATTGCAATTGTGCAAACAGAATGAAATTGAAATGAACAATTGTATTTCGGAAATACAATTGTTCATATTTCCTGTTATTTTGTTGTCTGGAACATAGTCATTTATAAAGCCAAAAGAGGTCAATGGAGAAAATACAAAACAAGCTAGTCAGCCATTCTTTCATGTTTTATTTGAAAACTGCTGGTTATAATAAATGATATACTGTATGCAAAATAGCTTTCTTTCTGATTGATGTAATACGGGACCAGGCATTGATTTTTCATTCCGGAAATACCATGGAATTGTACAGTTTTCTGAACATTTATTTCTTTAGATATAGAGAAAGAAACTTCTTTTTTAACAAATAGATGCAATAACCTTAACCTTGGATGGATGAAATTTAGCCTGGCCGTGTACCTTAAATGTGTTTAACATTTAACTTTTAACTAAACTTGCCACAAACAAGTTATACATTGATCTGACCCGGTAATAATACTGTACTTACATGGCCAGTTTCTTGATCAGTTAAACAAGGATAGGTCAAAACCAATGACTTTGACATCTCACTCAGCTCAGCATTGTTGGGACGCCTGTTGAATGGTGCACAGTAAGCTGCTGTCTGCATGTTACTGACAGTTGCCCTTATCAGTCTATGCCTTAGTTCCTTTGGAATTTCACCAGACTTTGCAGCTAAGTCAATGTCCTTATCTTTGTACACACTATATTCTGGTGACTTCAGCAACACTTTTTCATTAGTCAAATGTGTAGGTGTAGCTAGAGTAATGAGATCCTCATTACTTGAGCTGTTACAAGATGCACTTGAGCTCATTGAATTTTCAGTTGTCTTCTAAAAGTAAATTAAATAAACTTATTATATGTGCCAAGCTACTTCCAGTGAAATTGTGTTCTCTGATTGGCTGAGACACGTCACGTGCCGGTCCGTTATTTCCTGTAATGAACCGGTACGGATTACGGATTTTGTCAACCATTTTGTTTACAAGGGAGCAAGGCGAACAACGATAGGAAACTTTGAAAAGCAGCAAAAATTGAACGAATTTAGTAAATTAACCACCAAATAATGTATGAGTTGGACAATGAACAATCTATAGAAAGATAGTCTTACTATCATGAAAGCAATAGAAGAACAAGAACAAGATTGAAAATGACAATTCTGTCACTCAACACATAATATGTAAAGTATATTGATTGTTGTTTTAAAAAGCCATGGCAATCCATATAATAAACCTCTTATTAACCTTGACCGCTTGGTCATTACGGGAACATATCAGACCTTGGTCTTTTATGTACGAACCTCGCCCTACGGGCTTGGTCCGTACTGTCAAGACCTCGGTCTGATATTTTCCAATAATGACTGCACTCTCGGTTAATAAGAAGTTATTATTTTTAAGATGAGAAATAAATAAATCTTGATAGCATATAAAGTAAAATCACATATACAGTACTGTACAATGTAATTGCCACTAATTTTATGGAGGCAACACACTAATGTGGTTATATATGATATCAGGCCTGTAGCAGGAGATGTGGCAATAATTTTCTCTAGCTCAAAAGCTATTTTTTTATTAAATATGTTTCGCTTGTAGTACTGCAGTGGTCAGTTTGAGGGCCACTTAACTAACTCATCACCATGAAATATGCAGACCTAATGCCCCATAGGTCAAAGCAAACAAAGTGAAATTAGCTCAAGCAGACCAATCTATTAAATAGAAATAAAGAGTCTACAGGGAATTTTTACAGAATTGGGTGGTTACGGGAAATACACACAATTTCCCCATCTCTGGGAAATATGATTGTGCACAAAGTTAAACGGCAGCTAAACAGGCTTATGGTTTTTTGCAAACAAAACATGTTTGCGAAAGGAAACAACAATTTGCCTAGCACAAGTTTTTAATAATAACCAACCCCAAAACAATAAAGATCCTAACCCCACCTAACAAGTTTTTTAACCATAACCCGCACCTAACTAGCTTTAAGACATGTTTCACAAATTGTTGTTTCGTTTCGCAAAATACCATAAGCCAGATGAAAACAACAGGACTCATCATGGCATGTTCCATCAATAATTATGCATGGCATAAACAGAGAAAACACAAGATATTTCATTATTATAAGTGAGAAAATGCTTATATGTTTCTCATTTCTAGTTGGAGGAAGTTAATCTGGCAAGCAAGATTTATGACAAACAATATAATTAGCAACTTACAAGAGACTTCTGAATTATTTTCCACACTCTAGACCTTTGTAATATGAATTTAGCACCAGAACCAGGAAGAATTTCTTTTAGTGTCTCATAGCAGAGTTCTTTAACATCATCATCAATAAATCCGGACTCTAAATAGGAAAAATATATAATTATTATGTTTGGCTTATGCTGTCAAAATTTAAATTCTGTAACACTAACAGAAATGACAATTTATTTGCACAATTCTAAATTTCGCATAAGAATTATAATTACTAGGGAGAAAGAAAATTGTCCAATATACACATGCAGTTATCAGTTACAGTCTGATAACAAAATTGCCTATAATATCGAAACCATAACGACCTCGAGGCTGGGCATGGTTGGGGGTCAAAAGCCAATTTTTTTCAATCGTTATAATATGCCATTTTAAAGTGATTAAGAACGGTCTTATGTTTTTTCTGATATGTTTCGTGTTTCGTTTCGTTAATAACAGCGACGCAACTAGAGTATTTCTGTCACTTAAAAGCTGGGTATCCGGTCGTTTCGCCCCCTAGTCGTTTCGCCCCCAGTCGTTTCGCCCCCAACTCAAAGTCATTTCGCCCCCAACTCAAAGTCGTTTCGCCCCCAACTCAAAGTCGTTTCGCCCCCAACTCAAAGTCGATTCGTTATTTGTAAAATAACCAGAGACAATAAACGATCAAGACGAAGTGCTGTCTCAGTGAATGGTTTTTCTCAAAACAAAGCGTGTCCATGTTTTTTTGTCAATAACAAGCGAATCATCCAATATATACCAAGCGCTATATGTTTCAGTGTTACAATAATATAAACCGATCAAGAATTCGCTCATTTGTCTTTGAGCAATAGAATAATATTTGTCAAAATAAAGCGTGTCTGTGTTTTTTGTCAATAACAGCGAATCATCAATATACTCAGCGCTATTTCGGTCGTGATTTATTTTTGTCAACCAGACAATAAATTATCAAGACAAAGTGATATTTCGGATCATTTGTCTTTGACATCGCGCCTTCGCGGTGAGCGCTCTTTAACAATGAACACGATGAGTCATCATGCTCTATTTTTGTCAACCAGACTATATTTACGCGATCAAGAGTTCGCTCACTATATATTTTTTTGTCGAATTCCCCTTTTGTCCAAATAAAGCGTGTCTGTGTTTTTTTTGTCAATAACAGCGAATATCATCAATATACACAGGCTACTCCGAGCGCTATTTCGGCCGTGCTCTATTTTTGTCAACCAGACTATCAAGAGTTCGCTCATTGTCTAGTTGAGCAAAACAATAACTTTTGTCGAATTACCCTTTTGGTCTTTTGTGGCTGTGTTTTTTGTCAATGACAGCGAATCATCAATATACTCTGCAGCGCTATTTCGGCCGTGCTCTATTTTTGGCAACCAAACTATATTACCGATCAAGATAAAGTGCTGTTTCGGTTAAGACAAACTGCTAGTATTTCGGCTCATTGTCTTTGTGCAATAGAATGGCGATCGCGCCTTCGCAGTGAGTGCTCTTTAACAATGAACACGATGACTCATCAGGACAAGTAATATAGATGCTATTTGAGTTACCGTGGTCCTTTGTTTCGAACCACTAATGGCCTTTGCACTGACTGCTTTTGAACAATAAACAGTGACGGGACGGCATGAAAATGTTTCATTGATAGAATAATTAATTGTAAGTGGTACTATATATAAGAGCATGACAGTTGCAGCCTTTCATTCGGTTTTAGTCTTCAACTGCATTCGGATATACTGTAAAACAGCTGCTACTTCAACGATGTCTCTAGTTCAAGATAACTGTATCCAGTGTGGATTTGCTGTTAGACCACGGCAAGAAGGGCTTCAGTGCGATGGTTGTGAACAATGGCAGCATAGAAAGTGTAACACTGGTGTTAGTCAACGTGAATACAGGGAGGCAGTCAAATCTGGGCATGCAATTGATTGGCGCTGCACGTTGTGCTGCCACAGGTAACATGATGGGTGATCATGGAATGTTGGACGAAAATCCAATCCCACACTCTAAAAAAGGGTGTGTTAGAAAACACACCAAGGTGTGTTAGAAAACACACCAAGGTGTGTTAATTTAACACACCTTTTGACAATTATTTTAAAAAACACACCTTGGTGTGTTCATTAACGCACCTTGGTGTGTTCATTAACACACCTAGTTGTGTTCATTAACACACCTAGGTGTGTTAACTAACGCACCTTTAGTTAACACACCTTTAGATTACACACCTTTTCGCAACCAAAGGTGTGTAATTTAACACACCTTTGAAAGAAAACACACCTTTTGCAATAACACACCTTTTACATTAACACACCTTTTGAAATACAACACACCTTTTTGATAACACACTTTACTCATAACACACCTTTTTGATAACACACCTTTTTGATAACACACCTTTCTAAATAATACACCCTCCAAAATAACACACCTTTCAAATAACACACCTTTTGATAAACACACCTTTTGATTAACACACCTTTTCAGCAAAACACGTTTCCAGTAACACACCTTTTGATTAACACAAGTTTTCAGTAACACACCTTAATAACACACCTTTTGATTAACACACATTTAGATTAACCACCTTTCACTAAAACATCTTCCGAATAACATGAAGGTGTAAGAAATGACATGGAATATGATGTATCTGCTCCACGGCAACTCTGGCATCCGAAAAGGTGATTTATTTACACGTGCGCGCCATTTCGCGATCAACGTCAATATGGCGCGCGTGTAGATAAATCGAGGAACTTTGTTAACACTCTCAAACATGAGCTAAAATGACGTCGAGAACTTTCGACTGCCAGGAATCGAAGGCGCTGAGACGTCAGTTTGGCGGATGGAATGAACTTTTTGTTTATTTAGTGTCTTTAACAACATTTTTAACCAAAAATTCATAAATATAGCGCATGGAACCGGAAGAGCCTGGGTACGAGGTTGGGTTCTAAGGTTCTGGAGAAGCAATGCGGGTGGATGCGGGTTGTACCTAGGCGTCATAATTCTTAACCAATGAGAACGCTGCGCGCTGAATTTGTTTGTTTGGTTGTGATCACTGCATGAGACACGCAGTTATCGCTTTTACCTTCCAATACGATTTTCACGTTATAGATTTCTATAATATGAGCACGTATGAATTAATTGGTTCGCTTGTTCATTTAACGAAAGATATCAGTGAGTTCTCGGCCGTGTTACCAAAGTCTGGATATCGCTTCAAAATGAAAACAACTAATACAGCAGGTCGAAGACGAAGCCATTATCCTGACGGAAGTAAATCAGGTCGAAGACCTAAGCCAGGTACGTAAACTCAGTCATTGATGCGCTTCTAGTTAAAATCCTGCGACGCAAATTAATAATTAGTATACTTTAGAGTATTTAATAATTATTTAGTGTACTCGCGTGATTATAACTCGCGGGTTCCGCGTTATATCACGCTTCACGGAGAACTAAATTAAAGTCGAAATCCAAGATGGCTTCCTGTCTTCCTTCTCGACTTGAGTCAAAGGTTGAATGACGTCGAATTGATATTTTATTTGAAACGAAATGTAATTGTCAAGGAAGACTCCCATTCATGCTTATTAAAAAGTAAGTTAAATGTTTGAATACTGCGAAGATGCTCTTCGATTACATTTTTACCTTTGGGCTTTGGTGATTTGTGTTCATGTTGAGGTATAAATGAGGCTGAGCAGACGAGTCGACGACGGAGTGAAACCTTTGCCTTTGGCAGATTGCATGGCAGTGCTCACACTATTATTTTGAAATCATATATAAAATATATAAATTAAAATGTTGGCAACAGAAATTGAAGCAATGTGCAAAGTAATATTGACTTTGTTGGTTCTATAGACTATAGCTTATTTTAATTTATAATTTTATAGCCAAATCACAAATGTTTGTTAATGTGGTATTAAAGTAGTTATCCCTGTTCCTATAGCCATACATTTATCTGTTTCAGCTGCAAATTAATCAAATTTCACAATGAAAAAATATATGAACACCAAATTTCTAAAGAAACCATTTAGTGTTATAAAATATTAGTATAAACAAACTAGGACTATCACAAATCCTCTATTGGTTGAGCTACTGGTCACTCTCTATATTACTATATAAGAGTGATAGAGCACGAGCAGCAAAAATAGTTGCTTTTCAAGGTGTTTAACAACATTTCAGATAAGCTGTTGAATAATTTGTTTCAAATACATGTAATTTGTTGAAAATGTTAACTCTGCTTTAGTAGAAACTGACCATGGTTGCTCATAGACAACTCAAGCTCGTTGTCTAATTGACAAATAGATTCCATTTTGCCACTGTCTGTTCAGTTATAGATGCACAGATGATGTCAGAACGTAGTACCTGTAAGAACAAAAAAAGTGGCCCACGAGCTACAGAGTCGAGTGGGTCACTGATGTTCTTACCACGATCTGACGTCCTCTATGTATCTATAACTGAACAGACAACAAAAAATGGAATCTATTTGTTTTATACAATCAAAAACAACCCCAAAGGTTTGGGGCACGAAAAAAGAAAAACATAGCTGCTGACATGATTTGATGCCATCCATGTATCTGTCCTTCAATAGATCATGGGCAAGAACCAATGGAAATGCATATATAAGTCACGTGATTGTATAATTGTAAATTGTTAAATAGAAAATGTGTGCTCATTGTAGCAGGTCATTTGCGGTTTCTGTATTTTGTTTATAAATTATTGTTAATTTTGAGATTTTTATGTTTTAGATAGTTGATGTTGAGGAGTTACAGACCTTCATGGAATTAACACCATCCAACTGACTGGCATATAATAGTGACATAAATATCTTTAACCAGCCTTTATATTCAACTCCACACACAACCAATCCTATACTTTCTTCCGTGTACGTATCATCCTATACTTTCTCCAGTGTATCAGTGTCTTACCAGTGAGAAAACATCTTATTGTGGATATTGGATCATTCTTCTCTGGGCCACCCTAAGCAAGGGGACTACAAAAGAATGGCACATTGCGTACTTGCAAAAAATTCCCAGAGTTGATGTACAGTAATCCTTCAAAGTATTGGGTAGGTCAGAGTTTAATTATACATACATATATGATGTTAAATGGTGATGCAATTATGTATATGGTTTTATCTTTGTGTGGTAAAAACAGTATTTTACAAATTAGCAAAGCAATTGAGTAAAATATTATTTTCACCACAATGTCACAAGAAGATAAAATTCATATCTTCAAACTAGTGATGCTTAAAAGTTTTGTAACACCTTCGTGGACTAAATTGCGTGTAATCTTCGTGTACACGCAGCATTTTTACACCCAATCTTCATGTAATTACACCAAAAATACACAAAGCTTTGTGTATAACATGTAGACGCACTATACCAAGTTTCTTGCATGTACCAGTAGCGAGCAGGGCTTAATATTCAAAAGGTGAGAAATAGATATCTGATAGTGTCTATAGAGGCATGGTGAATTCTTTCATGTTGACATCGAATTTGTGCAAATCAAAATGAAAGAATTTATTATGCCTCAATGAAAACACATCACAATGAGTATTATGCCTCAATTAGCTTTGTGTAGTCTGTGTAGTTTTGAGCGCAGTACACAATCTTGTACGTGTAATCGCTCTGCATGTACACTGAGACTCCATGCACTTTACACGCACGAAAGAGTTACAAAAACTATTAAGCGCCACTGTATACCGGTACTGGTACAATGTAATTTTATTTTCATTAATATAGCCACAATTTTCTCTTATAAAAATTCAAAGTGATCCTGACTTATCTCCTATTAGATTTTCTTATGCTAATTAATAATAATAACAATAATAATAATAAAAATTGGTTATTCAATAGCATAGTATCCCTCATGGAAGGCTCTTCATCTATTGAAGACTAATATCTAATTACCGGTACAAGAAATGGATGTAATAATACCGTAGAATCTCGAAAGTAACCGGGGCAGTTACTTTCGAAATTAGTGACCTCTAAGGCGGCTACTTTCTGAGGGGCGGTTACTTTTGGGTTGTTATTTTTAGCATCGGCCAAGTTTTAACCACTACTATACATTTTGCACAATGTTTCAAAGTTTTGTTTTATTTTGATTAAATTATATAAGAGTTGTTACTTAATTTATAATGCTAATAATTAACCGTACTCGATACTGAATATTCAGATACCGAACGGAAATGGAACAGGACGTTCCATTGACAAAGACAAACTTATAACTACTGTCTGAAATTCCTGAATATTTGATATAGTTTTATACATGTTTTAATCCATGCCATTCAAAATACATTGTTAAACAGATGTTACAACTTATTTATACAATAGTTATGGCTACTTTCGGGGGGGGGGGGCATTACTTTAAGATCGGAGGGGCGGCTACTTTCAGGGGATGGCAGTTACTTTAAGAGGGGCAGCTACTTTCGGGTGTTCGTAGTAATTGTTTAAAAAAGTGGCTACTTTCGAAGGGGCCGCTACTTTCGGTGGTCGGTTACTTTCAAGATTCTACGGTATATAACATAATTACTTATTCTAGGAAATTAGGCCAAGTAAATTATTAATTAAAAATAAATAAATTAAAAGTAAATTAAAATTATGTGGTTCCGGTTGCATCTTGAAAAAAATTAGGCTAGGTAGATCGGGATTTTATTATTTTTGAGAAAAGTTGTTGGTCTATTGCCACACAGGCCATCATCTTGTTCCATTATATTGTTGTGCAAGAATGATGGCCTGGGAACTAATTTAGCAAAATGGCGATTGTTACAAAGCCAGCGACGGTGGCAGGTCACGTAGTGATCTTATTTATGTTTTTTACCAGGGTAAAACTTATTTTATCATTAAAGTCTATGTAAAAACTATAAAACCTACCCTTTTTATGGCTAATAGTCATTTGGTGCAAAAATATGTCACAAAATTTACAGGGACGGGCGAGCTGAACTAGGGTCGGTCGGGTAACCGGAACTACACAATTTTTTTTTATTTGGCCTTAAGTACAATATATAAAGGTTATAATATGATAAATAGAATGAGGACATATAAAATAACTAATTAGAATAATTACAACAGAATGAATAGTCAGAAATATCAATAACTATGTTTGACAGCATTCTTACTATAGATAAAATACAATGTCACTGAAATCTAATCAAGATAAAATTAGAGTTTCAACTAAATGTTTTTACCAAAATGCTGTTTACCGTTCCTTGATATATTTTCTAGTTCCAGAGTTATAAAGATTTAAAGACGTCAAAATCAAGGGAAAATATGGCACAAAGAAATTGCTGATTCAGCACAAATTTATGAGTATGACATCATATTGTTTGAATGTTAGTTTGGTGAATGTTTAAATGAACTAATATGTCAGAATCAAATGAACCTTTGCACACAGATAGTGAAAGATGAAACACAGTTGATAATGTCACTAATTTTGTTGTCAAGGTAACACTGTTGTACCCAGGCCCCTTGCACGGATTTTATAAAACACCATACTCTGTCTTGATAAGAATAAAATAATATCAGACGTGTGCTTGTCATACCTATGCATGCCTAAAATAAATTTATAACTATAATAATTTGAAAATTATACACCCAGTGATAAATACATTGTGATTTATAAAATCCGTGCAAGGGGCCTGGGTACAACAGTGTTACCTTGACAACAAAATCAGTGACATTATCAACTGTGTTTCATCTTTCACTATCTGTGTGTAAAGGTTCATTTAATTCTGGCATATAGTAACTGAGCTATAGTTAATTTAAACATTCACCAAACTAACATTCAAACAATATGACGTCATAAAGTTGTGCTGAATCAGCAATTTGTTTGTTCTGTATTTTCCCTTGATTTTGACATCTTTAAATCTTTATAACTCTGGAACTAGAAAATATATTAAGGAACGGTAAACAACATTTCATCTTACTGTACGTTAAATTTAATTTATTAAATCATCTTTATAAATAAATGTATTAAATAATTTATTAATCAGTTAAATTTAATTTATTCACTTAGTTGTCAATGCTAGATGTGCCTAAACATTTTAATGTTGTTTTTCAGAAGCAGTTAAGCTTATTATCCTTGTAGTTGTTATAAGTTGTTCGAAAGTCTATGAAGTATGATCAATACACACCATGAATTACAGGGGGTGGTGAATTGCAGGCTTGTTATAGATATAACCAGTAGCATCAGACGGGATGGGCAACTGCCAAGTGAACCTGGCCATACCAAAGTGAAAGCCACATGACCAACACAACTATTTAATGGTGACAATCATATCACAAATAGTGACAATCATTCACGTAATATTTGAACAACGACAGCGAGTGTTTCACCGGGATATCCAGACACGAGAAAACAATGTATGAAAACACGAGCGCGTAGTGCGAGTGTTTTTGTTAATTGTTTTCGGGTGTTTCGATATCCCGGTGGGACACGAGCTGGAGTTGTTTAAATAGCTTCCCAAATTAACACAAGTGTAGGTTATATTTGATTGGATGATATTCTCTCATGGGAGGGTTATGTTAATAGTTGAACACTACAATACATTTGATCGGCATACGTAATTAGGATATTTTAGTGTTCTGAGACACGGTGTTTGACTTAGTTATCCAAATGCAATCCTGTGGCTAGATGGGTCTTTATTATTGGATAATTAGCTCATGAATTATTAATATAACCTGTATGAATATAATATATATTATAATTTCTCTTTACAGTCATCTACAAATGTAGAGAACATTCTTAAAGACAAGCTGGTACAGTTTAAAATTACATGTATTGGATCATTGGAGGACATTCGACAAGTCTTTATTACTGGGGAGGATCCGACATTCATGGAATGTTCAAATAAAGCATTGGTGGATCTGATTTATGTTTATTATGCATGATGGGGATCCTATCATTTCCTCAACACATTCTACTGGAATGCTCTATTTGCACCTTCATGGCAGCACTCAGAAGTAAGATGGAATAAACAATTGCAAACTGTGCAAATAGGGTAAACTGGTATTATTTATGTGATATATATATATATATATATATATATATAATATACAATATATAGTATATACAGTAGTTTGGAATTACACCAACCTTTTAGATTATCATTGACTTCGTTTCTATCCTGAATTTTGATTGGTTAGTTTACCTGCAAATAACGTCATACTGCAAATAATTTTCTGAGCATTTGAGTCATCTGAGTTATTTGCAGGTAAACTAACCAATCAAAATTCAGGATATAGAAACGAAGTGAATGATAATCTAACTTGTCCTGTTTAGTAGACCAAAAACAAACAGTGAAAACATGAAAAATGTAACTAAAATGGTCCTACATGTAAATGTATTTCACAACAAATAGATTGAATGATAAAACAATTATTGAACTCGGTTATCTCAAAATATGGTGATTTGTCAGTGGCTCGCAGATCTACTCGCCACTGACAAATCACTATTTATCGCGCTCAACCTCGTCCAATAATTGTTGAGTATTTGTATTATTTTATATTCACTCTATTATAATTATATAGCTGTCAATATAATGTTTATACAGTACTGTATATATATATATATTTATATCTATTCTATTATATAAATTTACCTGCTTTAAGAGGTATTAAAGTGGCCCAAAACTGATACCATAACCACGCAAACTAACCACGGACCACATCCACTTTATAGTAGATTACACCAAGTCCTTAATATGTGTTGTAGTGATTTATAATGTTATAGTAATTACAGTTAGTGTATTAGTATTATCAGTATTAGTGTTATTTTTGAGGTTTCTTGTACTTAAATATGGGTTTGCGAAACGAAACAACAATTTGCCTAACGAGGTGGATAATAATAATCGACCCCAAAACAACAAAGATCCTAACCCCCTGCCTAACGCAAGTTTTCTAACCGGCAGTAGAAACCCTAACCTAAATAGAAAACTCGTAAGGTGGCGGGTTGTTTTGGGGTTGGTTATTATTATCCACCTTGTTAGGCAATTTGTTGTTTTGTTTTGCAAACCTGTTTAAGTAAAGGAAACCTCAAAAATAACCCTAATATACTGATAATACTAATATACAACATATATTGAGGACTTGGTGTAATCTACTATAAAGTGGATGTGGTCCGTGGTTAGTTTGCGTGGTTATGGTATCAGTTTTGGGCCACTTTAATACCTCGCTTTAAGGTTAATTTGTGACATTAGACTGATCCTTAAAACTATTTGATATTTATACATTAATATTTGCTAATTATTTGTGTAATGTAAAACCAATTGCGTTTTATTAGAAATATACCAGTTACAGTACAGTATGTCCAAACTACTTGTTTATTGCATGAGTATTTCTCTTTAAATGCAGTGGTGGATTTATATGCGGGGTGGACAGGGGTGTACACCCCTGTTGGCCTTGGTCAAGGGGGGTGCAAAAAATTAAATGTTTGCGGTATTCAAAACTTGTTATCAGTCTTAGACCAACTTAAGATTTGGAATTCAAGGCAGCACTAGTTCAAAATACTCAATATTAATAATTAATTTAGTTTGATACTATAATTGAATAAAGCAAATTCTTAATTTTGCTGTAAACGTCTAACATTATAAGTATTCGATAATGAAAATAGAAATTAAAAAACCAATCAAATATTCAAATGTGAAAAAGCATGAGTTTTGCTATGTGCATGGTTAAATGGTTTAACATCAAAACATGTGATCAACTGATCATTACATGATTACAATGATTACATCATTTCAAGCGAGTTTGGCAACAAATAACGCATGTTTGCTGTCATAACAATATTGGGACAGTTGGACAAATATATTTTAAATTTAATCAGGCACAAAGATTGAAAGATATTTATACTATTTATTCAATATCTGTAAATTGTATTATTGTAACCAAGAAACTACTAGGTGCACTGTCACGACAGCACGCTGCTGGGCAGTGCTGGGTTCGGTGTGCTCGGCTACTCGGCCTGGATGTTTAGCTGTGGTATCTAACACAACTTAAGCTGTGTTTAGAATTTAGATAACATCAAAGCTTTGTTAGATAACACACCTTAAGGCGTGTTAGATAACACAACCTAAGGTGTGTTACCAATAACACACCTTAAGGTGTGTTACCGATAACACACCTCAAGGTGTGTGAGATAACACACCTTATGGTGTGTTATCTAACACACCAAGGTGTGTTAGATAACAAACCTAGGTGTGTTAGATAACACACCAAGGTGTGTTAGTTAACACACCTTTTCATAGAACACACCTTAAGGTGTGTTGTTTTTTGGACAAGTCAGAAACACACCTTAAGGTGTGTTGTTTAACCCATCTTAAGGTGTGTAGTTTTTTGGACAGAAAAGGTGTGCTAATTTACACACCTTATTTTTTAGAGTGCAGTCGGTGAAAGCACCAGGATAGAGGAAGACATCCAGCTATTGAGTGAGTAACAGATTATATAATATAGGAGGGCTAAGGATGCCTAAGGAGGGCTAAGTAAGCCTAAGTAGGGCTTAGTATGCCTAAGGATGGCTAAGGAGGGTAAATAGGCTTAAGAATATACATGGTTACAAGTTATTATATGATACACTATAATGGGGGTCAGATGAAGTACCTACCGGATTGCAGCCAAAAGGAACGCAGGCTCTGGGAACGAGATAGATTGATAAGGTTTTTTCGATCATGAGTTTAATATTTGTGACAAACTTGAGTTGGGGGCCAGTCAGACTCTAGCTGGTTAGCTAGACAACTCGAAGGTTTATATTGTGTGTGCTTGTTGACAGTTATCAAATTAAATGAGTTTTTTTAATTGTATATGATGAACTTTCCGTAATTTGACCCTTTTACTAACTGTCAACAGATACAAATAGCGAAAGTGGACCGACGGGTATTCTACAATATAGCGGCGAATTCTTGCTCGGTTATAAATTGTGTGGTTGACAAAAATAGAGCACCGAAACATAGCGCTGAGTATATATTTGATAATTCGCTTGTTATTGACAAAAAAACACGGACACACTTTGTTTTGACAAAAACCATGCACTAAAACAACACTTCGTCTTGATCGTTTATTGTCTCTCTGGTTATTTTACAAATAACGAATCGACTTTGAGTTGGGGGCGAAACGACTTTGAGTTGGGGGCGAAACGACTTTGAGTTGGGGGCGAAACGACTTTGAGTTGGGGGCGAAACGACTGGGGGCGAAACGACTAGGGGGCGAAACGACCGCAATTCAAAAGCTGCACGACCTCGAGTATGAATCTCTGAACAGATGGCCAGTAAATGAGTAAGACTCGCTGGTCACAAACACTTATAATAACCATCCTACTCGTATGGCATAGCTTTATAACTTTGCAACTTATAAAATTATGGCGAAAAGATACTGATTCAGACAGTCAATATTACTGAATTGTTTATTTTATAATCATGTGCGACGGAGAACGCAAATTATTTAAATTATACATGGTATTAACAGAGTCGCTATGAATTACCTTCAAACACTGTCGCAGCCTCAGGAACTTCTTTTCTTATTTGTTCTAACAAAGAAGACATTTCAAAACAGCAGGCAAATACAGTAAAGGTTAACTTGGCGAAATAACGTTGCGAGAAGAAACGGCAAGATCACAATGCGCTATTGACTTGACTCTTGTTCACAGGACATAGGCACAGAATAAGTATTGAGCAGAAGGTCCACTCGCGTCGGAACCTTTGAAGTTTTTGTCCTCGCGCATGTCGCTCCGCGCATACCGGCCGCCATGTTGAAAGCAAGTAAACTCCAGCCAGGTGAACAGTAATTAATATGGCGAAAAACGGGTTTGGATCATTTGAACGGCTATATCTCAAAATTTTGCACGCCGATTTTCTTTCCACGGCTAGTACGTCTAAAGCAAAGGTAGGTGATCAATTTTATTGTGTTAGAAGGCAATTTAACAAATATTAAACGGGTAATTTTCGCGATTTTATATTTGACAACTCGGTCTGTCCTCGAGTTTTTCAAATTGTCTGTAGCCTATATTTTTACAAATCCCATATTTGCTTGTATTGTTACTTGTTTTTTAGACTACTTAGTGGAGTTATTTACATTTGATATATTCGATATTAGATCAAACCAAAGTTTTTCTGTTCGGCATATTTAAATTTAACTGTTATAATTCAGATGACTCAGTCTCAGATATATTTTCTAGAGCACACGCTTGAAAGTTGAAATCATCAGCTTTGTTATAATAACACTGGTTGTCAGGCTGGCTCTACAGTATTTGACAGTGCTGTTCCCATTTCCTTTATTGATTTATAGTAATTATTTTAAAGATGTGCCACCTTCACACACTTTCTTTCCTTTCTTTTAGTAGAGGAAAGGTCACGGTTTGCAAATTTCAAACAATAATAAATTCGCATTCTCAAAAACAACTTCGAGAGGGAATTCTTCACAGCACAGGAATATTTATACATTCTTCAATAGCTCCAGGATATTGCCTCCAACACAGGAGCTCTTGGTGAAAATGGAGTGTTGACAAAAATATCTTCCAGCTGAATGATGAGGTCTAGATTGTCTGAGACCAGGGCTTCTTTGCAAGTTGAGCAACAGTGGATCTTCATACATTTATGGAACAAGTAACCAGAAACATATGCAATGGAATTTTCTTTGATGTTTGACATTTGTCTCCCTATAAATAATCAGTTTACCCAATATCCAAGGTTTGAGGAGATATGGAAACCAGTTGTTGTTGTTGCATTTGATGTTTCTACATCCCACTGTATAGAGATCTAGACATTTTTTGTAATCACTTTGCCTGAAGATGACTTTGAAATAAAGTTGAAATATTACAATTTATGTATGAGGAATCCCGTACCCTAACTCCCGTACTCGAAGTAGGTAAGACTTTTCATAAACGAACTGACGATGAAGAATAAGCTATAGGTTGTCTAACTATTAAGCTATAGGTTGTCTAATTATTCATTGAGAGACACCGAGGGCAAACTAGCTATTCCTAAGCCTCGTACTAACTACTTAAAAAATAGCTTTAGTTATAGTGGTACGGTGCTATGGAATAGCCTTCCTATCGAGTTGCGGAAGGCAGACACTCTGGGTGAATTTAAATCCGGCTGCAGTAGCTTCTTAACCTCTTAACCTTTTTATCGCACGGCACTCATGGAAAGCAGGTATTTTTAGCTTAGTATTATTAGGAATATTAGAATTGTAATGTTGTAATTTGAAATTTGTGAATGTATGTATTAGAACAATAATTTTGTAATTTAGGTAGTGCATGCAAAATCCTGATGAGTTTTTTTACCGTGGTTAAATAAATTAGTAATAATAACCTATGTATTTCAGCAACAAGACCCGCATCCGACCAAACATAACTGGATGGGAATAAAGCGATTCTACGGTATATTAAAGGAACTTTAAGCTATGATCTAAGATTTAAAGCAGATGGAAAGGAACATGACTTGTATGGTTATTCAGATGCAAATGGGGCAGGAGATGTAGATCGGACACTCGTCGATCAACTTCCGGATATATTTTTAAAGTGGCTACTTTAAAAATATATCCGGAAGTTGATCGACAAGTGTCTACATCTATTGCCCAATTTGCATCTGAATAACCATACAAGTCATGTTCCTTTCCATCTGCTTTAAATCTTAGACCACAGTAAGTTGGTGCAGCAAGAAGCAAGCAACAGTCGCCAAATCAACTACAGAAGCAGAATATGTGTCTTTGAGTAAAGCAACACCACAACAAGTGATTTGGATGAGAAAGTTATTGTCAGATATTAGTTACAAAATTGACAAATTAACCTACTGTGATGTACGAGGATAATCAGGGAGCAATAGAAATTGCGAAGAATCCGAAATTTCATGACAGAACTAAACACATTGACATAACATTTCATTTTATTCGGCCAGAATTGCTTTAAATGAAATTCAAGTAGTTTACTGTCAATCAACCGAAATGTTAGCGGATATTATGACGAAAGGATTACCGAAGGTCGATTTCAAAAACTAAGAAACTGTTTAATGTTATCCATGTTAAAGAATGAGTATCAACCGTTATGCATTGCGCGCTTGGAGGCCATTTTAGGGCAACCAGAAAATGGCGACTTTCTTTAACAAAGTGGGAATGCGAAGTCATCCGTAAATATTCAAGTCATCGTCTATATGGATTATTAAACTTTTAGTTTTTTCTGCAAATTGAATAATTGAATATGTAATTATTGCCATATTAGCAACATCGTTGGACTGTACGCCGTTGAAATTTCCCCTGAACATGTGTGCATTACCTGGCGCGTCGCCTCCAAAGAATGAAGGAATTAAACAAATTAAGCTAAGAGATCACGTATAGGACATGTGGATTACCAAAAGAGATCGACTTGGGTTTTCCACCAATGACCCACAGTGAATTTGTTGAATATTTATTAAATAATCACGAAGAACGACATCATCAAAGCCAAAATCAAGTTATGCGGCAGTTATAAGGATGGAAAGGTTATATAATCCAGGTGCACTCAATGGGTGCTTGAAATGACAAGTGATAACGTGTCTATCATTTATATCCGCAAATTAGCAAATACAACTATAAAATAGACATACGGTAGAATGTAAACCATTGAATGTTTACTTGAAATAAACGTATTTACCGTAATCTGTTGCCTTGCTTCGCCAACAGCGATTTGATGCCGTTCAAAAGCATTTCTTCCAGCAATTGCATCTCCGCTGATTGCCTGTTCTTCTTGGGTCCTGTTTTTACACGCTGCTTTTTTAGATCCGCATGAACATCCGTAAACGTTTAGATTATCTTCTGGGCCATAGCGCAACACAGTTAAATCTGGGTCCGAATCAGACAGTGAAAAATCTAAATACTATAATTATGTTTGAAGTTTGGTGAAATGAAACCAAGGTGAAACAATTTCATGCGTAGAATTCCCGTATGTAAACATAAACACAAACGTGCAATGCATAACGCTTGATACTCATTCTTTAAGGAGTTAATGGAACTTTGACTTGTTGACATTTATTGAAAAGATTATTTGAACATAGTTAAGTGGGAGTGTTGGAAGATATAATTACTCATGTTAGATAATGTATTATAATTATGTGCGAACTTGGTTTCTTATTGGACAGTATATTATCGCGTGACACTCTGCTGGAGGTCTTCTCTTTCGTACTCGCTCGTTGTACAAACATGTAGACAATTGTATCTTACATTTATACGTTCGGATTAAAGCTTATTCAACATAAGCGTACCAATTTTTACATTTAGGAAGGCGACGATTTCAACGGAGCGATCCACAATACAACATTCCCAAAATGAGTTGGAGTTGGGGATGACATTTCCACGTTGCATCGTCTTGTAATATGTGCAGAGGGTAATGAATTGGTGGATGTCACGGTCAACCCAATAAAAACCGCATTGTTGTCTCTGCATGCCATCTACTACATGTTTTCCATCCAATACCCACAACAGCACAAAGATATGTTTATGTTCATTGACTCCATGCTACTAGGATTGCAGCACGCCTCGTCAAACAAGATTGCCGTCAATAAATCTCTAAAGGTCTATATTAAATAGCCCGGGGGCGGATAATTTTTACCCCGGGTAGTGGAGTAATTTTTACCCCACCTTGAATTTCTAGCTATTTTGCCCCTGGGTAACTATTACTCTAATATTTTACCCCTGTTTGTGGGGTAATTTTTAATTTACCCCGAAAAAACGGGGCATTCTGTGGAAAAATTAACCCAACTGTTTGGGGTAATTTTTACTCCGTAAAATTTACAGTGCGATTATTAGACGCAAACTTGCAGGGTTTTTACCAGTTTTCCTGATTAGATTACATAAAGAAAACATTATTTTCCCACTAGTATTCGTACAAAACCTTAGTTTTCCACAATGATTCAAGCATAAAGTGGCATTGTTGCTGTGATGACCTTTCGCAACTGTGATCATGAACCATATGATCACGCGATGCTATATAACGACAACGTAACAACAAGTAAAAATCGTGAGATACTTTGAAATTCGTGTGGAAACTCACTTTGGCGATTACCTAAATTCGCAGAAATCACTTGCCGTCAAAAATAGTTGCGCCATTAAGTTCTACAATGTGAGCGATGAATATATGGTAAATAACAATTTTAATCTACCGATCCAGATATTCCACCAAATGTTCCCAAATAAGTGTGAGTTTTGAACTCCGAAATAATAGATATGGCCGCAGCAGTGAATTGTTTCTCCATGCAAGGGAACACGTCGTAGGGTGAATCGGCATCTCTCAGAAGAGGAAAAATTATATATTCTTCCTTTGCTCATGTTCACTTGAGTAATGTAATGGGCAAGCTTAGGAAGTCCCCCTGCAATATCCTTTCGCAACTACTCGTGCATACCAAACAAAGAAACATTGGCTTAATTGTTTCCGGTATGTGTTCCCAGTTGGATTTTTCTTGCTTCTAGATCGTTGTAGAATGGCTAATTTTTCCTCTATATTTTTAATATAGTGGCATTTTTGTAGGCTGCGGCAATGACCTCTCGCGACTATCATAATTAATTTGATCAGGCGATGCACTCTTTCGCCAACAACGTGCAGCTTTACGACTCGAAAACAATTTTGAAACGTTGTCGTTTATTGTTGTACCTTGCATTGAAATAACGTCATGTCGAAAGTTATTGCAAGGTCATGGGGATGTAAAGTCATATAATATTAATCTTAACGTTCTGACAACTTGTGATACTAGAGAGGACAAAATTACGTTGTCACAATTTTCTATGCCAACGTTTCCACAAAATTCTCGAAAGTAGATAACTGCTAAAATTGAACCGGCAATATATTTTGCGATTCTCTAAAGTTGCTAAAATTATATTGTTATTTACGTTAAGAACCAAGATGCGAGGGATCAACATCCGCTATATGTAACAATTATAACCCGAGTCGTATCTTACATTATCTGTTTAAAGAAAAAATATTTATGCACGTAAGAGAAGACGGATGAGGAATCAGCATCTCTCTAAAACGAGGGAAAATTATCTATCAAACCTTTCCTCATTGTGACTAGAAAGAACCTACGGTAGGTTGACTGGCCTCGAAACGTTATCCGTATCAGCAGTACACCAACCTTAATACAATATATTTTATTGAACGCAACTTGATACTACATCTGTGGAAAACGACACGTTTCTATATATACAATGAATCATAAAATATTTTAAAATATCGCTGTTGTCTCTTTTTGTAAAACTTCAATATTACTGGGTAAATTCAGTACTTTGTCAGCACAAATCGACGGCGAAATAGAGGGAGAGAGACAGAGAGAGATGTCGTTCGCCTTGTGATCTCCAGTATTCGGATTTATAACGCCGGGCGGCGTTAGAACCCTCTCGCCCGGGTTTTTTATGTTAAATTATAGCAACATCTGTATATATCATGTGTATAGATAGGATGATAAACTAAATTAAAGCACTTAGACTAAAAGTGCAGTGTGAGTGGACTTGAATGAGTTTGGTTCAAATTATGAAAACAATTTATCACTGTTTTGGGATCTACATGTAAGTTAACCCCAAGTTAAGATCCCACAGTAGGCTTTATGAAAAAATATGATATCTTTCATATTTCTTTGGTTTTTAATGAAAAAAAACAGGGCATTGACTCCTATAGGTTGATAGCAGGTCAAACACTTGTTTTATTAATTTGAAAGCAAGAAAGGCAAGAAACACCAAATATATTGTTGTTATATTTTTGCACCAAATATATTTTTTTCACAGGTCCTGCCTTTTTGTAATTTTTGCACGGTCTGTTACAGCAAGGGCTGTTGCCTCAACAATGTTTGGACAACATTGTTATCATGCGTGAGCAGCATTGTTAGACCAACAATAATGTTCAGCATTGTTTGAATTACTATATCGTTCAAGCAAGGATGAAGCAACAAGGTTGCTCATGGTTGTTGGATACAGGCAAAATTTCCTTTCGATAGGACAATCATTTTCCCATTACATGACTTGGTATAGTATCCTGTATGTGGAAATAAGGCGCGTAGAAGTCTGGCATTGTATAGTCTACGAATGTAGAAATCTGATCTGGCATTGTAAAATCTGACAGTATATGGAAGTCTGGCAGTGTGGAAGTCTGCAATTTGGACTAGTCTTGGAGGGTGAAAGTTTGGCCATGCATACTTCTACACTGCCACATCTCCACACTGCCAGACTTCCATACACTTCCAGAATTTCACACTGCTTACTTTCACACTCGCAGTGTTACACTCTGCCTGACTTTCCACAATGTTAGACTTCCACACTGCAAAACTTCTACAATATCCGACTTCTACATCTTCCACAATTTCACCACTGCCATGAGATGCCACACTTTCACACTGCAGTGTTCAATTCTGGCAGTGTGGAAATTTGCTCAAGATTGTGCAAATCTGGCAGTGTGGAAAGTCACCCATTGTGGAAGTCTTCCATTGTGGAAGTTAGGCAGTGTAAAAGTCTGCGATGGTTAGCGTCTGGCTGTGGGAAAGTCTGTCACTGTGAAATGATCTGTCCGGATAAATGTCTGGTAGTGCAAGTCTGGCATTTTGGAAGTCTAGAAGTGTGTATACGTCTGACAGTGTAGATACTTAGCAGTGTCGAAATCTCTAAGTCGGTAAGTGTGATCTTATGGTTATTGTCAAAACGTATGAAAGTTTGACTGCGCATGGCGCGCTCAGAAATACCGTGTACCGCAAGTGAACGAGCGAATGATCATTAAAACTTTTAAGGTTGGGACATACGAGGCGACAAATCGCGGGGGCGTGTCGCGAGGACAATTCCCCTGTTGAGGACGCACGAAGCGACAAATCGCGGGTGCATGCCGCGGGGACATTTCCCCTGTTGAGGACACACGAGGGGACATGTCAGAAAAGGAAAATAAAATAACGTTATGTGATTGGTTTAGTTTAATTTTGTCCCGGGGACTAGGTGCACGAGCTGTTCATACGATGGGACAAGTCATGGGGACATACTGATACTTTTGTCACCGCGACATGTCGCACGAATTCAAATCATACAAAATGTTGTCCCCGCGATAAAGTTTTGCCTAGTACACACGACGGGATTTGTCCCTGCAACATGTCCCCGCGACATGTCCCCGGGATTTGTCGCCTCGTGTGTCCTAACCTTTATACATGCAAGAGAACACGAAGGGGCGGGGGGGGGGGGGGGGGGGCATGAATCTATATAACTATCATAGGAATGCGTATGTAAAGTTTCGACATTAATTTTGGACAGCATTGAAAGGAACAACAATCATTAAAGTTCATGTATTAAACAAAAATAAGAAATCTAGTAAAAGTGAAATAAAATGTTAACCAAAGGAAACACCGACATTTCGACATTTTACTGTCCAGCTTCTTCAATCATCCTTTCATTACAAGCCCAAGCATATCTTCCGTTGATAGTTACTGCATCAAAGAGAAAAGACACAAACATATATTAGCTAAAAACAAAATATAATGAAGAAATCATTGGTAATTATATGTATATAGGCTAATGCAAGCATGATCATGGTTGATATTGTCATATTTGTTCAGCTTCTAATATGCAGTTATTTAAACGAGAAAAATGAACGTAACAAAAAAACCATGAGCACGCCCTTCCCATTTTGGCTGTTTTGAGAACGCTTTTCTAAACGGTTTTATTTAGTGGATCTGTTAGCCCTATACTCTGCGTTGAATAGCCAGATCAGTAGGATAAGCGTGCTACTTCGTGACCAAATATTATCCTTTAATAAACACTGAGCAAAATGTGATAAATTGTGCGTCCGCGAATATTCTAAATGGCTCAAGAGCAAAAACTATTGATATATGATCGCTATATTCGTGGTAAAAATAGTGAAATTCAATCCAAGAAACTTTGTTATATAGATAGTGTCTATAACGCTAGATTTGGTGTCTGTCAGCAAACGCAGAATAAAATAGGATGCCTTTTTCTACAGACAAAATAAATACTATATGTACGATAACGATTTACAATAGGCGGAATTTTTTAACACCCCGTTATTGCATTGGCTGAACATTAAAATACAAAAAGCAAAAAAAAAATATTAAATAATTTTCTCGATTTATTTAGTTTATACAAAATTATTTGAAAATATTAAACGCAGTCCAACCCTTTTCAAACAAAACATATTCTCCGGAGAAAGGAAGTTTACTCACCAATAGGTGCGATAACAGCATTTAGATGGCTCATTGACACAATAATGCCCAACTGGATTACAGCTCATCTTCTCATTAAACAAACCGTCATTCTAACAAATAATTGTGAAAGTTAGAATGCTTTATTATAACATTGATGTTATGTTTTATATACGTATTTTCATGCATTTAATATAATTAACCTACCTTCAACATATCACGGCTTTTGAAAGGATTGTAATATCTTGCAGTCACCAACGACATGCAAACAATGAACATCAAAGTAATTGGGAACACAACCTTCATTCTCTATTAACGGGGATAAAAAGACAACATTATTTATACCTATGCTTTTGGTAAATTTTGTGTGAAAACAATTTATCGCATAATTGTTTTTAATAAATTTGATATATCTAAATATGCACATGCATAGGTTTAATTATTAGAATATTTTGGTGAGGATTTTACACGTTTGTTGAAATGTTTACACATATTTGTAATAACTGTCCTGGTTATAACGAATAAATGCGTTATGCCCGTCAATACAAGATACGGACGTTGTGAATATGTAACAAGAACTGCATAACTGCAAACACATACCAAATTATATTGCTGCTTGTCTAGTCTTCTTGATATTTCTGCTCTTTCTTTTCTTATGCTAACCAAAAAGCAAAAAATATTCGATCTTCAAAAATTAATAAACTGTATACACATAAATATTTTCTAATCAATTTCATGCCATTTATACAATGTTGTCACTATATTTGAAAATATTTACAACAAGGCCTACTAATGGTTATTCCATGCAATATATTGCAATAATTTAATTTCTACAAATGCACACTTCAAGAAACAATAACGAATCTGAAGAAAATCCCTTGATATTTTTATTATACAATATATAAAAATCAACAACTGTTTTTCTGCCCGAAAACATAATGGATCGCAACCATTTCTATACAAGGTTATTATTTTGAGACTACTAATCACAATAATGTCTACCCTCCTCGAAGTCTTTCTTCTCCTACATCTTCTCTTTCTTCCTTCTTCACCTATAGTAGATCGTGAATGCAAGTATACGGGAGATGCAGACATATATTATTAAACTTACAAGCAATTTGATTCAGCAGTGTCGCTCCTGTGTCTTCTCCACGAATGAAAATCAAAAATTTAGCCCCTCTTTTTATATGTGCGCCCCATAGTGACTTGGCAACGCCCGTCGAATTAATTGTTCTGCACTGAACAAAGATATATCTATAGTTAATTAAATGTTAAGCATTGTAGAATAGCTAATTTTCCCTCTATTTTTCAAGCATAAATTGGCATTGTTACTGTGATGACCTTTCGCAATTGTCATGAACCATTTGATCACGCAATGCAATATTGCGAGAACAACAAGTAAAAATCGTGAGATAATTTGAAATTCGAGTGGAAATTCATTTTGGTATTACCTAAATTCGCAAAAATCATTTGCCACCAAAAATAGTTGCGGCAATAAGTTCTACAAAGCGAGCGATGAATATATGGTAAATAACAATATTAATCTACTGATTCAGTTATACCTTACACAAAATGTACCTAAAGAAGTGAGTTTTGAAATCAGAAGAAATATATGTAAAATGTTTCTCCATTCAAGGCAACACGTATGGTGAATCGACTTCACTCAGAAAAGAGGAAAAATTATATATTCTTCCTTTGCTCCTGTTTGTTTGCTTGAGTAATGTAATGGCAAGCTCAGGAAGCCCCCCCCCCCCCCCATTATCCTTCCAACTACTCGTGCGTACAAAACAAACAAACATTGGCTTAATTGTTTCCGGTACGTGTTCCCAGTTGGATTTTTCTTGCTTCTAGATCGTTGTAGAATGGCTAATTTTTCCTCTATATAGTTTAAAAATATCGTGGCATTTTTGTAGCCTGCGGCAATAACCTCTCGCGACTATCATAATCAATTTGATCAGGCGATGCACTCTTTCGCCAATTAACAACGTGCAGCTTTACGACTCGAAAACAATTTTGAAACGTTTATTGTTGTACCATTGAAATAACGTCATGTCGAAAGTTATTGCAAGGTCATGGGGATGTAAGATTGATAAAATCCCAAGGTTGGCAACACTGCCCCCCATTATCCTTTCGCAACTACTCGTGCGTACCAAACAATGAAACATTGGCTTAATTGTTTCCGGTATACGTGTTCCCAGTTGCGTTTCTCTTGCTTCTAGGGTTTAGTCGTCTGCGGCGCAGGCCTAAGGATATAGTGGTGTTCTTGTCAGCAATGACCTTCGCGACCGTAATAATCAACTTGCTACGGTTAGTACATTGATCCCGTTCTATTAAAAGAGGCTTAACAATTTTTCATGAGAAATTAATTCGTTCACTCGAGTGCATATTAAAATTACGTAGACTTTTCGTCAAGGATCTATTCGATTTGGTCATGTTTTCATCTATCGAAATAGTTAAGTTGTGTATTACAGCCATTTATAATTAATTGCAATTTATTAAGTGCTTGCTTGCAACGTATGTAGAATCTACACAGTGAGGGGTGCGAAGTACGCGATTGTATTTCTTAAATTATCTCTCTGAGTTTGACTAACAAAGCCGAAGCAAAGTGCCATCGCTCGAAACGTTACACAATCAGTAATTATAAGTCGTTATCAATATATTTTGAGCAGTATACCAAACTCTTGTAGGAATTTTATTTGGATTTATATACAGCCTATTTATATGAAACCGTTTCGGCCATTTGATATTAAAGATAATGCTAATGTTGCATTTCCTGAGCTTGTTTACTGGGCGATGGAATACACACTACAATCTCCCAGTTTGGGATAATTTGGCTATGAGAAAAGACACATAGCCGTTTTATTGAAACTTATAATTAATCTATTTATGTTCTGACTTTGGCTACAGTTAATGATATAGTCCAGTAAAGGTGGGGCAACACACGCCGCCACAGCATCACGACGGTTTGCCGCCCCACCCCAGGCAAATGCAATACCGAAGTAACTAGTTATCTTCGATAGCCGCCCCTGCTGACTATCTTGTGAGTCTGAAAAGGTTTTGTGGCCAATATATTACTTTTTTAGAACAATTAATATTATCGGAACGTAAACGGACGCCCTTGCTATCCGTTTTGTTTCGAGAATGGTTGGTACTTGACGATCGCCCTTGCTGATCGCCAGTGAAAGTTTAATTAGAATATATATAAACCCAGCGTCTACACTATAAGAACTTAAACGGACGCCCTTGCTATCCGCTTTTTTGAAGTTTAACGAGTCTCCTCACATGCTGGATAAGGTGAGGATAAGATAAGATTTCCGCCCCTGCTAGATGATCTTACCTATCCCCGTATCCATGGTAACAACCCCCCACTGGCACATGTTGATACCCTGGTGAACACGTTAAGCCGAAACAGTAGGAATCGAATGTATTTGAGAAAGGCATTCGACTTCCAACGGCCTAGAGTACGAATTTGTGCGTCAGACATTCCCCGCGCCAATTCTGAAACTATGACCCTTATAGCGAGAAGGGTCAAGTCCACAACATTTTATAGTTGCCTAAAGTTGCGAGGTAAACATGTCCCGCGGCACTGACGCTCCGCTTTGTGTCTGGAATATAGCCAAATAGTCCAGCATTAGCTAAACCGGACAAGAAACAGGTTGGCGATGAATAACATGTAGATTGGTCGTTGATTGTAATTGTGCTTGAAGTCAGTGAAGAATCTCATCCCTATTATTTCACCATATTTGTTTGAAAGTTTGGTGAGTTGATTAATTTGCAAAGGGGGATTACCTTTCTGCTTCGTAGTGGTGATCTCGCCTATCCTTAGAAAGGCAAAGAATGCCAAAGCACACATCGCCTTAAATCGGCACTTCGCATATTGAGAACCAATTGTGTGTGAAGACGCGTTAAGCAATCTATTCTACTGAGGATCGGAAGCGTAATGGGAAACCGGCTGCCTAAGCGAAAGCCTTGTTTACCATAACCTTTCAGCATTTGAATAATTAGAATACCTTCGTGGGATCTGGAAAGCCCGTCAGCTTGTGCGAATAGCCCAGAGCTGAAACATAGGTATTTACCGTCGACGGAGCGTAGCGCCGTTCAAACATGAATGCTACAAACAGCTGAAATAGGTAGCGAAAATTCGGCATGATTAAATATGGTAATATGAAACTGAGTAAAACAGTTTCCATGCACGTTGATAAGTGGGAATATAAGAAGGTTGAAGGCTCGACTGAGTCAAAAGGGAAACTATAGCTCCCAGTTTTCCGGCTGCAGATGTAGGGGAATATCTGTTGGACGTGCCTTCATATGCGCTGGTCCCAGTTGTTTGAAAGTGTGTACCTGAGATGTGGGCATGAGCAGAAGCTAACGCGCCGTGAACCATGGTTGTTGTTGCCTCGGTTGCCATGCTTGACACGTTTCTCGGCTGAAGAACCGTGCTGGCGTTGCTCTCGCTGACCATAGGAGTTGGAGCTGATAGTCGGTGTCAGCCGTCTATCCATGGTAACAACCCCCCACTGGCACATGTTGATACCCTGGTGAACACGTTAAGCCGAAACAGTTGGAACTCGAATGTATTTGAGAAAGGCATTCGACTTCCAACGGCCTAGAGTACGAATTTGTGCGTCAGACATTCCCCGCGCCAATTCTGAAACTATGACCCTTATAGCGAGAAGGGTCAAGTCCACAACATTTTATAGTTGCCTAAAGTTGCGAGGTAAACATGTCCCGCGGCACTGACGCTCCGCTTTGTGTCTGGAATATAGCCAAATAGTCCAGCATTAGCTAAACCGGACAAGAAACAGGTTGGCGATGAATAACATGTAGATTGGTCGTTGATTGTAATTGTTCTTGAAGTCAGTGAAGAATCTCATCCCTATTATTTCACCATCTTTGTTTGAAAGTTTGGTGAGTTGATTAATTTGCAAAGGGGAATTACCTTTCTGCTTCGTAGTGGTGATCTCGCCTATCCTTAGAAAGGCAAAGAATGCCAAAGCACACATCGCCTTAAATCGGCACTTCGCATATTGAGAACCAATTGTGTGTGAAGACGCGTTAAGCAATTTATTCTACTGAGGATCGGAAGCGTAATGGGAAACCGGCTGCCTAAGCGAAAGCCTTGTTTACCATAACCTTTCAGCATTTGAATAATGTAGAATACCTTCGTGGGATCTGGAAAGCCCGTCAGCTTGTGCGAATAGCCCAGAGCTGAAACATAGGTATTTACCGTCGACGGAGCGTAGCGCCGCTCAAACATGAATGCGTAGCGAAAATTCGGCATGATTAAATATGGTAATATGAAACTGAGTAAACAGTTTCCATGCACGTTGATAAGTGGGAATAGAAGAAGGTTGAAGGCTCGACTGAGTCAAAAGGGAAACTATAGCTCCCAGTTTTCCGGCTGCAGATGTAGGGGAATATCTGTTGGACGTGCCTTCATATGCGCTGGTGCCAGTTGTTTGAAAGTGTGTACCTGAGATGTGGGCATGAGCAGAAGCTAACGCGCCGTGAACCATGGTTGTTGTTGCCTCGGTTGCCATGCTTGACACGTTTTTTCGGCTGAAGAACCGTGCTGGCGTTGCTCTCGCTGACCATAGGTGTCTCAGTGACTACCGACTCATGCCTTGAAATTGGCCAGTTGCTATTTCACCTGAGGAGTTGGAGCTGATAGTCGGTGTCAGCCGTCTTGTAACTTCGACTGCCACTGTCGTTACGCCGAGTTGCTCGAAGAAGTTTGGAGGCAACATAGAACCCGCGATGGAACATTCGGGGAGCGAAACGGGCGGAGTTGTGACTGCGCTGGTGGAGGTCGAAGCTTCATTAGCTGTGTTTGCAGGAACCGAAGAACCGGCGCTGGTCGAAGCGACACGTCGGGATGCGGTACATGCAGTGTCGTAGCAGAAACTCGTTTTCGTTGTTGCGAACGTTTCGGTGGCATACTGTAACGATAAACTTGTCGGAAAAGAGCAAAGCGGACCAGAAAAAGGACGACGGAATAAATTTAATATAATAACTGTAGTAGATGTCGCGGCAGGGTCAAGCATGGCAAATATTTCTGTCGCCGCAACGCAAGCGGCAAGCCCCTGTAATAATCGAATATGTGAGGGCGAAGCCTCAATGATAATATTATGATACTGTGAGAACGAAGTCGTCACATTAAATGTGAGGGCGAAGCCTCGATGATAATATGATAATGCTGTGAGAACGAAGTCATCACAGAAATTAATATGTGAGGGCGAAGCCTCGATGACAATATGATCGACTGTGAGAACGAAGTCGTGACAGAAATAGATGTCAGCGCGAAGCCTCAATGATAATGCTGTTAGAACGAACGCACGCGCTCACGCACTAGTAAGTAGCCATAAGGACTACGTAGAGTTCATTGCTGTGAGTCGTTATTATGCACCTACTTTATTGTGTATTATAGATGTTCAATTTACCCAATAAACAATGGGTAAGTTGAACATATACAATGCTAACACTAATTCACTGCTAATAACATTTCAATCAATTTTAATTACTCCACTAGTCCACTGGCTAAAGAAATCAGTGGTAAAATTTGTATCTAATACCCCAGTATTTAGAAGGCAAAATACCACATGGTTATATTCGTAGTAGAATTTTATGTGTAACAATTGTTGTTAAGAATGTTAAGTAGTAACACTTGCTCTTGAAGAATTAATGAAAAATTCCACTTGTTTGGCGAAATATTCATAATACCACTTGTTCAATGTAAAAATAATGCAATTTTTCACTAATTTCTTCTCAAAACTGTTATTTCCTATGCACATTCATGCATGTGTGCAGCTTAGTTAGTGCACCATGCAACAAGTATCATTTTTGGGCGGAGTAATTTTGCTGTTGGTTTGTTTTTAACCATGTATGTGTGTGATTCATGTTGTTTCACTTTGTATTTCACATACCGGCACTTATTTTTGTATTATTAACATGATTATATATAGATTGGCTGTGAGCCATATAAGCCCAATGTGAACATACCCGAAATTAGTTTTAATCAAATCGAGGGAGAAAATCGCACAAGCTTTTTTGTACGTTTTTTCGATAAAATTTGTCTGTGTGAAATAGGAGCCAACAATAATTGCGCAGCTCAAGCTGTGGTTGTGCACCCATTACTGCTTATGTAGCGCTCTTCACGTGTGCTAGTACAAGAGCAGTATAAGGACATGACAGTTGATGAGTTTAAGAAGGTGTTGAAGCAATTTGTGGCGAGAAGAGGTTCACCGAGTTTGATAGTGAGTGACAATGCTTTGACATTTAAAGCAACTAAAAAATGGTTGGCAACGCTGCGTAAAGACGACGACCTCTTCAACTACCTCGCGGTGAAGGATATCGAGTGGAGATTCAATATGTCGCGATCACCGTGGTGGGGTGGGTTCTTCGAAAGACTGATTGTCATCATCCATACATGTCCAATATAACCATCGGGATGCATCTGCATCAGATGGTTACCGATCGCGACCGATTGTAAACTGATCCCTTCCCTTCCTAAGTGTACTAACCATCGGCATGCATCTGCATCAGATGGTTACCGATCGCAACCGATTGTAAACTGATCCCTTCCCTTCCTAAGTGTACTAACCATCGGTATGCATCTGCATCAGATCGTTACCGATCGCAACCGATTGTAAACTGATCCCTTCCTAAGCGTACTAAGCATCGGTATGCATCTGCATCAGATGCCTACCGATCGCCACCGATTGTAAACTGATGCTCCTACACCTCTGCCAACTTTCCTACCGATGGCACCGATGGCACCGATGGCTCCGATGGCACCGATCGCTTCAATCGCTTCAATAATAATGGATACTTTATCTGTTCCTACGCTACAATTCATTCATACCACATACAAGAGTTTCTAAACCCAAACAATTCAGCCATATAGTTTGTGTGTTATGTATTACCTCGTGATTACCTCTATGTTACGTTACACCATCGACACCGATAGCTTTAATGATCATGCATAATTTATCTGTTATGTATTATCTCGTTCTTAAAAAAACTTGCAACAACTGTATCTCACGTTCTCAAATAACCATGTAACAAATATCCTACGCTACAATTCATTCATAACACATATAAATGTTTGTTAACCCAAACAAACTCTTCACATATATCACTACTATTTATTACGATTACTTCAATTGTCACATGCATAAGCAAACTCTTCACATGTATCACTACTATTATTACGATGACTTCAATTGTCACATCCATACTTTATCTGTTATGTACTATTACCTCGTTCTTAAAAAAACTTGCAACAACTGTATCTTACGTTCTTAAATAACCATGTAACAAATATCCTGCGCTACAATTCATTCATAACACATATATAAGTGTTTCTTAACCCAAACAAACTCTTGACATGTCTCCTTCTTAAAAAACTTCAAACACATATGTTACGTTACACCATCGACACCGATACCTTTAATGATCATGCATAATTTATCTGTTATGTATTATCGCGTTCTTAAAAAAACTTGCAACAACTATATCTCACGTTCTCAAATAACCATGTAACAAATATCCTACGCTACAATTCATTCATAACACATATAAATGTTTGTTAACCCAAACAAACTCTTCACATATATCACTACTATTTATTACGATTACTTCAATTGTCACATGCATAAGCAAACTCTTCACATGTATCACTACTATTATTACGATGACTTCAATTGTCACATCCATACTTTATCTGTTATGTACTATTACCTCGTTCTTAAAAAAACTTGCAACAACTGTATCTTACGTTCTTAAATAACCATGTAACAAATATCCTGCGCTACAATTCATTCATAACACATATATAAGTGTTTCTTAACCCAAACAAACTCTTGACATGTCTCGTTCTTAAAAAACTTCAAACACATATGTTACGTTACACCATCGCCACCGATACCTTTAATGATCATGCATAATTTATCTGTTATTTATTATCTCGTTCTTAAAAAAACTTGCAACAACTGTATCTCACGTTCTCAAATAACCATGTAACAAATATCCTACGCTACAATTCATTCATAACACATATAAATGTTTGTTAACCCAAACAAACTCTTCACATATATCACTACTATTTATTACGATTACTTCAATTGTCACATGCATAAGCAAACTCTTCACATGTATCACTACTATTATTACGATGACTTCAATTGTCACATCCATACTTTATCTGTTATGTACTATTACCTCGTTCTTAAAAAAACTTGCAACAACTGTATCTTACGTTCTTAAATAACCATGTAACAAATATCCTGCGCTACAATTCATTCATAACACATATAAGTGTTTCTTAACCCAAACAAACTCTTGACATGTCTCCTTCTTAAAAAACTTCAAACACATATGTTACGTTACACCATCGCCACCGATACCTTTAATGATCATGCATAATTTATCTGTTATGTATTATCTCGTTCTTAAAAAAACTTGCAACAACTGTATCTTATGTTCTAAAATAACCATGTAACAAATATCCTACGCTACAATTTCATTCATAACACATATAAATGTTTCTTAACCCAAACAAACTCTTCACATCTATCACTACTATGTATTACCTCGTTCTTAAAAAAAATTGCAACAAATATCTCACGTTCTCAAATAACCATGTAACAAATATCCTACGCCACAATTCATTAATGATCATGCATAATTTGTCTCTTATGTATTACCTCGTTCTTAAAAATACTTATATCAAATATCTTACGTTTTCAAATAACATTGTAACAAATATCCTACGCAACAATTCATTCATACCACATATCAATGTTTCTTAACCCAAACAAACTCTTCAAATGGCCTGGTTGCCATATCATCGCTGCGATCGCTCAATTTTAAAATCGACGATCGTAGCTATCATATTAAAACCACACGCTCAGCGATCCTGCCCATCACAGCGAACGCTCATTCGAAATATCTGTTTAACCCCAAAACGATACTTGCCGCAGTTACGCCTGTTTCAAACGTCCAATTTTTCATGTGTCCAATCAAATACATCGCATTATGCACATGATAAATTCCACCTATGAAACAATTAACTTACACTTATTTGCAATATTAACCGCTTCCGTAGACGGTCCAATATAACGACCAAAGTGCGATGGTCTCAAACGTCCAATTTATCATGTGTCGGATGTAATACGGTTCGTCGAAACAAACTGGGACGACATTTAAGTTCACTACTTTTAAAATGCAATCCGAACGACTTCTTTTTACGGGAGCTCCATTACTTTTCACAAAATGATAAGTTCTATGTTTCAAACCGACGTGCAATTTCTCCAACCTAATACGCATTATATTCGACACATGATAAATTCCACGTTTCAAATAGGCCTAATACTGATAAGATCGATTACAATGAAAAGCTGTGCTTGTGATAGTAAAGACACTTCTCTTTGTTTACAAAGCCCGCTATCAATACCGCTGACTATGTTTGTTTGCCGCGATCGCAGATTATATGGAAACAGGTGCGATCGTTAAAGTTTCTTAACACAAACAATTTCTGCACATCACTACTATTTGTTTTAACATGTCTCTTCATTTTCTCCCAAAATTTCTCGCCTTTATTTACATCAATTTACGACCAAACTGGGCACAAAATAAAAATATCACACCACATTCCTTTCTTTTCTCCCCACTTCGTCACACCCCAATATCCTGTCTGTCACATCCTTCTATAATTAATCCGTCATTCTCTGACCTTCTAACAAAAACCCTTCCAAAAATTATTAACGTCATACTTTATTTAACTTACACAAAACGTTCACAACAACCCAAAACACGTGTTGTTATAAATATTGCTCGCCATCATCTAATTGTTAAGTCAAAACAATTCTTTAATAAAAACAAAACCTTTCGTCACTTCTGCCAAGTAACATAATCACACTAGCTAATAACTATTTACATATAAATCTCCCCTTAAATACTAATACTCCACTAATAACTATTTTGATATAACTACTCTCATTATCTTGCTAGTACACTCAACGAAACTTACTTTCATTAAAAATATTTTTACTTTCTCCATGCATTTACAAATGTCTTTCAACATAATTTATCTAATGATTACTAACTTAACACACTTATTTTCACTTATATCCTTGGCGCAGTTATGCTGTTTCAAACGTCCAATTTCTCATGTGTCCAATCAAATACATCGCATTATGCACATGATAAGTTCGTAATTGCGGTCGAACGAAACATTAAGTTCCACCCGTTCGGACGGATATGAGGACCAATGCAAAGTGCGACGGTTTCAAACGTACAATTTATCATGTGCCAAGTGTAATACGCCTCGTCCAAATAAACTGGGACGACATTTTAGTTCATCAAAATAAACTTGGACGACATTTAAGTTTACTACTTTTAAAATGCAATCCGAACGACTTCTTTTTACGGAAGGCCGATTACGTCTATGAAACAATTAACTTCCACTTGTTTGCAATATTAACTTCCATGCACCGCTTCCGGCGACGGCAATATAACGACCAAAGTGCGATGGTCTCAAACGTCCAATTTATCATGTGTCCAATGTAATACGGTTCGTCGAAACAAACTGGGACGACATTTAAGTTTACTACTTTTAAAATGCAATCCCAACCACTTCTTTTTACGGCAGGTCCATTACTTTCCACAAAATGATAAATTCTATGTTTGAAACCCGACGTCCAATTTGTCGAACCTAATGCACATTATATTCCACACATGATAAATTCGACGTTTCAAATAGCCCTTACTGATAACATCAACTACAATGAAAAGCTGTGCTTGCGATACTAAAACACACTTGGGCTTTCTTTCCTTCGACTTGTGACACGACAAACCCCGCTATCAATACCGCTGACTATGTTTGTTTTGCCGCGATCGCAGCGATTGCATGGAAACAGGTGCGAGCGTTAAAGTTTCTTAACACAAACAATTTCTGCACATCACTACTATTTATTATTGATATGTCTCTTCATTTTCTCCCAAAATTTCTCGCCTTTATTTACATCCATTTACGACCAAACTGCACAGAAACTAAAAATATCACTTTTCTCCCCACTTCGTCACACCCCAATATCCTGTAATACTAATTAGCTTATAGATATTCACCTTAATCTGTCACATCCTTCTATAATTAATCCGTCATGCTATGACCTTCTAACAAAAACCCTTCCACAAATTATTAACGTCATACTAAATTTAACTAACACAAAACGTTCACAACAACCCAAAACACGTGTTGTTATAAATATTGCTCGCCATCATCTAATTGTTAAGTCAAAACAATTCTTTAATAAAAACAAACCTTTCGTCACTTCTGCCAAGTAACATAATCACACTAGCTAATAACTATTTACATATAAATCTCCCCTTAAATACTAATACTCCACTAATAACTATTTTGATATAACTACTCTCATTATCTTGCTAGTACACTCAACGAAACTTACTTTCATTAAAAATATTTTTACTTTCTCCATGCATTTACAAATGTCTTTCAACATAATTTATCTAATGATTACTAACTTAACACACTTATTTTCACTTATATCCTTGGCGCAGTTATGCTGTTTCAAACGTCCAATTTCTCATGTGTTCAATCAAATACATCGCATTATGCACATGATAAGTTAGTAATTGCGGTCGAACGAAACATTAAGTTCCACCCCTTCGGACGGATATGAGGACCAATGCAAAGTGCGACGGTTTCAAACGTACAATTTATCATGTGCCAAGTGTAATACGCCTCGTCAAAATAAACTGGGACGACATTTTAGTTCATCAAAATAAACTTGGACGACATTTAAGTTTACTACTTTTAAAATGCAATCCGAACGACTTCTTTTTACGGAAGGCCGATTACGTCTATGAAACAATTAACTTCCACTTGTTTGCAATATTAACTTCCATGCACCGCTTCCGGCGACGGCAATATAACGACCAAAGTGCGATGGTCTCAAACGTCCAATTTATCATGTGTCCAATGTAATACGGTTCGTCGAAACAAACTGGGACGACATTTAAGTTTACTACTTTTAAAATGCAATCCCAACCACTTCTTTTTACGGCAGGTCCATTACTTTCCACAAAATGATAAATTCTATGTTTGAAACCCGACGTCCAATTTGTCGAACCTAATGCACATTATATTCCACACATGATAAATTCGACGTTTCAAATAGCCCTTACTGATAACATCAACTACAATGAAAAGCTGTGCTTGCGATACTAAAACGCACTTGGGCTTTCTTTCCTTCGACTTGTGACACGACAAACCCCGCTATCAATACCGCTGACTATGTTTGTTTTGCCGCGATCGCAGCGATTGCATCGAAACAGGTGCGAGCGTTAAAGTTTCTTAACACAAACAATTTCTGCACATCACTACTATTTATTATTAATATGTCTCTTCATTTTCTCCCATTTCTCGCCTTTATTTACACCATTTACGACCAAACTGCACAGAAACTAAAAATATCACTTTTCTCCCCACTTCGTTACGCCCCAATATCCTGTAATACTAATTAGCTTATAGATATTCACCTTAATCTGTCACATCCTTCTATAATTAATCCGTCATGCTCTGACCTTCTAACAAAAACCCTTCCACAAATTATTAACGTCATACTTTATTTAACTTACACAAAACGTTCACAACAACCCAAAACACGTGTTGTTATAAATATTGCTCGCCATCATCTAATTGTTAAGTCGAAACATCTTCCCCAAAAATGAACTCACATACAAAACGGCGAAACACATCAACTTTTAAAAACACTAAACCCAACAACTCATACAAGAAAAGCCACCTAAACATATACCTAGCACTCTCCGACAACGACGCCATGTTTCTTGCAACGATAAAACGACGCTTAATGCCATCACTCCTTCCCAGTACTTTATTACCGAACCCTCCATCTGTCCATCGGTACCATCGGTACCATCGGTAGCATCCGTCATACTCTCCATCTATTCCAAGTCCCCTACCATCTGTTACAATCTGTTACCGTCTGTTACCGTCTGCTACCATCTGCTGCGATCTGTTACTACCTGCTACCGTCTGTTACCGTCTGTTACCATCTGCAGCATCGGTACCATCGGTAGCATCCGTCCTACTCTCCATCTATTCTAAGTCCCCTACCATCTGTTACAATCTGTTACCGTCTGTTACCGTCTGTTACCATCTGCTTCCATCTGCTACCGTCTGTTACCGTCTGCTACCATCTGCTACGATCTGTTACTACCTGCTACCGTCTGTTACCGTCTGTTACCATCTGCACCATCGGTACCATCGGTACCATCGGTAGCATCCGTCCTACTCTCCATCTATTCTAAGTCCCCTACCATCTGTTACAGCTGTTACCGTCTGTTACCGTCTGTTACCATCTGCTTCCATCTGCTACCGTCTGTTACCGTCTGCTACCATCTGCTACCATCTGTTACTACGTGCTACCGTCTGTTACCGACTGTTACCATCTGCACCATCGGTACCATCGGTAGCATCCGTCTTACTCTCCATCTATTCTAAGTCCCCTACCATCTGTTACAATCTGTTACCGTCTGTTACCATCTGCTTCCATCTGCTACCGTCTGTTACCGTCTGCTACCATCTGCTACGATCTGTTACTACCTGCTACCGTCTGTTACCGACTGTTACCGTCTGTTACCGTCTGCTACCATCTGCTACCATCTGTTACCGTCTGTTACCATCTGCACCATCGGTACCATCGGTAGCATCCGTCCTACTCTCCATCTATTCTAAGTCCCCTACCATCTGTTACAATCTGTTACCGTCTGTTACCATCTGCTTCCATCTACTACCGTCTGTTACCGTCTGCTACCATCTGCTACGATCTGTTACTACCTGCTACCGTCTGTTACCGTCTGTTACCATCTGCACCATCGGTACCATCGGTACCATCCGTCCTACTCTCCATCTATTCTAAGTCCCCTACCATCTGTTACCGTCTGTTACCGTCTGCTACCATCTGTTACCGTCTGTTACCATCTGCTACCGTCTGTTACCGTCTGCTACCATCTGCTACCGTCTGTTACCGTCTGTTACCATCTGCTTCCATCTGCTACCATCTGTTACCGTCTGTTACCATCTGCTAGCATGTGCTACCATCTGTTACCGTCTGTTACCGTCTGCTACCATCTGCTACCGTCTGTTACCATCTGCTTCCATCTGCTACCATCTGTTACCGTCTGTTACCATCTGCTTCCATCTGCTACCATCTGTTACTACCTGCTACCGTCTGTCACCGACTGTTACCATCCGCACCATCGGTACCATCGGTAGCATCCGTCCTACTCTCCATCTATTCTAAGTCCCCTACCATCTGTTACAATCTGTAACCGTCTGTTACCATCTGCTTCCATCTGCTACCGTCTGTTACCGTCTGCTTCCATCTGCTACCGTCTGTTACCGTCTGCTACCATCTGCTACGATCTGTTACTACCTGCTACCGTCTGTTACCGACTGTTACCATCTGCACCATCGGTACCATCGGTACCATCGGTAGCATCCGTCCTACTCTCCATCTATTCTAAGTCCCCTACCATCTGTTACAATCTGTTACTGTCTGTTACCGTCTGTTACCATCTGCTTCCATCTGCTACCGTCTGTTACCGTCTGCTACCATCTGCTACGATCTGTTACTACCTGCTACCGTCTGTTACCGACTGTTACCATCTGCACCATCGGTACCATCGGTACCATCGGTAGCAGCCGTCCTACTCTCCATCTATTCTAAGTCCCCTACCATCTGTTACAATCTGTTACCGTCTGTTACCGTCTGTTACCATCTGCTTCCATCTGCTACCGTCTGTAACCGTCTGTTACCATCTGCTTCCATCTGCTACCGTCTGTTACCGTCTGCTTCCATCTGCTACCGTCTGTTACCGTCTGCTACCATCTGCTACGATCTGTTACTACCTGCTACCGTCTGTTACCGACTGTTACCATCTGCACCATCGGTACCATCGGTATCATCGGTAGCATCCGTCCTACTCTCCATCTATTCTAAGTCCCCTACCATCTGTTACATTCTGTTACCGTCTGTTACCGTCTGTTACCATCTGCTTCCATCTGCTACCGTCTGTTACCGTCTGCTACCATCTGCTACGATCTGTTACTACCTGCTACCGTCTGTTACCGACTGTTACCATCTGCACCATCGGTACCATCGGTACCATCGGTAGCATCCGTCCTACTCTCCATCTATTCTAAGTCCCCTACCATCTGTTACAATCTGTTACTGTCTGTTACCGTCTGTTACCATCTGCTTCCATCTGCTACCGTCTGTAACCGTCTGTTACCATCTGCTTCCATCTGCTACCGTCTGTTACCGTCTGCTTCCATCTGCTACCGTCTGTTACCGTCTGCTACCATCTGCTACGATCTGTTACTACCTGCTACCGTCTGTTACCGACTGTTACCATCTGCACCATCGGTACCATCGGTATCATCGGTAGCATCCGTCCTACTCTCCATCTATTCTAAGTCCCCTACCATCTGTTACAATCTGTTACCGTCTGTTACCGTCTGTTACCATCTGCTTCCATCTGCTACCGTCTGTTACCGTCTGCTACCATCTGCTACGATCTGTTACTACCTGCTACCGTCTGTTACCGACTGTTACCATCTGCACCATCGGTACCATCGGTACCATCGGTAGCATCCGTCCTACTCTCCATCTATTCTAAGTCCCCTACCATCTGTTTACAATCTGTTACTGTCTGTTACCGTCTGTTACCATCTGCTTCCATCTGCTACCGTCTGTTACCGTCTGCTACCATCTGCTACGATCTGTTACTACCTGCTACCGTCTGTTACCGACTGTTACCATCTGCACCATCGGTACCATCGGTACCATCGGTAGCAGCCGTCCTACTCTCCATCTATTCTAAGTCCCCTACCATCTGTTACAATCTGTTACCGTCTGTTACCGTCTGTTACCATCTGCTTCCATCTGCTACCGTCTGTAACCGTCTGTTACCATCTGCTTCCATCTGCTACCGTCTGTTACCGTCTGCTTCCATCTGCTACCGTCTGTTACCGTCTGCTACCATCTGCTACGATCTGTTACTACCTGCTACCGTCTGTTACCGACTGTTACCATCTGCACCATCGGTACCATCGGTAGCATCCGTCCTACTCTCCATCTATTCTAAGTCCCCTACCATCTGTTACAATCTGTTACCGCCTGTTACCGTCTGTTACCATCTGCTTCCATCTGCTACCGTCTGTTACCGTCTGCTACCATCTGCTACGATCTGTTACTACCTGCTACCGTCTGTTACCGACTGTTACCATCTGCACCATCGGTACCATCGGTAGCATCCGTCCTACTCTCCATCTATTCTAAGTCCCCTACCATCTGTTACAATCTGTTACCGTCTGTTACCGTCTGTTACCATCTGCTTCCATCTGCTACCGTCTGTTACCGTCTGCTACCATCTGTTACCATCTGTTACTACCTGCTACCGTCTGTTACCGACTGTTACCGTCTGTTACCGTCTGCTACCATCTGCTACCATCTGTTACCGTCTGTTACCATCTGCACCATCGGTACCATCGGTAGCATCCGTCCTACTCTCCATCTATTCTAAGTCCCCTACCATCTGTTACAATCTGTTACCGTCTGTTACCGTCTGTTACCATCTGCTTCCATCTGCTACCATCTGTTACCGTCTGTTACCGTCTGCTACCATCTGCTACCATCTGTTACCGTCTGTTACCATCTGCTACCGTCTGTTACCGTCTGCTACCATCTGCTACCGTCTGTTACCGTCTGTTACCATCTGCTTCCATCTGCTACCATCTGTTACCGTCTGTTACCATCTGCTTCCATCTGTTACCGTCTGTTACCGTCTGCTACCATCTGCTACCGTCTGTTACCATCTGCTTCCATCTGCTTCCATCTTCTACCATCTGTTACTACCTGCTACCTTCTGTTACCGACTGTTACCATCCGCACCATCGGTGCCATCGGTAGCATCCGTCCTACTCTCCATCTATTCTAAGTCCCCTACCATCTGTTACAATCTGTTACCGTCTGTTACCATCTGCTACCGTCTGTTACCGTCTGCTACCATCTGCTACGATCTGTTACTACCTGCTACCGTCTGTTACCGTCTGTTACCATCTGCACCATCGGTACCATCGGTACCATCCGTCCTACTCTCCATCTATTCTAAGTCCCCTACCATCTGCTACCGTCTGTTACCGTCTGTTACCATCTGCTTCCATCTGCTACCATCTGTTACCGTCTGTTACCATCTGCTTCCATCTGTTACCGTCTGTTACCGTCTGCTACCATCTGCTACCGTCTGTTACCATCTGCTTCCATCTGCTTCCATCTTCTACCATCTGTTACTACCTGCTACCTTCTGTTACCGACTGTTACCATCCGCACCATCGGTGCCATCGGTAGCATCCGTCCTACTCTCCATCTATTCTAAGTCCCCTACCATCTGTTACAATCTGTTACCGTCTGTTACCATCTGCTACCGTCTGTTACCGTCTGCTACCATCTGCTACGATCTGTTACTACCTGCTACCGTCTGTTACCGTCTGTTACCATCTGCACCATCGGTACCATCGGTACCATCCGTCCTACTCTCCATCTATTCTAAGTCCCCTACCATCTGTTACCGTCTGTTACCGTCTGCTACCATCTGTTACCGTCTGTTACCATCTGCTACCGTCTGTTACCGTCTGCTACCATCTGCTACCGTCTGTTACCGTCTGTTACCATCTGCTTCCATCTGCTACCATCTGTTACCGTCTGTTACCATCTGCTTCCATCTGCTACCATCTGTTACCGTCTGTTTCCGTCTGCTACCATCTGCTACCGTCTGTTACCATCTGCTTCCATCTGCTACCATCTGTTACCGTCTGTTACCATCTGCTTCCATCTGCTACCATCTGTTACTACCTGCTACCGTCTGTCACCGACTGTTACCATCCGCACCATCGGTACCATCGGTGCCATCGGTAGCATCCGTCCTACTCTCCATCTATTCTAAGTCCCCTACCATCTGTTACAATCTGTAACCGTCTGTTACCATCTGCTTCCATCTGCTACCGTCTGTTACCGTCTGCTTCCATCTGCTACCGTCTGTTACCGTCTGCTACCATCTGCTACGATCTGTTACTACCTGCTACCGACTGTTACCGACTGTTACCATCTGCACCATCGGTACCATCGGTACCATCGGTACCATCCGTCCTACTCTCCATCTATTCTAAGTCCCCTACCATCTGTTACAATCTGTTACTGTCTGTTACCGTCTGTTACCATCTGCTTCCATCTGCTACCGTCTGTTACCGTCTGCTACCATCTGCTACGATCTGTTACTACCTGCTACCGTCTGTTACCGACTGTTACCATCTGCACCATTGGTACCATCGGTACCATCGGTAGCAGCCGTCCTACTCTCCATCTATTCTAAGTCCCCTACCATCTGTTACAATCTGTTACCGTCTGTTACCGTCTGTTACCATCTGCTTCCATCTGCTACCGTCTGTAACCGTCTGTTACCATCTGCTTCCATCTGCTACCGTCTGTTACCGTCTGCTTCCATCTGCTACCGTCTGTTACCGTCTGCTACCATCTGCTACGATCTGTTACTACCTGCTACCGTCTGTTACCGACTGTTACCATCTGCACCATCGGTACCATCGGTACCATCGGTAGCATCCGTCCTACTCTCCATCTATTCTAAGTCCCCTACCATCTGTTACAATATGTTACCGTCTGTTACCGTCTGTTACCGTCTGTTACCATCTGCTTCCATCTGCTACCGTCTGTTACCGTCTGCTACCATCTGCTACGATCTGTTACTACCTGCTACCGTCTGTTACCGACTGTTACCATATGCACCATCGGTACCATCGGTAGCATCCGTCCTACTCTCGATCTATTCTAAGTCCCCTACCATCTGTTACAATCTGTTACCGTCTGTTACCGTCTGTTACCATCTGCTTCCATCTGCTACCATCTGTTACCGTCTGTTACCATCTGCTTCCATCTGCTACAGTCTGTTACCGTCTGCTACCATCTGCTACGATCTGTTACTACCTGCTACCGTCTGTTACCGTCTGTTACCATCTGCACCATCGGTACCATCGGTAGCATCCGTCCTACTCTCCATCTATTCTAAGTCCCCTACCATCTGTTACAATCTGTTACCGTCTGTTACCATCTGCTTCCATCTGCTACCGTCTGTTACCGTCTGCTACCATCTGCTACCATCTGGCACCGTCTGTTACCATCTGCTACCGTCTGCTACCGTCTGTTACCATCTGTTACCGTCTGTTACCATCTGCTACCGTCTGTTACCGTCTGTTACCGTCTGCTACCATCTGTTACCATCTGCTTCCATCTGCTACCATCTGTTACCGTCTGTTACCGTCTGCTACCATCTGCTACCATCTGTTACCGTCTGTTACCATCTGCTTCCATCTGCTACCATCTGTTACCATCTGTTACCGTCTGTTACCATCTGCTACCGTCTGTTACCGTCTGTTGCCGTCTGCTACCATCTGCTACCGTCTGTTACCATCTGCTACCGTCTGTTACCGTCTGCTACCATCTGCTACCATCTGTTACCATCTGTTACCATCTGCTTCCATCTGCTACCATCTGTTACCGTCTGTTACCGTCTGCTACCATCTGCTACCATCTGTTACCGTCTGTTACCATCTGCTTCCATCTGCTACCATCTGTTACCGTCTGTTACCATCTGCTTCCATCTGCTACCATCTGTTACCGTCTGTTACCATCTGCTTCCATCTGCTACCATCTGTTACTACCTGCTACCGTCTGTTACCATCTGCTATCCGATGGCTATACTGGACATACCTCTCATCATGAAGACAAGCCTCTCGAAAGCAATAGGGAAAGCTCTACTGAACTTCGGAGAACTCGAGGAAGCATTGTTGGATGTGGAAACATTCATGAACAACCGTCCATTATGTTACATGGGAGAGGAGTATGAAGCTCCAGTCATCACACCGAACATTCTGTTCGTTACGGGGGCAGGCAACGTGGAAGACCAAGTTGAAGACATAGGTGACGAACGAGAGGAGATGACAAAAAGACTACGGTACCACGTTCGCAAGCGGTGGGTTAATGAGTACCTTCATGCCTTACAAGAACAATTTGATACCAGGTTAATCGCAAAGAAACAAACGATTCCAAAAAGGAATTCAGTTGTGATACTAAAGGACGCGACCAAACACCGAGCAAAATGGAGAATCGGCAAAATCGTGGACACGATTGTGGGAAACGACGGAATTGCGCGGGGTTTCAAGATAAAAACGGGCAACGGGTACATCATCGAGCGACCACTTCAATTGATATATGATCTTGAGATTGAAGGAACTGACGTAAAGGAACAAGGAACCGAGGTTCGAAGTGAGACGCATAATCCAGCAGGGAACAACCAACATCGAAACGGTGCAGCAGTCGAAGAGGAAGGTTCGAAACGACCTACTCGCCGTGCCAAGATTACTGCAACAAATCGTTTGGTGGGAGTGATAGCCAACGAAAATGAAGAAAGTTAAAAACGTTATATTTAAGTCGGGGATTACTTAAATAGGGGGAGGGTGTAGAAAATGGTTCACATTCGTGACTATATTTAGATCTAGCGAACGTCAATCAAGTCCGTCGCCATGGCGAAGTCAGACGATCTAAGTGAAATTTGACACTTGACCTTGATATTTATATTTTTTGTTGACATAGTCGAAGTATTTTGTGTGTGTGCGTGAGAAGGTAAATCGAAGAAAGAGTTGATGAAAATCGAGATGTAAATAGTGTAAATAAATCTACGAATCTAAAAGGAGAGTTGTCTGGTGTCACAGGGAATCTCAAAGCGGCGAGGCTGATCAAGTGAGAGACCGAAGATTCCCCACACCGCCGGGTTCACGGCGCGTTAGCTTCTGCTCATGCCCACATCTCAGGTACAAACTTTCAAACAACTGGCACCAGCGCATATCAAGGCACGTCCAACAGATATTCCCCTACATCTGCAGCCGGAAAACTGGGAGCTATAGTTTCCCTTTTGACGCAGTCGAGCCTTCAACCTTCTTCTATTCCCACTTATCAACGTGCATGGAAACTGTTTACTCAGTTTCATATTACCATATTTAATCATGCCGAATTTTCGCTACCTATTTCAGCATCGGCATTAGCACTGTTTGTAGCATTCATGTTTGAGCGGCGCTACGCTCCGTCGACGGTAAATACCTATGTTTCAGTTCTGAAACGAAAATTGAGATGACTTTTTTTATTGATTGATTTGAAAGAGCTCCTCAAACGATAAAGAATGGCGCTTGTAGTTCTTCCATACCTTATCTCGTTCGAGTTATTCAAGGTTGTGTAATATGACCTATGACGTCACAAGTTGTACCCACCATTATGACGAATCAGAAAATGAAGCATATCTTCAAAACTATTTAACAAAATGCCTTGAAACTTTGCACAAGTATACAGGTCACTAAATGGAATAACCCACATGAACTTTATTGTTGCCATGGTAAGAGATTAGTTCCCAGACTCCTTTATTCCTCTCATAAACTTGTTTATATTCTGCCTTTTCTAAACCAATATTTAACTGTTGATCAGTGAGGTATATTTTGAATCGTATTGCCAACAAAACAGAGCAACTTCGAGTCAAAATCTTTGTAGGGCATCGTGGAAAATAGAAAATTTTTGCTGCAGAATGAAAGGTCTGGGAACTAATATATATTGCTATGGTAACGATAAAGTTGACGTGGGGATATTCAATTTAGTGACCAGTATACTTGTGTAAAGTTTCAAACAATTTTGCTCAATATTTTTGAAGATATGCTTCATTTTCTGATTCATCATAATGGTGGGTACAACTAGTGACGTCATAGGTCCTATTACACAATCTTGAATAACTCGAGAACGAGATAAGATATTAAAGAACTACAAACGCCATTCTTTATCGTTTGAGAAGTTCTCTCAAATAAATCAATAAAAAATTCACCTCAATTTTCGTTTCATAAACACTTTAACGCGTCTTCACACACAATTAGTTCTCAATATGCGAAGTGCCAATTTAAGGCGATGTGTGCTTTGGCATTCTTTGCCTTTCTAAGGATAGGCGAAAACCACTACGAAGCAGAAAGGTAATACCCCTTTGCAAATTAATCAACTCACCAAACTTTCAAACAAAGATGGTGAAATAATAGGGATGAGATTAACCTTCACTGACTTCAAGCACAATTACAAGCAGCGACCAATCCACATGGTTATTCATCTCCAACATGTTTCTTGTCCGGTTCAGCTAATGCTGGACTATTTGAAGTTCCACGATAGCAACGAGGGTCCTATAGTTTCAGAATTGGCGCTGCGTCACACGCTGCAGAGCGGGGAATGTCTGATGCACAAATTCGTACTCTAGGCCGTTGGAAGTCGAATGCCTTTCTCAAATACATTCGAGTTCCAACTATTTCAGCTTAACGTGTTCACCAGGGTATCAAGGTGTGGTTTTTTTTTACCATGGATAGGGGGATAGATAAGATTATCTAGCAAGGGCGGAAATCTTATCTTATCCTCACCTTATCCAGCATGTGAGCAGACTCGTCAAACTTCAAACAAAGCGGATAGCAAAGGCGTCCGTTTAAGTTCTTATAGTGTAGACGCTGGGTTTATATATATTCTAATTAAACTTTCACTGGCGATCAGCAAGGGCAATCGTCAAGTACCAACCATTCTCGAAACAAAACGGATAGCAAGGGCGTCCGTTTACGTTCCGATAATATTAATTCGTTATAAAAAAGTAATATATTGGCCACAAAACCTTTTCAGACTCACAAGATAGTCAGCAGGGGCGGCTATCGAAGATAACTAGCTACTTCGGTGTTGCATTTGCCTGGGGTGGAAACCGTCGTGATGCTGTGGCGTGTGTTGCCCCACCTTTACTGGACTACATCATTAATTTAGTCAGGGTCCTTATGTAATTTCGTTTACATTTTTTGGAGATTAGGTAAACTATACATTTTTACAAACTGCATGGAATAACTAATCAGAAAATACATGTTTCCATTTTCCCGGAAGCCTGTAAGACAGCCATCTTGGATTTTTAAATATGGCGACCTTGACCTGGGAATTTCTCAATATTTTGGCCTCTATATGACCTAGAATTGCTAAACCTATATTTTGGGGTACAAGAAATCCAATTATGCTAATTAAAAAGGGCACAAATTGGCAAAGGCACATGTATTGGTGGCCATATTGGATTTTTTATACGCGTTACGCAATTTATGTGTTTCTCAATATCCCGAGTTCTAGGTGACAAGCACGTTTAGGGACAAGCGATTCAATGGAGCTAACTTGATTAAACGAAGTATGATCTTGGTCATGTACTGGCGACACATTTTGATAACCATATGCATTTTATTTATATTTGGCTGGCAATATTCTCTTTCATAACTTGCCACTGTACTAGTGTGTACACACAATCAAAATATGTTACATATTTAAAACACAAACATGTCTGTGGGTCTGTAACTAGTCTACACACAACATCTTCACTGTCATCACTGTCAGCGAATATGACATCCTGACTGTGATCATCATTTTGGCAGTCAGTGCAGTGCTGCACTGACACATTTCTGTGCATGCTAGGTCCTTTGATCTGCAAGAACAACGGTGCGAAGAGCAGTCAGATTTGCATTTGCACATAGCCATCTCAATGATGGCCTGTGGTGCTGGGAGCTCCTCAGTTGTCAAGGGTTTCAGTTGGCCATCTTTGTCCTTGTAAAAGCCGTTATGTAGTGGGTCACCGAACTCCTGGTGAGCGATTGCTGCCTGCCCCCACACTCTGGTCTGGATATGGACTCTTCGGACATGCTGCTTGAGAACACCATGGGTGGGTGGCAGTTTGCCACTCTCTGCCATGTACTTGCAGAAAAGATGCCATCTCAGCTCAGGGATGTTCTCAATATGGATCCCCTTTGGTGAATATACTGCACATATGAACCTTGCTAATGTGGATAGCAGTTCTTCCGTGACTTCACTGGTGTTGGAAAGTTTCTTCAGAGCATTGATGACATCATTGTCTGTTTCTAGGTAGGTATTCAGCCAGGTTGTTTTTCCTATCCTGCAAAACCTCCCAGTGTTATCTGCTCCTGTGAAGGCATGAAATGCTGGCAAACCCTTTGCTCGATCTGCACCTAATGCTGCCCATATTGGACTCACTTCCACGACTCCTGATACCATTGAAATGACGTATTTGTGAGCAAGATGTCATAGTTGGCAATTACCAGCACCAGCACATCTGTGTCTGGGGAGAAGAACATGAGTTCTGCATCAGGGGGTTCGACGTGATGCGAGAACTGCCTGATGGATCAACAATGTATCTGCTTCTTCATGGTTGTTGTCTTCAAAGTACATCTGCCTGTTGCTCTTGGTGCATCCTGCAGCAGAGGCAATGACAAGCTTGGTGGAGTTTCTGCTGTATTCAATGGTCTTTGATACCAGGTATTCTGTCAACTTAGCATTTGTTTGGTCATGGGAACGGAAGCGGCTCATTGGGATGTTTTTGATGTTCCTTTCCTTGTCTCCTTTTCACCCTTGTGGGCATGTTTTAATGAGTCAGCTTTATAGGTGTCAAACACCAGAATAATCTCATCGTATTCTCTGGTTAGAGACATCACTTTGTCATAGAACCATTCGCTGAGATCCTTGACCGTCACCACAGTTGATGGCTTATTTGTTAGCTTTTGGACAACTACCATGCCATCCACCAGTGCAATTTTGCGACTAGCACAGCCGTCGTCATTGGCTATAGGTTCCAGATTCTCTGTGTCGATTGGATTTTCATACAATAAACCTGCAGCTTGTGGATTGTCCGGTTCTGCTGCGTCCGCCTTTGCCAGTTTCTCTAGAAGGTGGATTAGCTTCGACTTGTCAGTGCATGGCAGCATTTCCACACTGGGAGCAAACATTGCTCTTGGTGTTAGTGTGAACTCATATAGTTCCCAATAGCATGTTTCTGGTTGATTTGTCTGTTAGACCTGGCAAGGATCATCAGCCTGCCATACAGATCCTTGGTCTCCTTGAGATCTACAGTATTGTTTCTGATTGTTGTTTTCCTTTTTGACTTTAGCCCAGAGGCTTATATTTCCATTGATTCTCTCTGAGACATAGTTCTCATACAGTTTCTGGCCTGTGGCATCTATGTTCAAGATTTGCGGGACATATTATTGGGGTATATAGGCATGTGTGATCATGTTGTACAACTTGTCACCCTCTTCATTCATTGGATTGCCATGGCTGAGTATCGCAGCCTTCATCTTGTCAATTGCCTCATGATCTGTCAATTGCCTCATGATCTCTGTTGATCCGACTAGACCCTAGTTCAGGATGCACTGTGTCCTTGCCACCTGCTCCGGTATCAAACTGACTCTTGAACTTTCTTGACATGCGGGACAGTTCTGGCGAAGCCATAAAAAATCTTTGTCTAGCATTGGCATTGTTGGAAATACCAATCAGTCCGGAGTGAACCTTCATCATTTTGTTGATATGTTCACATGCGCATCATTTTGTTGATATGTTCACCAATTGACACAAATGGAATGTCATTCTTTGTGACTGACAGGTTACCTGCTTATAGTTCCTTCCAGGTATCCGGATTGTTGATTCTCAGGTCATACATATCTGTAATGTATCTGGGCCAGAGTATTTGATGCGGTCAAAAGCAATGAAGAACTTGCTCAGTGCTTCTGCAGCTTGGAGATGGAGTGCCAGATCAGCATTTCTGGATGCTGCAACAAAGAACAGGATAGTTTCCACTCGGTGTAGGTAGTTCATGATGGACTTGAACATGGCATTTTTGGATCTCTGCTCCTCCCACTCTGTGAATGCCTCCACAACCTCAGCAGTAGTAAAGGCTTCCAGGAGGGTATTGTGTGCTTGCTTTGCAAACGCAGCCTTTGCGGATTTATTCTTCTCAGAGCAGGCTGCTTCCACTTGCTCTGTTGCCTCCCAGCAGACGTCTTTTAGCTGTGGGTTCTTTTGATGAATTCCTTCAGTGCTATTTCATACAGAGCTACATACGAGTAAATGTGGCCCTGAAGGGAACGCTTGTAGTGTGTACACTGTGTGTATTTGCTACTAGTGTGTATTTGCCTTGTTGTTGCAGCACCATAGACGTCAGATTCTATGCAGGCATCGTCTATGCCAGAGTTCTCTATAGAGACAAATATTAAAATTTTACAAAGATATAATAAAAATGTATCACCAGTCTACACTTTGTCTCGTCTTATATAACTCGAATCTTGAGTTTAAAAGGTTACAGGTAAAGGAAAATCAGTTTACGACAAATTGAGAACTTAATTTACACTTAATAGATATTTATTTTCGACAATCACGGTTCACGGCTGTGACGTAAATCACGTTTAAAATACCCTTTGCCACCCTCTTATTTCCTCACGCCGTATAGTGCATTTAATACAATGCATTAGATGGCGTAAGTTTGTTACTACTGTAAAAGTATACAAGAAATGAACTAGAAATAAACAGAGAATACCTCGACTTTCCTTGGTTTTCATCCATGAGACAGCAACCAGCAAGACGGAGCTCACAAACTTTTAGTGCAGCAGCATTAATTATGAAGTTACTTCATGTCAGCCTCAGTGTTGCGTATTAAAGTATTTATTACCGTATTATTAAATTATTACCACCTTACAGGTCTCCGGGGAAATGGAAACATCTATTTTCTGATTAGCTATTCCATGAAGTTTTCAAAAATGCATAGTTTACCTAATCTCCAACAAAAGTTAACGAACTCAAAAATATGGCCACACTGAACCTGACTAACTGTAGCCAAAGTCAGAACATAAATAGATTAATTATACATTTATTATTAACGTTTCTTATTTCAAGTTTCAATAAAACGGCTATGTGTCTTTTCTAATAGCCAAATTATCACAAACTGGGAGATTGTAGTGTGTATTCCATCGCCCAGTAAACAAGCTCAGGAAATGCAACATCAACAGTATCTTTAATATCAAATGGCCGAAACGGTTTCATATAAATAGGCTGTATATAAATCCAAATAAAATTCCTATAAGAGTTTGGTATACTGCTCAAAATATATTGATAACGACTTATAATTACTGATTGTGTAACGTTTCGAGCGATGGCACTTTGCTTCGGCTTTGTTAGTCAAACTCAGAGAGATAATTTAAGAAATACAATTGCGAACTTCGCACCCCTCACTGTGTAGATTATACATACGTTGCAAGCAAGCACTTAATAAATTGCAATTAATTATAAATGGCATTTATAAATGGCAATTAGTAATACACAACTTAACTATTTCGATGGATGAAAACATGACCAAATCGAATAGATCCTTGACGAAAAGTCTACGTAATTTTAATATGCACTCGAGTGAACGAATTAATTTCTCATGAAAAATTGTTAAGCCTCTTTTAATAGAACGGGATCAATGTACTAACCGTAGCAAGTTGATTATTACGGTCGCGAAGGTCATTGCTGACAAGAACACCACTATATCCCTAAAAATAAAGAGGGAAAATTAGCCATTCTGCAACGATCTAGAAGCAAGAGAAACCCAACTGCGAACACGTATACCGGAAACAATTAAGCCAATGTTTCATTGTTTGGTACGCACGAGTAGTTGCGAAAGGATAATTATGATTAATATTGTTATTTACCATATATTCATCGCTCGCATTGTAGAACTTATTGCCGCAACTATTTTTGGCGGCAAATGATTTTTGCGAATTTAGGTAATACCAAAATGAATTTCCACTCGAATTTCAAATTATCTCACGATTTTTGCGTCTACGTTGCTTAGCAACGTAAACGCTATGTTATCGGCGGCGGACAAAAGCGGTGTTTGGACACTGTGACGTAACAACCTGGATCACATGACCTAAAGAACTTTTAGAAAACTATAGAAACAGTTGTAGCGTCCACTCCACCCTGATCCTGACATTTTCTCATTTTTCTGTCTACTGTTTGGCCACTGTTTGCTTTGATTTTCCAAATTTTATCAAGGTAAGGTGTTAACGTCATGTTAATCGACATGAAATTTGTTGATCAGTTCTCGTGTGAACATTTTCGATTTTTGTGGGAGTACAGAGTACTAAAAGGCAACACATTCCTATCTTTTATCTGATTCATATTTTGTTTCTGTTTTAGCAGTCTTTCAAACAAAGATTTGTGAGTTCATACTTGTGACAGTTTTGTTCTGACAGGAGCCATTGTGTTCGCGCTGATTAAGAGTTCGATCAGATACTCAATTATTTGTGTGGTATCACACAACACACGAAGCCATTGTACTCGTTCTCCCCCATTTAAGCAAAATAACTCGCCCGTTGAGGCAATCTACAACTACACAGCTACTGGTATAAATACAAATAATTTGGAATGGGAGTAACGATTGAGCAGATATACAGAACTCGAATTGGTGCCCACAATAGCATTGCAAAAACCAAAGAGGATATTGACTCTCATTTCGAAGGTATTATTTGGAATACAATGCCAATATTGATATTATTATTATACCGTACGTTGTGTATTTTTAATAGGCCAGTACTTACTGTATAATGTTTATCCAAGTGTATATAATTTATCGAGATGATACAATTTGTGCAGATTTTAGTCAATTAAGGCAATTCAAGACAATTTGGACAAAATACTGACCAGTAAACAATGTGTAGTTTTGTAACTGACTGCAATATAAAGTAAATATATTACAACTTGGGATTCACGATTTTTAAATACCATATTATGTGCTGGAAATAACCTTTATACTTGCATAGGTAATTCCATTAAAAATATTTTTTGCTGTTAATAACTGACGTGCCAGAATTTATTTCAATTGATGATAAAGTTTATATTATTTACAATATAGTGACTCGTTTGCTTGTGGGGTTTTTCTACATCCCGGGCTTCTTTGTCAGTGCTCACAAGCAATTGTCTTCTGGACGATCCTTTTATTAGTATTAAGGTTAATATTAGAAAAACATTAGGTGGGGAGGTTAGAAAACCTATTAGGTGGGGTTTAGGGTTAGCATGATGTTCATTTAGTAAAACCCTTGCTGGTGAAGTATTTATGATAATAGACAATTAACCATTTTTCATCACTGGCAAGTGCTCTAAAATAAAATATTTTCCCACTCTGAATTATCATTCAACATTGTTTGTTGACTGTAACACAGTAGTAAAATTTAAGATTCTCATTCAAGAGATAAATGGCATGCCAGACCATGCTAATACAGAAAATCTGTATTAATTGATGTTGAAGGTATCCAGAAACATATTTAAATATTTGATGAAGATGGAAAGCTATACAGTTAATTCTACAATAATGTACATGTATATTACTTTAATACTTTTCTTGCAATAATCTATTAAGGTAATTTTGTAAAAGCTCTGTTGATAATATACTGTACATTTAAAAGATTTTAACATTTTAAGATTTTACTTTTCTTGCAATAATCTATTAAGGTAATTTTGTAAAAGCTCTGTTGATAATATACTGTACATTTAAAAGATTTTAACACATTCATTCTGGACACAGGTGTGTAGGTGTGTACAATATGTGTACACAGGTGTGTACATTCTCCGCCTTTATTTACCAAATTTATAATTTATTTTTAAACTTCTGGTTGTTTTTTTTACTTTGGGCATTTCCACAAGCACCACCGGTTTGAATCAATTGGTATTTTTGTAACAACTAATCTAACGCGGGTCCGATATATCATTCCAAGATGAAGTACTGGCCGCTATATTTTAAATGCCGCTGAACACATAATATTATGGGCTTACATTTTCGTTCTCCACAAATGTTTTAGTTTGGCTGTTTGGCCTGGGTTATTGAATCTGATGGTTATACTGCTTCTCTCAAAATGTAGGAAATAGCGTTTCAGAGCCTTGACCCCCAGACCCCTTAGATATTTCTCGCATCTTCGTCACTTGCTTCTGGCCTACCCACTTATTAAATGCTTTCTACATGCCTGGGACAATATATGTCAAAAATGGCAATGTAAGATGCATGTAGGATTATTAATACATACTATAATATGATTGCATGGGTATTCACACTCACATTGGATGTAGACAATTTTAAAGTTTAAAATTAAAATTGAGATAATAACCCAAGAAGTATTTGTTTAGAAAATTTGAGCTGGTTTGAAAAATCTAATTGCTATATTTGTAATTGATTTATTTTCTAAAATGGCTATATTTTTTGGTTTAAAAAAAAACTGGTTTGGAAAATTAAACTGGTTTAAAACAATTGTACCAGATCAAAAATATTGCCCCAGTTTAAATAAATTTTCCCCACAACATATACATGCATGAAGTTGTTATTGTTCTCTAGCATGGCATTGGACACAAATAATTTTGAGTTATATTGTTGATGTTTTTGTTGTAGGTGAAAACTGGGGTATGAATAATTATTTAGGCAATCCATAGACCAGCTGGGTCCCATGTTTTCTCAACTGCATTGGAATTCTTCAGGGTAGACACTATACAGTGAGACAATTATACCTGTGCAACAGTAAATACTAAATATCATGATCCAGTACAAAATCCTTTCTTTTCTTGATTGTTTTTTGGTATAATAACTGCACTCTACAATACAGCAAAATAATATTAAAGTTTATGATTGACATTGTTCAATGAAACATGTTCCTGTATTTCTTACCCAAAATGCAAGTAATCTAATAACCCATGACCAAGTGCTAAAAAAAAACATGTATGCAGTCAATGACTCAATGCATCCGATAAACAATGGGCTATACTAGTAATGGGTGTATAGTTTTACCACAAGAAATATGTTTGTTCAGTTTTTGATGGTTAATATATCTGCACCAGTCCACCAAGTCATGTGTAAAGTAATGATTTTCCTTCATCTGAAATCATTATTGTAATCACTTCCAACGAATGTAAATACCAATAGTAATTGTTTTACTATTGTGTATCTGTGACACGTTTATATACTATCTTACGCCCCATCCCAAACGTAGACGCATGTACGCATTGCGTACCTATTTTTACTTGTTGTTCTCGCAATATTGCATTGCGTGATCAAATGGTTCATGACAATTGCGAAAGGTCATTACAGTAACAATGCCACTTTATGCTTGAAAAATAGAGGGAAAATTAGCTATTCTACAATGCTTAACATTTAATTAACTATAGATATATCTTTGTTCAGTGCAGAACAATTAATTCGACGGGCGTTGCCAAGTCACTATGGGGCACACATATAAAAACAGGGGCTAAATGTTTTATTTTCATTCGTGGAGAAGACACAGGAGCGACACTGCTGAATCAAATTGCTTGTAAGTTTAATAATATATGTCTGCATCTCCCGTATACTTGCATTCACGATCTACTATAGGTGAAGAAGGAAGAAAGAGAAGATGTAGGAGAAGAAAGACTTCGAGGAGGGTAGACATTATTGTGATTAGTAGTCTCAAAATAATAACCTTGTAGAAATGGTTGCGATCCATTATGTTTTCAGGCAGAAAAACAGTTGTTGATTTTTATATATTGTATAATAAAAATATCAAGGGATTTTCTTCAGATTCGTTATTGTTTCTTGAAGTGTACATTTGTAGAAATTAAATTATTGCAATATATTGCATGGAATAACCATTAGTAGGCCTTGTTGTAAATATTTTCAAATATAGTGACAACATTGTATAAATGGCATGAAATTGATTAGAAAATATTTATCTGTATACAGTTTATTAATTTTTGAAGATCGAATATTTTTTGCTTTTTGGTTAGCATAAGAAAAGAAAGAGCAGAAATATCAAGAAGACTAGACGAGCAGCAATATAATTTGGTATGTGTTTGCAGCTATGCAGTTCTTGTTACATATTCACAACGTCCGTATCTTGTGTTGACGGGCATAACGCATTTATTCGTTATAACCAGGACAGTTATTACAAATATGTGTAAACATTTCGACAAACGCGTAAAATCCTCACCAAAATATTCTAATAATTAAACCTATGCATGCTGTGTATATTTAGATATATCAAATTTATTAAAAACAATTATGCGATAAATTGTTTTCACACAAAATTTACCAAAAGCATAGGTATAAATAATGTTGTCCTTTTATCCCCGTTAATAGAGAATGAAGTTTGTGTTCACAATTACTTTGATGTTCATTGTTTGCATGTCGTTGGTGACTGCAAGATATTACAATCCTTTCAAAAGCCGTGATATGTTGAAGGTAGGTTAATTATATTAAATGCATGAAAATGCGTATATAAACATAACATCAATGTTATAATAAAGCATTCTAACTTTCACAATTATTTGGTAGAATGACGGTTTGTTTAATGAGAACTGTTTTCCAGTTGGGCATCAGTGTATCTATGAGCCTCGTAAATGCTGTCCTTACACCTATTGGTGAGTAAACTTCCTTTCTCCGGAGAATATGTTTTGTTTGAAAAGGGTTGGACTGCGTTTAATATTTTCAAATAATTTTGTATAAACTAAATAAATCGAGAACATTATTTAATATTTTGTTTTTGCTTTTTGTATTTTAATGTTCAGCCAATGCAATAACGGGGTGTTAAAAAATTCCGCCTATTGTAAATCGTTATCGTACATATAGTATTTGTTTTGTCTGTAGACAAAGGCATCCTATTTTATTCTGCGTTTGCTGACAGACACCAAATCTAGCGTTATAGACACTATCTATATGACTAGAAATACGAATTCGCAATAATCCCCTCGCCCGCCTTTTCTACCCCCCCCCCCCTCCCCCCCTACGGGAATTTTCCCATGTATGGTGCCCATATCTCGCACGCCGTGGCCGTGTATTTGTGTTTTGCAAAAATTCACAATTTGAGCGTTATCTCGGCCAATATTTAACCGATTTAAACTCTGAAAACAGATTTGGAATTAGCGAGTCAACATACATAACATACGTGTTTACTATATTACGAGAACGTGAGTACCCTTCGTAAAAAAGGTTTATGTACTTAGAAATTAGTCGGCTTTTGTACTCGCTATAAGCCGGTCAATACTATTTTGAACGTTATCTCGATCAATATATAACCGTTTTCAATTCTGAAAACAGATTTGGAATTAGCGAGTCAAAATACATACTCGGACTCGGATTTCTATTTCCTCCAAGAACTGTGTCTCTTTTTGAAAAAACCCTTTGAATCCGTTTCGATTTTTGCATTGGCAATCTGTGACGGTTGCAATTTCAATATGAATTCAAATGCTGAGTATCTAGTTACCAGGACCAAATTTTCCGATGTCGCGCGGACGCCGTTGACCAAATATATAAATAAACTCGATTCTACTTTGCTCACCCTGCCAAGCCCCGCGATAAGGGACTAAACGCCGGTCGATATTAGCACCCTCGCCCTCAGGCCTTCGGCGGCGCTTCGCGCCGGGCGAGGGGACAAAGTTTCTTGGATTGAATTTCACTATTTTTACCACGAATATAGCGATCATATATCAATAGTTTTTGCTCTTGAGCCATTTAGAATATTCGCGGACGTACAATTTATTACATTTTGCTCAGTGTTTATTAAAGGATAATATTTGGTCACGAAGTAGCACGCTTTTCCTACTGATCTGGCTATTCAACGCAGAGTATAGGGCTAACAGATCCACTAAATAAAACCGTTTAGAAAAGCGTTCTCAAAACAGCCAAAATGGGAAGGGCGTGCTCATGGTCTTTTTGTTACGTTCATTTTTCTCGTTTAAATAACTGCATATTAGAAGCTGAACAAATATGACAATATCGACCATGATCATGCTTGCATTAGCCTATATACATATAATTACCAATGATTTCTTCATTATATTTTGTTTTTAGCTAATATATGTTTGTGTCTTTTCTCTTTGACGCAGTGACTATCAACAGTCGGTATGCTTGGGCTTCTAATGAAAGGATGATTGAAGAAGCTGGACAGTAAAATGTCGGTGTTTTTTGTTTCCTTTGGTTAACATTTTATTTCACTTTTACTATATTTCTTATTTTTGTTTAATACATGAACTTTAATGATTGTTGTTCCTTTTAATGCTGTCCAAAATAAATGTCGAAACTTTACATACGCATTCCTATGATAGTTATATAGATTCATGCCCCCCCCCCCCCCCCCCCCCCCCCCGCCCTTCGTGTTCTCTTGCATGTATAAAGGTTAGGACACACGAGGCGATAAATCCCGGGGACATGTCGCGGGGACATGTTGCAGGGACAAATCCCGTCGTGTGTCCTAGGCAAAACTTTATCGCGGGGACAAAAATTTTGTATGATTTGAATTCGTGCGACATGTTGCGGTGACAAAAGTATCAGTATGTCCCCATGACTTAACCCATCGTATGAACAGCTCGTGCAGCTACGCATGGCGCGCTCAGAAATAACGTGTACCACAAGTGAATGAGCGAATGATCATTAAAACTTTTAAGGTTGGGACATACGAGGCGACAAATCGCGGGGGCGTGTCGCGGGGACATTTCCCCTGTTGAGGACGCACGAAGCGACAAATCGCGGGTGCATGCCGCGGGGACATTTCCCCTGTTGAGGACACACGAAGGGACATGTCAGAAAAGGAAAATAAAATAACGTTATGTGATTGGTTTAGTTGAATTTTGTCCCGGGGACTAGCCAAACTTTCACACTTTTTGACAATTACCATAAGATCACACTTACCGACTTAGAGATTTCGACACTGGTAAGTATCTACACTGTCAGACGTACACACTTCTAGACTTCCAAAATGCCAGACTTGCACAGTACCAGACATTTATCCGGACAGATCATTTCACACTGACAGACTTTCCCACAGCCAGACGCCAGCCATCGCAGACTTTTATACTGCCTAACTTCCTCAATGGAAGACTTCCACAATGGGTGACTTCCACAATGGGTGACTTCCACACTGCCAGATTTGCACAATCTTGAGCAAATTTCCACACTGCCAGAATTGAACACTGCCACATCTCCACGCTGCCAGACTTCCATACACTTCCAGAATTTCACTCTGCTACACTTTCATACTCGCAGTCTTACACTCTGCCTGACTTTCCACAATGTTAGACTTCCACACTGCAAAACCTCTACAATATCCGACTTCTACATCTTCCACAATTTCAGCACTGCCAGATGCCACACTTTCACACTACCAAACTTTCACCCTCCAAGACTAGTCCAAATTGCAGACTTCCACACTGCCAGACTTCCATACTGTCAGATTTTACAATGCCAGATTTCCATGCGCCTGATTTCCACATACAGGATACTACCAAGTCATGTAATGGGAAAATGATTGTCCTATCGAAAGGAAATTTTGCCTGTATCGTAAGGTGAGCTCTTTTCTACAAAGCATTAAATATCCATCCAAATTATCATTGTCAAAAATATTTCATTCAATGTATATATATATACTAATTTCCTCGAATAAATTATAAGTGGCAGCGATGGGATTCGAACCCACGCCATCGAAATGACTGCTGCCTAAAACCAGCAAACCAATTTGTAAAAGCTTATCAACTATAGGTAGCGTGACATTGCTATGCTAGTTTAGTGTGAGTTCTTATCTACGTAATTTACCTAATATTTAAATCCATATTCCCATCATGTAACTGGTACACGGTGAATTCTTTATACGTTTGTATAAAATTTAAACCCGTATTCGCATCATGTAATACATTTCATTCCATCTCTAGAATTGATTAAGAAAAATAGGTTACTCATGTCGTCATCTTGTAATAAAATAAAATGAGTAATGGCAGTGCTGGGATTCGAACCCAGCCATCGAAATGGCTGCAGCCACTATACCAATTCGTTAAATAGAATGCAGAATAGCTCATGTGACAATGCTATATGGTATACTATGAGTTCATTCTGCGTTTACATAACATACAAACCCGTATTCGCATCATATGTCATACATTTCATTCCACATCTAGGATAATTAAGAAAGTGAAAATTTACGATAATCGTGCAATAAAATAAGTAGTGGTAGCGGTGGGATTCGAACCGACGCCATCGAAATGTATGTTGCCTTAAACCAGCGCCTTAGACCAGTCGGCCACGCTACCAATTTGAAAAATCTTAACTACAGTGTACTTCTCGTGACAATGCTATGGTTTAGCGTGAGTTATTTCTGCGTTTATACTTCATATTTCATTTCATTCGATCTCTAAAATTAACAACACGCCAGCTAGGCCTTGACTCGGGATACTTGGGCTAGTGGGCAAATTCAGCTATTTGAGTACAATACAGCTAATTCAATTAAGGATTTATGGTGAAGGAAAATTTCGAGTGTTGGAATACATACATTTGAAGACCAAACCGGGACCAGTTGCTCTCGGCAACGGCTTCCGTAGCTCAGTGGTCAGAGCACTGCACTAGCATCGCAGGGTCGCGGGTTCAATTCCAGCCGGAAGGTCTTGAAGTTGCATCAATATATAACCGTTTTCAATTCTGAAAACAGATTTGGAGTTAGGGAGTCAAAATACATAACATATGTGTCTACTACATTACGAGAACGTGAATACCCTTCGCAAAAATATGGTTTATGTACTTAGAAATTAGTCGGCTTGGTCGGCTATTAGCCGGTCACTTCGTCGTATATTATTTTGAATATCTCGATCAATATATAACCGTTCAATTCTGAAAACAGATTTGGAATTAGCGAGTCAAAATACATACTCGGACTCGGATTTCTATTTCCTAAAAACTGTCTCTTTTGGAAAAAACCTTTGAATCATGTGACGGTTCAATTTAAATATTAATTCAACCTCGTCCCCAGGGCCTTCGCGGGCAAGATGGCAAAGGCTGAACCACGTGACAAAATATTCCACTACATGTGGAAAATTTTCCCGTTAGTTTGTCTACTGTGTAATCATGAGACTCAGTACTAGTGAGATGTTTTTCACTTTTCCCCAATACGAAGTATGAACATCGAGCGTGTGACTGTCGTATTAACTAACTTTACCCCGAGACCTGGCTTATGGAATACATGATTCATCCTCTTATTCTCACTTCCACAAAGACGATAAATATCCAATAAGTGTTCCGGCGTTCCACTGATCTATTACCCTAGGTGCCAGTTGGGGATAAGAGTAGAATATTTTACTGTTGCAGAATTATAGTTTAAGTATATACTGTAAAGGCTCTTTTCGAATCAGACCGATTTTTGTATCACGAGAAGAAAAGGACACGGGAAGCCTTCGGAGAGCAATTTTTAGTTGTTTAGCCCAAAAACGTATGGAAAAACGGAATTTACGAGTTCGAGTTTCGATGGTAGCAAACCAACAAGATGACAACATTTTGATAGGCGAAAGTCATTCTAACCACAGATCTGAAAACTATAAAATATTTTTGAGGTTGTAAACTGCCGGAAAAGAGGCAACACTAATTTCAACATTTGTGGTAAGTCTTTGAAATTGTGATCGTATTTGTGAAACCTATTGTGAAATATATTTGAATGCTAATAATGGCGTTTATTTCGCTGTAAACAAATAATGTATGCCCAAATTAGAAAACATAAACTCAGAAAAGAATAAACACATTCTGGTGTACCCTTTGGCCTATGAATACCAGGATGATTTATTTAAATTATTAACCTAATTTTCTGTGAGTGAATAGTGTTCAACCAGGCATAAGTAGGTATATGTATATATTGTGATAGTGGTTATTTTTAAATTAAAAATCAAGAAAGCTTTGTTTGATTGTCGTTCCTAGAGGAGCCATGCAGTTTAAATCTTTATCCATCTTCTGTATCTGGTAGGAACCATTCTTTGCTGATGGTTGAATAGGATAGGGTTACTGTGCTTCTCTCTGATTCAGACAGATCCTATATGGTTTCCTTCCCAAGATGCCATATTCTGACCATACATACTATAGTACTTGGTGATGATCTTGATTTGATCAAGCCATAAACATGGTTTTCAGTCAAGCACATGGTTATTATCAAGCTCTGTAAACAATGTTGACAGGTTGATGGCCCAATATTATTAACGAATAGTGCTGCTGGCAAAATGTATTCTACTTGAGTTTCACTAATATCACATGTGGAGTGGCTATTACACGTCAGGGCCGTAGCAAGAGAAAGTTAATTGGGGGGGGGGGGGCGGTAATGAGACTGGACTGCTAGGGTGTCCTGGGCCATGCCCCCACGGAAATTTTTTTAAATTAGGATCTCTGAAATAGGATTTCCTGACTTCTGGGAGTAATTTCCAGTATGTTTTAAGGGATCTAAACTGGCAAGAAATTGCCAGAACAAATTATTGGGGGGGGGGGGCGCCCCTGCCACGGCCATGCACATTACAGTATGAGGATGAATGTTATGCATGAATAGCTTATACATGTAGCTGCTGTACAGCAGTATATTAGAATGAATTGATCGTGTAATTATTTTCATGTACACTGTCCATTGTGTATCCAGGGCACCCATTGATACCAGCTTTTAGCTGAAGGGTTTACCCTGGTAAAATAAAATTACATTCATTCATTCGTGGTTTCCTTTAGTAGAGGTTCAAAAAGGGAACTTATTTAATAACCATTACCATGCAGCTTGTAATTTCAAGGATTAAAATATGAAACAAAATCCAAACATTCACATTATGTAAATCAAATTACTGGAGAAAATATATGCTATTTTTATTATATGAAATTAATTGTTTTGTGCCTAAACCTGTTTAAGATATGAGGGAAAAAATTATGGATTTGGCCTGATTGATCAGTATGGCTAAGAAATAGATTAAAGTTTCAATATTAACCAGCAATGGTTTAGGTTTAGTATATAGAATCAAAATACATATGACAAAATACACATGAGTTAAAATGTTTCTTTAATCAAATCATGGACAAAGTTTATGATACAGTACAATTATTCTATATAAAGCCACTATTAGTTGTCTTACTGTTTCACCTTCAAATTCCTTCCTTCATAGTGGTTTCATTTTAGACCTTGTAACACAACAACAAATATTGATCAAAATGACATCATTTATACATGACATGGAGTCCACTATAAACCAAAAATATAAGTGCAGCCTATCCACATTTCACGTCATCTCGCCCTTTAAATAAATCAACTCGACTGTAAATATTCAACAATCGTGGTATTAAGCAGTTCCTTATCAATCATCGCCGTTTGTTTATAGTGTATAGATTGTGGCAGTGCTGTCGGCCGGCTTCGAAAGTTCGTCAAAATATGAACTTATTTACTTACGATTCAATTTTTATCCACATTTTAAAGTTTTCTGTAGTTTCATGATGTACCCTGTCAAAATGGGTTTGCTTTGTTTACCTATTTCGTGGTTATATGCAAAAACTACGATTCCACAACAGTAAAATATAGCGATACTGAACCGAAGTGGGGCTGGCCGCAGCTCAAAACTTCCGGCTTCAATTTCGGTGGCGCTCAAACAAAGGATGATCCATCCAGTCCTCTTACATAGATCGCTGGTTTTTCTTTGGAGTTTCAAACTGATCACTAACATGCTCATTTCATTATCTCCTGTGTATGTTTAGTTTGCTTTCCAACACAATTTAATTATTGACCAATAGAGACAGTTGAGCATTTGATTCAATTAAATGCTACAACCAATCAACGGAAGTTTTTGTCCAGCCTTTGCCAGGGCCTTCGCTCGCCCACTCGCCTCGCCCGCCATCTTGCCTCGCACCGCGAAGGCCCTGGGGACGAGGTTGATATTAATTCAAATGTTGAGTATCTAGTTACCAGGACCAAATTTTCCGATGTCGCGCAGACGGCCGTTGATGCATATATATATATATATATATATATATATATATATATATATATATATATATATATATATATATATATATATATATATATATATATATATATATATATATAAACAAATAAACTCGATCTATTAGCTTGTATCTATTAGCACCCTTCCAGTATTGCTTAGCTGCAATTTTAGTCCGTTAAAAAATAATAAACTTACCGCCATGTCACTGTCGTTGTCTTGAACTCGTCAGTTGTTGTTCATACACAATGACCGCAGTCTTCGCCATGGCACGCGCTTCAACAAAGGTTATTCAGACTCTACATTGGACAGAAATTTCTGCCCTTTCCTCGAAGACAGTGGTCACGACATTTGCACGTAGTTATGTTATCTATGTTACTAGGAAATCCAGCGAACTGTTCTACTTGACTGATTTTCCAAATCTTCAAGCGTGAAGCTTTCTTCCAATCCACCCCTTCGTCTAAGCATGGTCTAAGTAAGGGACCGGTCATAAAGTAACTGCTAGGGTGGGCCGGAGGGAATTTGGATGGGTCATGAAATTATTTTCATCAATTCGGGTGGGTCATTAAGTATTTTTTGTGCAATATAGCCAATTTTCACTCAAAATAAGAAACAAAATTTATAATTTATTATTTTAAAATTTATAAAAAATTATAAATCCTGTTATTGTTAATAGTTTTCATGATTATCTTAAACTGCTGAGTCACCAAATTTTTTAAAACATTCCAAAAAATATTTTTAAATTAAAAAAAACTTTGGCAGTGAGATAATCATGAAAATTATCTCTTTGTGTTTCTCTGAGGATGATTCTGTAATAGAGTTAATCTATGAAGGTATGGTGGTATTGCAATTGAGGTACTTCAAATATTACATTCTTCTATTGCAAATCAATTTTACCAAAACATTGGTGAGTAAATATGTGACTAATCTATTGGTTTTAGTTTATGGAGAAAGTGACTGTTGGTTTGTTCGCAGTGATTGACATATTTAAAACCATAGGTTTGGTCATGAAACGTTTTCAATAATCTGTGATGGGCCATGAAATTTTGTCGAGTTTCTTAGGATGGGCTACCAAATTCTTTTTGCAAAAGTCATTTTTCGCTCTCCCCCCCCCCCCCCTAGCAGTTACTTTATGACCGGTCCCTAACATGAGTCCAGTACTGAGATGTAAACAAAACCTATTTCCGGTGGAGCCCCCACTTGGCACATGTTTGCCGTAGAACATTCGTAAAGTCACTTACTACAAATATAAATAAATATGTAGAAACGGCAAATACAGAAATGCTTAGTTAACTACATTTATGCAGTATATTACGGTGGTCCATATAATAATTTCAGTCCACAAATATATTTTGAAACCTCGCAGCATACGATTGATATTTCGAAATCCCGAATAACGTCGTTTGCCTTTTGGAAAGTATCTACATATACGTTGATCACAAAATCGAATTTACTGGTCCAGGATTGAACGCTCTTCTCCACGTGCGCCGTGCGCGTTACCAAATACTAAATATTTACATATTTTGAATTAATGTGGTAGGTTTACGAACGTTTTACGACTGTTTAACGACGACGTAAGCACGTCATGTTAGGATACATATAGAGGTTTGAGTGTATATATGTTGTGTCATATTGTGGCGTGTCATATTGTGGTTTATGGTGGTTTACGGTGGTTCCTGTGGTAGCTCTTGGTGGTTCATGGTAGTTTACGGTGGTTTGTGGTGGTTTACAGTGGTTCATGGTGGTTTACGGTGGTGACAATGAAAGATCTACACGCAAAAACTGTAAATATCGCTATTAAATAGCTTTAACGAACTCAGTAAAAAACCTAGCGGTAAAAATATAAATAATCCACAGGCAGTCCTGGGTGTTTCGCACCCTAAATATAAGTTTCATATTATTAAACACACGAGCTACTCAGGCTGGTAAGCTGGCGGCGTTTGAAAGTACTCCAAAAAAGATAACCAAACGAACTTCCACACCTAGCTCAAGTAGGATTAAGAAATTCCAGATTTACGGCTACACATCAGTGTGGGAAAATGGTTGCGCCACAGGTTGCATTCAGTTCAGAAAAAACAGATGGCCAGGGTTAAAGATTGGCATGAACCCGAGTCCTCACGTCATACGGCTATCCGATTTGAATTAATATTTAACAATTAAAACAACATCAACAATATATGCCAATGCAAGAAATAATACCAGCATATAAAACCATCACAAACCACCGTAAATGCGAACAATCACGATAAACCACTGTAAACCACCACAAACCACCAAGAGTTACCATAGAACCGCCGCAAACCACCGTAAACTACCAAGAATCACCACTAACCACCGTAAACCACCAATCCACCGTAAACCACCACAAACCATCGTAAACCACCGTAAACTACCAAGAACCACCACGAACCACCACCTTAAACCACCACAAACCACCTTAAACGACGACAAACCACCGTAAACTACCACAAACCACCACAAACAACCATGAACCACCGCAAACCACCATGAACAACCGCAAACCACCATGAACAACCGCAAACCACCATGAACCACCACCACCAACCACCATGAACCACCACGAGCCACCACAAACTACCATGAACCACCACAAACCACCATGAACCACCAAGAACAACCATAAACCACCGTAAACCACCACCACAAACCACCGTAAACCGTAAACCGCAAACCACCATGAACCACCACAAACCACCAAGAACAACCATAAACCACCGTAAACCACCACGAACAACCATAAACCACCGCAAACTACCATAAACCACCGCAAACCACCAAGAACAACCACAAACCACCGTAAACCACCAAACTACCATGAACCACCACAAATTACCATGAACCACCAAGAACCATAAACCACCGTAAACCGCAAACCACCATGAACCACCACAAACCACCGTAAACCACCACGAACAACCATAAACCACCGCAAACCACCATAAACCACCGCAAACCACCAAGAACAACCACAAACCACCATGAACCACCGCAAACCACTGTAAACCACCAAGAACAACCATAAACCACCGTAAAGAAGGCCTTTACGATCTAGACATCTCCTCTTTTGTTACCTTTTCTTCTCACCTCTCGTCTCACACCCGTTCTGCTTCAAGTCAATCCTTGCAGGACCTCTCTTTTTAGGAACTCCTTTTTTAATCGAATTGTCTTTCTCTGGAACAATCTATCTCCGATCATCCGTAATAGTACGTCTGTTTTCTCTTTTAAACACCAACTTTATATATACTACCCTTCTCAATTAGACTCTTCTTTCGATGTAAACAGAATGCGCACTTGGAAAACGTACTGCTCTAAGTGCCGTTCATATAACTTAAGCTGCTGTTCTTAATCTGTCCTATCATATGTTATTAGTTATTAGTCCTTGTCTTTAATTTATGTCTATTCTGTAATTTTTTGTCAGGTTGGTCTTCACATGGGACACATGTCCTGTTGACCATACCTTCAACCATGTTCAAGACTGCTCTGTTTTTGTCTATTTTTTTATTTTTAACCGTTGTATTAATTATTTTGCTTTTTTGCTTGGTTGTAAAGTTAATAAATAAATAAATAAATAAATAAATAAAATAAAGAACAACCATGAACCACTGAACCACCATGAACCACTGTAAACCACCATGAACATTCACAAAGCACCGTAAACCACCAAGAACAACCATGAACCACCGTAAACCACCACAAACCACCACAAACCACCGCAAACCACCAAGAACAACCATAAACCACCGCAAACCATCACAAACCACCATGAACCACCACAAACCACCGTAAAACACCAAGAAGAACCATGAACCACCGCAAACCACTAGAAACCACCACGAACCACCGTAAACCTCTATATGACACAATATATACACCTAAACCACTATATGTATCCTAACATAACGTACTTAGCCACGACGAACATGTTACCGCTGGGTTAGTGGTGTTGGTGGGCTCAATATGGTAAAGTGGGATCGAATTGGCAAGTATCTTGATATTATATACGCTCACAATCCTTACAATCGCACACGCCAATCGCTTTCGAAACGGGTTGGTCTGCGATCTCGAGAACCGTACGCTGGAAATATGTACTCCATGATCCATCAAATCTGAATTCCGTACGCTGATGTGTACTCGATTAAACTTTAATAATTTAATACGAGACATGAATGTAACTGTAATATTTTTATAAGCTCTGTTGCCTGTATTGTTTATTGTTTGAATGTTATGTTTATATACAAAATAAAGTCGATGCATATCTGATGGTTAAATTAAATATTAACATGAAAAGTATTAGGAGTATCATTAGATGTGTTATGGATGTGTGAAGTTGATCGTCCAGGTTGTTGTAGTCTTGAGAAAGACTATTGTTGGTGACTGACGTTTCGACGTCACCTCGGTATAATTTCATAATTTATATCGTACATCGTATATGATGACTATGCAATGTTGCCATCGTCATCGAATAACCCTGTTTCACTTGATATTTTACCTGTATATGCTTAAATGGGGCTCCAAAATGTTTTGGGTTATTAGTAAGTCTGTATCGATTGTTCATATTATTATATGCGAATGCTTAATACAAATGAACATACAGTATACAAATCTCTGACACCCATACCAACTATCAAGAGTTTGTTATTGTTTACTGGTTTACCAGTGACTGTCTGTTCAGCCATATACATTCCATTGTCCCTCAACCCCACAAATACTCACCTTTCAAATTGATTTTTGGCATTCATGATTACTGTAGCAGTACATGGAGGCATTAGCTGGCTCACTATAAACCAAAACAGTAGTTTGTCCTGATATTACAGGAGGCAGGCTAGCCCACTTGCCAGGCTGACTCACAAGCATACCATTTGCCAACTGTTACTTGGTCTGTACAGCCAGATACATATCTTTTCAACAGATTTTTGGCCTTCTCTACATGGAAAGTGAGTTGGCTCACTAACCGAGACAGTAACCTGTCTTGATATTACATGAAGCAAGCTGGTCCACTGGACTAGTCAGTAGTCACGAGTATGCCATTATAAAGCCTCTCAAATTATAAATGTGCTAAAATTATGAATATGTTTACTGGCTCAAAATGTTGACTTCATGAAGAAATAAAGATTTTGAATTACATTTCTTTAAGTTGTTTAGCCAGCTAAATGGTTTGATTTACTGCTATGCCTTATACATTGAGAAAAAGATTAACTGATTCAATTATTAATATTGCTCAAACTGAACCTGTTTGTTGGACTGGCCAGATGAATTGTTATTATATGAGCTTGCTTGCCAGGCTGACCCCGTTGGCTAGAACTGATTTGGGTCAGCAAATGGAATGGCTCGTTTGGCAGGACAGACTTCTCACTAAGCCAGCTTGAACTTCGATACTGAGCCAAGTCACCTTCATGTAATCAAAGCTGTTGGCAAACACTGTTAAGGATTGTTACAGGTGTGTAGTTTGGTGATGTTGAAAATTGCAGTGGAAAATTTAACCACCTTGCATAGCTGACAGAGCTGTATCATTACCTACAACTATAGATTTGTGTACTGTATATTGAACTCAAATTGCTGAATTTTCCTACAATGTCTTTCAACAAGCCACTGGCGTCTTGCTATATTTTATAAAACAACTAGAAAATGGCTTTTGTGTCCTGTCAGGAAAGTATGGGTAAATTTACAGAATATCAGACAGAATCGGTTAGACACAACATTTCTTAAGCACGTGAAGGAACCGGCAAAGGCAGATACGAGGGGTCATTGCAGTTACAGTTAAAGTTGCCAGGCTTATTTAAATACATGACAAGTGCAACACATGGATCTTTTTGATGTTGTACATTAGACAAAATTAGTAGATTAGAAAGATTCATAAACTTTGATGTTTATATTCAAAGGCATATTGTTATGTAATTATGTTAAGCATTGATATTACATAATGTAAAGTCTGTAACCTTCTGATTATAGGTGAGATGCTCTAACCATTGAGCTGCCAAGACTCAGATGGAGAGCAAATGTTACAATGATATATAGTACAATGTAGTGGTTGCATTGATATATGTACTGCCTGCGGCAGTCACTATATATATATATATATATATATCAGTAATGCTTATGTGATAGCTAAAATTCATTTTAGCAATTCAGTATTTTTTATTATTTATCTCTGTTTGATTGATTTTAGATATTAATGGTAACATTTTAAAGAATCTTAATACTTGATAACATATACATGTATTAGAATATTTTATAGATATTACTAGTTGTAGATTCAGGCCTTTAGTAATTGGCTTCAGCTGTTGCGGTGACCCTGCCATGTTATGTATTATTGGCGTATCTAATAAAATAAAAAATAAGATTTTATAGTTTGAATACAGTAGTTTGAAATTTAGTTTGAAAAAACTGAAACATTGAAACTTAAATAAATGTAATAATAATAATTATTATTCACTACACCAATGTACATAATAATAATAATAGAACTTTATTTAAAAACAGGATAAAAAACCTTTTCAGTGAAACTTCACTGCTATCAGTGACTATCAGTGACTATCTAGTCAGTGACTATCGCATGGGCAGTGAGTAAATATATCAATTGAACCAGTATATCATTGCAATCCAGGGATGGATCCAGCATGATCTGGTAGGGGGTGCTCTGGTGCCGAGTTGTGTCGGTCATGCACGCAGCGCACCCATCAGTATTCTGGCGGTCATGCGCACCACGCGCCCCCCATCAGTATTCTGGCAGTCATGCGTGCCAGAACTAGTCTTGCTTGACTACTGTATTTGAATTGTAATTGTTGTTCACAGTTCACTTATCATCATGCATGTTATTACTCAAATTACTGCATCTCATTTTGTCTCTAATATTTTTTGGCTTTATCATGAAAAATAGCACCGTACCCCCCTGCACCCCCTCTGGACAAGGCTGGGGGGGGGGGGGGGTGCGCACCTCCAGTAAATCCATCCCTGTTGCTCAAAAACACTAGTTTCAGTGGCAATCAGAAGATTCAATCTCTGTCAGGAACTTGGACACATTTTCTCATGATATGAGATTGATAATCAACCATTTATTATAATATGGGATTGATAATCAACCATGTATTATGATATGAGATTGATAATCAACCATGTATTATATGAGATTGATAATCAACCATGTATTATGATATGAGATTGATAATCAACCATGTATTATGATATGAGATTGATAATCAACCATGTATTATGATATGAGATTGATAATCAACCATGTATTATGATATGAGATTGATAATCAACCATGTATTATGATATGAGATTGATAATCAACCATGTATTATGATATGAGATTGATAATCAACCATGTATTGTCTGTCTACTCCAAGCTCCCACATTCACTGCAGCAATGTATGTACCTGTATGTATGTGGGTGGGTGGGTAGGTAGGTACTGTAGGAACTGAAGGTTAGGTGGTATATAGGTAGGAAGGTTGGTAGGTGGGTAGGTAGGTACAGTATGCATTACATAATGTATGTTATGTATGTATATAATATGTAAACACCAACAACAAAATATATTTTCTACATCCACAACTGTTGCATATGCCTGACATTAAATGAGCTATTGTTGTTTTGTATATTAAGAATTAAGAATATCCATATAAATTGTTGTAGTGTACTTAGTTTAAACTTGAAGACAGATCATACATGCAGCCAACCCAATTCCTCAGAGAAGTGAGTGCGGACAGGCATACAGTACAACTGCGCAAGAAATCGGAGATCAGCCTTGACTGATCTTTTCAAAACACAATAGACTTTACATTGTGTTATATACATTGCTATAGCAAATATGGAGTAAACAGATTCATAGACAATTGTCAAGCTCACATGCAAATGATTTTTGGCAAATGAGAAGGTTAAATCCCTGGATTCCTAAATCAAGGCTTAAATCAAGGCTTTCATCAACACAAATAGTAATTTGTGTTAGGCATGCAGCTATTTTTGAAGGTAAGTGTGATGGATCCAGCTTGATCTGGTAGGCACCACCGAGGCAGGGTGGAGTGCCCCTGAATCATGATAGCTATGATACCAATACCTAAAAAATTGGATTTGACATGGCAATTGGCACACACCCCCTGTAAATCCATCACTGAGGTAAATACAGTACAAGTTGGTGTAATATTTTCTACAAAGGCAAAAGAATCTGCCTTTTAGTCAGCCAAATACTCCCTGAACAACCAATCTTGCTTTGCTTAGCTTATAATTCAAGACAACTGGTTCATGATTCAAAGCCCATCTTGAAAGTGTTGAATAACATATAGTAGAGGGTAGACTGGATCCCCCATTTAAAAAGATAGGAACATCACATAAAAACTGATATTCTCTGTCCACTATAATGAGGACTGTATATATGAGTGGTGGTATGGTATGGTAAACTTTATTTTGACAGGGTAGCCCATTCAGCCGAAGCTGGTATCCAGAGAGGCTCTGCACAAGATATCACACAAAATTCAAAAAAAACATTAACTAATCAATAGAGGTCCTTATATTATACTTAAAAATCATGCTCTCTAATAAGGCTCTTAAAATATGGTAGAGAGTTAAACAATGTTCCAGAGTATCTAAATGCACCTTTCCCAAGACTTAACTTAGGTTTGGGGAGATGGAAATCATTTCTCATTCTAGAACCATATGAATGGATACTATTTTTTCTAATAAATTTGGTGTACCAAAAGTAAGGGCTGTATGTTTACTACTCTAGTAACCAAACACTGAAATGTTGAACATAAACAAGCCCAATTAATATACTATATACATTAACCCTTTCACCGACAGTAGCCAACTGGTCATGATATGCAAATTTTAAAACTATTTACATATTCAGATCTTTAGAAATACATTGTTTTCAAAATATGCAGATGTTTATAAATTAGCATTGGTTTGGCAGTTTAATTGGGGGTGAATGGGAAAGATTTGTAAACATCTATGGACTAAACATATAAATATTTATAAAAACAGGATGAAAACGTTTTAATTTGTGATGTGTTCAACTTTTAAGATGCCAGGTGGGTCTGCTGAGAAGTGTGGGATGTATTTGCACACATATTGTGGGATTCATTACAGATAACAGATTTTCGGACAATATGCCCTTTGCCAGGCCCACATGATGTAACATCAATAAACAAATATTTTGGGTTTTCACCTTAAACTGTTAAAGTTGAACTTAATATATATAGAAATATACTACCTACTGAAAAGTCAAAACCTCAAAAAAATTTAAAATTTGGTATGCTGAAGAAGTCGAACCTATTCGAACTATAGTAAAAATTAAATGACTCTAAAAGGTTAGTGTACTTACAGTATTAACACTACAGTGTACTGCCCTGGAAGGGCCATTGTCAGAATAGATGATATTATTGCGCGATAAATTCATTATTGCGCGATAATTTTGTTATTGCGCGATAATTTTGTTATTGCGCGATAAATTCATTATTGCGCGATAAATTTATTATTGCGCGATAATTTTGTTATTGCGCGATAATTTTGTTATTGCGCGATAAATTTATTATTGCGCGATAATATAATTATTATTACGCGATAATATAATTATTATTGCGCGATAATATAATTATTATTGCGCGATAATATAATTATTATTGCGCGATAATATAATTATTATTGCGCGATAAATTGCGTAGGACTGCGGGCTCATACAATTAATCGGCAATTTTACATTTAATGCAGCGTGAAAATGGATGCTTTTGTGTTAATACTATTATTAGTATACCTAATTATTTACTCTTCCGTCAGCAATGCTATTCCATTGGGGAACTACTTGCCAGTTTTCAGACAAGGTAGAAATACAAGAAACGCATTAATCATGGAATATTTCCACCTTGGCTTCACTTATATGGAAATTTTAGGATTTCTTGTAAGTTTCCATGGTATCATCCTAAGTATTCGTCAATTAAAACGAATTCTTCGGCTTTACGGACTTGGAAGAAGAGCGAATCAAAGTGAACTCGAAGATGTGGTTCATGCGGTGGAAGAAGAGCTTGACAGCAGTGGAAGTTTGATTGGTTATAGGGCAATGCACCAGCGTTTACGTAATGATCATAGTCTGGTCGTTAGTAGAGAAACAGTCCGTCACGTGTTAAGGATCGTGGATCCTGATGGTGTAACAGCACGTTTGAAACATAGATTGAGGAGAAGAAAGTATAAAGTAAGGGGACCAAATGACCGATGGCACATAGACGGATACGATAAATTAAAACCATTTGGTTTCTGTATCCATGAATGCATAGATGGATACAGCCGTCGTATCCTATGGCTAGAAGTTAGTTCATCCAATAACGACCCATCCATTGTAGCAAAATATTTTGTCGATTACGTAAGCCACATTTCTGGGACTGCAAGGGTAATTCGTGGAGATAATGGCACTGAAAATACAAACATCGCTGCCATTCAGCGCTATTTTAGATCATTAAACGATGATTCATTTGCTGGGCACAACAGCTTCATGTACGGAAAATCAACGTCTAACCAACGCATTGAAGCTTGGTGGAGTTAACTACGCAGGAGCTGCTGTGATTGGTGGATCCGTTATTTTAAGGACATGCGATATCGTGGTGTATTTTGCGACGACGACTTTATTCACGTGCAATGCCTTAGGTTTTGTTATATGTCAATTATTCAGGAAGAAATCCATCAAACAGCTAAACATTGGAATACCCATGCAATCAGGCCTTCGACAAATGCTGAATCTCCTGCAGGTCGACCAGATAGTAATTACTTTATTCCTGAAATAACCGAAACAGTGGACTACATAGTCAAGGTAGATACTGAGGACACTGAAGTAGCAAATGAAATGTGCTGTAAACAGCGGTCTAGTTGTGAACCAGAGTTCGAAGAACTGGCAAGTATCATTATGCAAGAGCGTGGCCTTAATTACCCAATAAATTACAAAGAAGCAGAGAATTTGTATCTAGAGCTACTTCAGTCCATCGCCAATATACGCCAGGAGTAATATGTTATGTGTGGTAATAAATAATATATATACACACGAGTCTCACATATAAACACAAGTCTCACATGAAGTCACATGAGCATGTTGTACATTTTATAAAGGGCGTATGTCATGTGTGACCTTAATTGTTGCGTTATATTAATATTACCTTTAACTGTACACAAAAAATAAATTACTCTTAATTTTAGAAATGTTAATAGTTTTACTGTAACTGATCTTGTATTCGAGAAATAACGTTTTCATTCTCGTATTTTGTGCTTCTGGACGCCGCCATTTTCGAGTTTGCTCGACGGCTCAGACAGGTACAGCCGAGGTCCAGCGGGGGTTTCTTTTCAATTTTGACGTCACTTGAACAAAAGAAAAACACTCAATGACGTTAAAATTGAAAAGAAAATCACCGCTGTACATCAATCTTGAGCCGTCGAGCAAACTCTAAAATGGCGGCGTCCAGAATTAAGCATAAAATACGAGAATGAAAACGTTATTTCTCGAGTACAAGAGCAGATACCGTAAAACTATTAACATTTCTAAACATTATACTTAAAGGCCTTTTATTTAAAAGTAATTTATTTTTCGGGTACAGTTCCCCTTTAAGCGTAAGAGAACGTACGCTGTATGGCATGTATTTCTTTAATAAAATAAAGTCAAAACATTTGATTGTTGTTACCTTCTCCACAAAAAGATGTAAAAATAAAATATATTATCTGTTTTAATCTCAGTTCAAAATGTTATTGATAATGAAAATATCGAAATCGGACCATGGTGGAAGCACGGGTGGCGTGTGCTGTCACGGCGCTGCCAATCACCTTTGAAGTCAAGCCCGGTCGGACGAGGTTACTACTTGGATGGGTGACCATCTGGGAATAACCTCGTGTTGATTCTCGAGCTTGAAACTCATGTGAGTAGAGTTGTTTGTTGTAGTTGGTCTCTCCCGTGCTTCGAGGGGTTTTCTCCGGGTTCTCCGTCCCCCCCCCCTCCGTAAAATCAACACTGGGTCAGAAATGCATGGTTGCTCAATGCAATTCACAATTATTTTCATCCAAACCTTTCAGGTTTAATCACATGGAAAGATGGAAATTTTCTTTAACAAAAGTGTTTTTGTTTTAGTTATTTAAAAACATAACATACACTAAAAGTGCACCGAGAAAAACAGTTAACCGAGAACATATAACATGAACCTCAACTACCGTATTACTTTGAATAGCCTGTGGTCATAACTTTAGACCGTATGCAAAAATGGCCGCCAATTAACCTGACTAGCCTCATTCTTGTGTTCGCAATTCAAAAGAATGATTACTCCAAAACGAGGCTAGTACGTCAGGCTAATTTAAATGCAACAAAATAATTTTAAATTGGCGGCGACCATTTTTTATTCGGTCTATTTCGCATATTTTGTTCTCCATAGAGGGCGATTATTTGATGAACGACTACATGTACAAAGAAATACGGAAACTATAAAAGCTTTGTGAACAAAAGCGTTTGTTGTATAACCTACTGTATATAATCCGCCTTATCTTAAGCTAAACGCCCATGCCTCTGGGCTTTGAAGTACGCAATCAAGTTGCTGCCTAAAGTCACTGAAACTTGAATATCCTCCAGATGGAAGGTCGATGATTCCAGCGCAAGTATGCACTGCAATGTATGGTTGGTAACCAGTGAGGCCATGGAAGATTAATTTAATTTCCTTTAGTGTTGACAAACAGCTACTGCCAGTTGTATATCGAAGAAATCGGTGCAATTCTTTCACACCAAGTCCACGTACATACTTTTTCAGGTATCTGACGACCATGGCTTGGTTTTTGTTTGCTGGTTCATCCTCTTTTAACATTGACACAACTGTTTCCGTCGATGGAATCATTGCTTCATAAACTTGATAAAGGCTCTCTTTTGTAGACAACTCCCATAGTTGCTCGTAGCAGCCAGAGCACATTCCTTTCTTCAAGGCTTGAGCGGCAATTGATGGCTTACTGCACAACTCATTCTTAGCAACACGAATGAGTAAGTCTCGTAGGTTAGCTGCAGTGGGTGCCTTGGTTACTCCATATTCCGCCAGTAAATCAAGAAGGAACTCGATAATTTCTTGAGGCAAAACACCTTTTTCGCGTTCCATGAGAGCCATCTCGATTTTTTTCTGTTCGTAATCACTGACAAGTTCCATTAAGCCTTCCAGGAACTCCGCATCTGTGACATTACTTTTGCCATACAAAGAGCAGGCTAGAAAAACTTTGTTTATTGTCAATGGAAGGACTCCCGTTAAGACAAATCCATGACTAATGGAACGGCCCAGCAATGTATACGTTTCCTCCTCGATATCAGGACTTACTCGTGCAACAAATGTGTTCGTTCCATCAAAATATGAATTTATAGCACTTTCCCAGAATAACGAAAATGCTTCGCGTTTCACTCCGTCAAGATCGAGAGCATCCTCTTTATGGAATGTAACGTTTACGGGTGATACAGAAAATGCGTTGCCGTCCACGTCTTCTCTATAAAATGTTAGCATATCTTCCATAACTGTCTCCCGAGTTATGGTAATATTCTTTACTTGACCAGAATTCATTTTTTCAAAAAAACGAAGACGTCTTTCTCGCAAATCCTAGAAAAGACAATATCACAGAATATATCAAATAGAATAAAGATATGGTCACACAATATGGGTTGTTATAAATGTTTGCTGGGAATCACATGACTTTCCAGTAATATCCACACTGTATTTAATGTGCGACTTTTTATTAATTCATCTCGAAAAATCGGGCCTTGGCAGACAAAGCGAAGCGGTCAATGGTGATTTGTGATCTGACGAAGCACATATAAGCAGGTTTTTACAACGGTTAAATATTGACCAAGATAACGTTCAAAATAATACACGGCGAAGCGGCCGCCTGATTGCCGAGTAATTTCTAAATACATAAACAGGTTTTTATGAAGGGTATGGACGTTCTCATAAACGTAATAGGCACGAATAGACTGGGTAATTCCAAGAATTGAAATTGGTTAAATATTGGCCGAGATATCATTCAAAGATTTCTACGACGAAACGGCCTTTTGCAATACAAATACAAATACACGGCGTGCGAGGTCTGGGGACCATTGATGGGAATGGATGAAACTCGGGGGTAGAACAGGCGAGAGGGGTTATTGCGAATACATATTTCTAGTTCATTCATTATATGCATGACAAAATTATGACTTGTACGCTTCATATCCACGTTTTTAAAAACGTCTTCATATCAAAACATTCACATGGAATTTTTAATGCACATACACAAGTTGTTGGAATTGAAATGTGAAACTGCAATTATAAACTTTATTGCCAAGTTCTTAGAGTCTTCTCCCATTTCATTAATTGCTTAAATCTTGACCAGTCAGAATGCAATTAAAACAAAATTGCAATTAAATCTTGAGCAATCAGAACGCAGTAATTTTGTCATGTATACTGTATAATAAACTTTAAAATAGCTGCTCCTTGAATAGTAACTGCCCTGAAAAAATACAGTAACAACAAGTTCATAGAAAAATAGCCTCCCCATAATGTAACAGGCTCTAAAAACCAAAAGTAGCTGAGCAGCTACATGTAAATGTGTATGTACTTTTGAAAGGTTTCAATATAATATAATTTAATACAGTATATATATATACAGTAATACAATTTATAAGTGTTGCTTAACCTCTTTTGTCACATTTTGTCTGTACAAATAATAAAATTAATCATTACGTATATTTTAAATTGTAGAAAGTTTAATACCTCAATCATGGTATAAACTGAAATAGAAGATATATGAAATACTCATTAAACCTTTTTGTGTTGATCTAAATGACTTAATGTTGAAGTATACAACAGTTGTTTGGGCTACAAACTTTCTTTTTTAATTATTTTTTCTATTGTAAATTCCTTTTTGATAGTATATTAATTAACATTTAAAAAACATGTAATTTTATGCTGGAAGGCCCAATTGGGAGCATATAATTAATTATGTATCTATGTATTAATTAACATTTATGCATAGGACACACAGGTTTATGTATAGTACCTAGCTTTACCTGGACCATGCAGAAAACTATACATGCAGAAGACTGTATAGCTGTATTAAATTATCAGGAAATTAAAACAGGCTATGTAAACTAATAGTTGTAAACTTATAGTTTGTCACATCAATGTCATAAAATTCTAGCTGCCACAGCTTGTAAATAATCGTTTTCATCAGATAATTTAAATATTAAATACATATACAGGTACTGTAGAATAATCACTGCAGTATTTTATCTTCTTTCATGATAGATTTCTGTCTAAGAGCAAGATTATAGTTAATTCTATAGTTGTACCCTCCCTTCATGATTTTCTTACATGTAGCTACAGTAGTTATGATGTATTTATACTTGATCTTACCGAAAATATTCACTGAAAATCTGCTCAGGCGGATAAGCACCAATTTCTGGTAATTCTATATTGCCACTCCCAAAGCCCAGCATACTTATTTCTGGCTCATTGTCGACAAGCAATGGTCCATCTTCAGTTGCATGCATAACAAGTGTTGTTTTAGCAATGTTGCAAATTGGACTTGATGGTGATAAAGATACTCCTGGTGACAAAGCATCACACAAGATAAAATACCTTGGTTGAGGTTGCAGTGACCCGACCCAGTCATACACAGCCATTACTATTTCCGAGCAAAGGAAATGACGGGTGATGACTAATATGGCGGACTGCAACAACGATACAATCGGCAGATGTAAAATCAGGTTCTGGTGGTACTCGTCTTGCCCGTGCATTTTGAAGGGTTTTCTCAGTGTTAGCAACTCTGGCACCCTCCTCTTCTTGTTCAGCTAATTGTCTTTGCAGCAACATGGATTGATTTTTCTGCTGATCAGCCTGTAATGACTGTAAATATTCTTCATTTTGTTGATTTATTAGGCTTTGTCGTTGAAAGGAGGTTTCTTGCAGGACTGTTGAGCATGGTTCCAAAGTAACATCAGTTGTCTGAGGACACATTTCATTGCTTGATGAGCCTTTTGGCATGTATTCTGGCATTTCAAAGTCATCATCACTGTTACTATCCTGTACATAAATTTTTTCCTTCAGGTGTTTTGACATGAGGTACAATCTGACTCGACTTAGTTTGTAAGCTTCAATATAGCTACTAAGGATGAAATGTTTTTGAAATTCATCTTCTACCTTTTGGACAGATTCACATTTAAAGTTTCCCAGTTCAAACATCATTTTGGAAGCACTACCATGACCCACACTCTTTCCATTGAGAAAAAACAGCTGCTTTGCTTTCTGTATGATGTCAATTGCAGCAGCTTGATATGCTACACTGATATCTCTACTTCCTCCTCCACTTTGTATACGAACTGGGATATATTTTTGTTTGCTTTCATTAAAATGCAGCCAACCGAGCTGAATTTTTCTTTTTTTCGGTGCAATCAATGACTGGGAACTTTTTTCAAATTTGCTTTTGAAGATTTCTTTCTGTTAAGTTCCTGTAATAATCTTTGCTTTCTACTTTCTTTATCTTCCTCATTTCCTCCAGTTAGTGATCTTCCATGTGTCTTACAAAACCATCTAAGTGACAGCCTTTGCCCAGCAGCCTTCAATCCATAATCTTCAAGTAGCTTATCATCTGCATACCTTATAGCATTAAAATCCATCTAGAAAAGCAACAATGTTACACAGTCAGATGGACACTGAACAACTTTTGATATAGATTGGCAAGTTGCTGTCACTGTTGAATGCTTCATCCTAATCCCTCCTAAATGACTACCATCTGTACTGTGTATACAGTACTGTACATCTACATCAACCATATTGTGTGCCACACCAAAAGCTATATACAGAATAGTTCTCAATTATATTTATTGTATGTATTTCTATCTCTAGTTTTCATAAGATCGGGTTCAAAAAACTGTCACCATTAATTACTGAATTACACATTCTGATGTCTTACAGTCTAGTACTATTGGAGAACAGGTATGGCCCTGTTCACATGAAACCAAGTTATCTCTGGGGGGCAGGTATATCTTGGGGAGGGCAGGGATATCTTGGATGGTAGGGACAAAGTTATAGCTGTGTTTCATATGACAAAATCTTGTTTCGCAGCTAGGGATATCTCAGGTGACAGAGAGAAGGCTTGTGCACTCTCTGCCAGCTAAATTATTGTTTCCTCTTAAGTTATATATACAAGTGAACATTGGATGTTGGTTCAAATATGGAATTAAGCCTGGTAGGATAGAAATTATTTCTAGCTTTGAATACACCAATTGTCAATTGTTTAAGTGTATTCAAAATATCAGCAGATCTAACATTATAATCCGAGTATATGATTAGTCTTCCCACCCTATTTTTCAATTTCTGGAGTCTGCTAGATAGGCATTTACCTGCACACAGCCCCGCACTTCACTACAATATTGGAAATACGGTAATACCAATGCATCATACATATTTAATAATGTTCGATGAGCAACAAAGTCACACTCCAAGACCAGCAGAAACGTTCTTACTTCCTCACCGAATACCTAACTACAGTTACCACCGACATCATTTGGCGATCCCGAAACCAAAAAATCAGAGGAGAACTACCAATACGCAACCTTGAGAAAGAGCTTCGACGACAGATTCGAAGAAGAATAACCGATGACATACAAATGATCAAATGTAAAAATCTAGAAATAATATGGTCTCATAACCAAGTATTAGCAACACAGAATGGACAAATCACACACATAAACATATAGGAAAATAGTGAAAGAAATGAAATTCTTGAACCATGTTCTTTCGTTTGGTATGCATCCACGTGCAAAGTTTCAAGTAATTTCGTTGGATAACTTTGAAGATATACACAAATTTTAGAACTGCAACAACGTTGTTTGCCTGCTATGACGTCATCCTGTGCTCATTAACATTTATGGTACGGTCCGGACGGTCAGAACGAAAATAGATATCGAAGAACTATAAGTGCCATTCTTCGTCATTTGAAGTGCCCTTTTTTAAACATAGCATTATGTGCACAAGTTGATGTCGTGTAAAGTTGGTCGTGATATATGTATCACCGGTGGTAATGTATGTATCACCGGTCGTAATTTATGTATCACCGGTCGTAATGTATGTATCACCGGTCGTAATTTATGTATCACCGGTGGTAATGTATGTATCACAGGTCGTAATTTATGTATCACCGGTGGATTGTATGTATCACCGATCATAATGTATGTATCATATCACCGGTCGTAATGTATGTGATGTATATCTAAACTCTCAAATTTAATAGATTAATTTCAACCTGAGCCTGCCAATTTAACGACTCGTTAAAGTTTGTAAGAGTGCATTCTTTCTACTGGCTGATTATTAATTTTTATAATAGGGTCATGATTTAGACCATTAAGTTTATTTTGGCGAGCAATAACAATGTATATATACTTTGTCTTTTTCGCTTTTACAGTGAGTTTATTTGCCTGTAACCACAGTTGAGCTTTATTCAGATCATTATTCAACTGTAGTTCTAGTGCATCCAAATCATGGCTACAAGCAGTAAGACACGTACCTGTAACTCGGGTGGAAGCATTCACATGGAAGCAGGATAAGTAGGCCTATGCTCTATGCTTAAACAGCACAACCCTTGTAACCATGATACTGACTCACAATTTAAAATATTCTTAAAAAATTAATACCTTTTCATCCAAGAACTTTCACACAATATCATTTTCTATGCCACGTTGTGTTAAAAACCACCAACCTACGAATACGAATATATACGAAATTACGAATATACGATTAATCAAAAAGCAACAAAAAACACAGATTTCAATGCTACAAATAAATCTATGCTACAAATAAATATGGTATTGCATCAACTAATACATTGATCAATTGATCTTTGATGATGACTATTGATGATGAAAATAAAGAAATGTATATTCTTGGTGATCTAAACTGTGACATGCTAAAAACAGATAAGGAATCTAATCTTCCTACCAAAAAAATTAAATCACTATATGAATTGTATCAATTATCACAATTGATTGATGAAGCTACTCGAGTAACTATGACTACTGCCAGCCTTATTGATCATATGGTTACTAATACACCAGAGAAAATTTCTGATTCTGGTGTTATTCATACAGGTATTAGTGATCATAGTTTAATATTTGCAATCAGGAAACTTTGCATTTTTAAAAAACAAGAAAACACTGTCGAGATTAGAAATATGAAAAAATTTGATAATCAAAAATTTGTTTCGGATCTCCTGGGACAACACTGGGAGTATGTATATATTTTTGCTGAAGATCCAAATGCTATGTGGGAAATTTGGAAGAAATTATTCTTAGAGGTCCTAGATAAGCATGCACCACTCCAACACAAAAAGATTAGATCAAAAAAGGTCCCTTGGATTACAAGTGATATAAAGCAACTTATAGTTACAAGGGACAAATTAAAAAGAAAAGCCATTATTACAAACCTAGAAAAAGATTGGAAAAATTATAAAGCAACAAGAAATAAAGTGAATATAGAACTCATCAATACCAAAAAAGATTATTATTCCACGAAAATTGCTGGTCAAAAATGCAATCCTAAAGAGGCTTGGAAAACTATAAACAACCTGTTAGGTAGACAAAGCAAACCAACAGTGGTGAACGAACTAAAGCTAGGTGAATATTGTTTAACAAGTCCGAAAGATATTGCAGAGGGCTTTAATGATTATTTTTCAAATATTGGCCCTGATTTAGCAAGCAATATTGATGCCTCAAATTACAACTTTGAAACATATGTTAAGAATGCTAAATCAGAGTTCACTGCATTTCAGCCAGTTACCGTCAGTAATGTCTACCATCTCTTGCATGGTCTTTCTAGCAATAAAGCCACTGGTGTTGATAAAATTTCTTGTAAAATTATCAAAATAGCTGCACCTGCCATTTCAAATTCGTTGACACATATTTTTAATCAGGCTATTGCTCTATCCTCTTTCCCTGATAAATGGAAAATGGCTAGAGTAGTACCTCTATAAAAATGGCCAACGAAATGTACCAGGAAACTACAGACCAATATCAGTTTTGCCAGCTATTAGCAAAATTATGAAACGATCAACTCTGTATGATCAACTGTACAATTACCTATCCAAATTTGAACTTCTGAGTAATTCTCAGTTTGGTTTTCGAAAATTTCACTCTACAGCTACAGCATTACTGGACTGTACAAATGACTGGTATATGAATTTAGACAGAAAAATGTTTAACCTGGTGGTTTTAATTGACTTGAAAAAAGCATTTGATACTGTTGATCATCAAATTCTACTAAAAAAGTTGGAACTTTATGGAGTAAAAGGACAAGCTCTAACCTTTCTCAAATCTTATCTCACAAATCGAAGTCAAATATGCCAAATAAAAGGATCTATTTCATCAGAGAAATCGATCAAATGTGGTGTACCGCAAGGCTCTATTCTTGGGCCACTATTCTTTCTATTATATATTAATGATTTGCCTCAATGTCTGAATAAAACAAAACCTCGGTTGTTTGCTGACGACACAAATCTAACAGCTTCTGGAGATTCTATAACTCATCTTGAAGCTGCGGTGAATTCTGATTTGGAAAACCTTAGAAAATGGTTTAATCGCCAATAAACTTAGTCTAAACGTAGCTAAGACTGAATTTATGCTAATTGGTTCAAAGCCAATGATAAAAAGTATTTCAAATTTGCAACCAAATGTTAAAATTGAAAACAAACAGATTAAACAAGTTTATGAATGTAAAACTCTTGGAGTGACAGTTGACCAGCATTTATCTTGGAAGAGTAATACTGAAAATATTTGCAAGAAAATAACAGCGGGAATCTCCGCTCTTCGACGATTAAAAGAATTTGCTGATAAGCAAACTCTTCTTTCTGTATATAATGCTATTGTTCGCCCATACTTCGATTACTGTTGTGAAGTATGGGATGTGTTTGGTGAAACACAATCAAAACGACTCCAAAAACTGCAAAATAGAGCTGCTCGAATTATCATGAATATGAGCAATGATATAGATCACTCTGTTGCTTTACAAGCATTAGGCTGGGTGCCACTTAAAACAGAAAGAAAAAAAGCTAAAGCAAAAATGATGTATAAAATATTAAATAAAATGGGTCCTGAGTCACTCACTAATCTTTTCACATATAAAGGTGAGATGACAAACCATAATCTTCGAGACATTTCAAGTAGTCTTTGTTTACCAAAACCGCGTACTAATAATATGAAAAATAGTTTCATGTATGACGGGGCATACCTTTGGAATTCTATTCCAAAAGAAATTAGGGAGAGCAAATCCCTTTCTTCTTTTCGAAATAAAATCGCTACTCACATTGATAGTAAATGTAAATAGATGTACCAGCTGTATATAGATTTCTATTAGTTGATTTTAATACGTAAATATTTTATACGTAAATATTTTAATACCTAAATCTATAAATTTATTCAATATACTATATTTCATACTCTGTAAATAATCTTAAATACTACAATTGTTATACACACGCCCCTCGTGGAAATCAGCTTCGGTTGACGGGGTCAGCGTGTTTAAATAAAGTTTTCTATCTATTTTTTTTTCTATCTAATATATATCAAGCACGAAAATATCAAGCAAGAAAATCAAGGTCCTTTTACCTTTTTCACTTCGTCTTCGTCCGCCATTGTGATTAATTGTATGAGCCCGCAGTCCTACGAAATTTATCGCGCAATAATAATTATATTATCGCGCAATAATAAATTTATCGCGCGATAACAAAATTATCGCGCAATAACAAAATTATCGCGCAATAATAATTATATTATCGCGCAATAATAAATTTATCGCGCAATAACAAAATTATCGCGCAATAACAAAATTATCGCGCAATAATAATTATATTATCGCGCAATAATAAATTTATCGCGCAATAACAAATTTATCGCGCAATAACAAATTTATCGCGATGATCTCTATGGTCGGGGCCGTGACGGCGACAACGTCAACAGTGGCGCTGTCATGCGCAGTAACAGCTCGGGGGAATTGGAGACTTCCGGTTAACGTCGCGTCGAGGTTGCCGTCGTCATTTTGTAACCTCCCTACTCTGTCCTTACGCGAAAGCCTGATACTTTTTAAAAGAAGGGGTCATTGTACAAGTCTTTCTTTAAGAACAATAGGGAAATGCAAGTAAACTATTTGATGTGTTGCCTAAACCAGTACAGCATCAATGATTACCAGAAATTAACGACAAAATGACCTATTCCGTACGTAATTCCGAGGTTTGACAACTTGGGCCTCAAAATCCCCAAAGAAATGTCTCCACCATGAGTACCTCGCTATACAATAGAATGACCACCACACTTCAATCGTTTGGCTTCGCGGGGATGATACACTTTGGATTGAAACTTTGGATTGCTGCAACTAACCCATTTTAAGTTCCCAGGTCCGTCGCCAATTCCCCAGGGCAACCTTCGTGTTCCCTAACTGTCTTGAGGAAAAATGACGCTGTATTCTTGGGTAAATTGTTTGATCGAATAACATTTAACCACATTATTCATCTACTATAACCATCGATACAGCCACGCACAGGAAAACCCCATGGTTTCATCTTGTCATATCCGTCGACGTACCAAGCAAAATGTGGACCAGAATTGTTGTACTCCCTTGTTTTGAGTCCGTGAGCCTTTCTTAACTCACAGTCACATCCTTCTGGATCTAATTATTTCAGAATATGCTGAACAACTATCCTTGGCACTCCTATCCCTTCTAGTTCTAAAGCATACCATACTGTTCGATATCCCCCAATGGATCCTCGTGTACACGTTGTCTGACGAGTTGAATGTTTGCGTCGGTGAGGACTGTTATATCTTCACTAAGTTATCGAAGAGCAGTTAAACGACTAAATATAATACTTTTAATCCACAATCTCAACTTGTCCACATGGATTCAAGCAATACACACTCATCCGTTTTCTGCGCATGCGTTCCATGAATTAATTAATAACAATGCATAAATTAATAATTACATGCTGTATATAATAATAAGGACAAGGACCTTCTGCGACAAAGCCTTAATTGTTTCAGCCTTCTTAGCAGTGAGCTGTAAGCAATGGAGTAATTGTGGTATTTGGAAAGAAATAATATTTATTTGTAGTCAAACCCTCGGTAAAAATAATATTTTAATAGGCTTTCTTCAGCGATCTCATCCACACATTTTCTTGCTCACTAGAACCTATAAACGCGTCATCAGAACCTCTTTCACTTGCTTCGTCCAGTGCTAACAAAATACCCGGCAGACAATTTTTGCTGGAACTGCGGTGCAGCCTCTCTGCCCGCTTCACAAATTTCGAAATTCATCCTATCAACGGTGACATATATCAACAAGCCGTTGCAATACCATTGCCAGTGTTGCAATATCATTGCCAGTGTTGCAATACCATTGCCAGTGTTGCAATACCATTGCCAGTGTTGCAATACCATTGCCAGTGTTGCAATACCATTGCCAGTGTTGAAATACCATTTCCAGTGTTGCAATACCATTGCCAGTGTTGCAATACCATTGCCAGTGTTGCAATACCATTGCCAGTGTTGCAATACCATTGCCAGTGTTGCAATACCATTGTCAGTGTTGCAATACCATTGCCAGTGTTGAAATACCATTGTCAGTGTTGAAATACCATTGCCAGTGTTTCAATACCATTGCCAGTGTTTCAATACCATTGTCAGTGTTGAAATACCATTGTCAGTGTTGAAATACCATTGCCAGTGTTGTAACACCATTGCCAGTGTTATAATACCATTGCCAGTGTTGTAATACCATTGCCAGTGTTGAAATACCATTGCCAGTGTTGAAATCATTCAGACTTCTTTAGTTTAGATCGAGTTCGAACAGCGACCGAAAAGTCGCCATGACACCTAGCCTGCGAGCAGGCTCATTATTTGGGGGCAATTTGGGTCGGTTGGGGGGATGGGGGCAAGAAAGGCGCTAGGCGGTAAGGGAACGATAGAAAAGAGTGGGGGATTGGGAGAAAGGACGGAAAGAAGGAGGGAAAAGCTAACCCCAACCATAATCCTGACACTAAAAAGAAGAAAACTTAATGACAAAATCACGTCCCATCAATTTCATAGATGGAAACTAGTGTTCGCCATTTCCCACGTGGTATATTATTATTTCGTCCTCAGTGCTCGTCCGCTTAAGTCGCTGGGTTCTGTCATTTGCCGTGGAGTTTTGTAATTTGCCGTGACTACGGTGGCCGATAAGGTTCATTCACACACAAAATCCGGGAAATACGTTCCTAAAATGAACAGGTTTTATGATTGGCTATATGGAACAAAGGTGGTTAGGGCTAGGACATTGGTTTCTTTGTGGTTGATTCTATTGTTTTATTGTTTTAATCAACCAATCACAAAACTTGATAGTATAGGTAGGTGGCGACCCACAAAAACTCAATTCACGCCACAATGAAATCGCTGACTGATCTCAGTCTTCAAATACAATCACGCCAACAAAATCCCAATTTACACCAACAAAAAACACAATTAACACCCCGATGAAACCGCTGAGTGATCGCGGGCTCTTCAGGTTCATTCACTTTTTTGCATCTATGAAATAGATGTGACGTCATTTTGTCATTATTTTTTCTTCTTTTTAGGGTTAGGATTAGATTAGGTTTATACGGAGCCCCGGAAGGGCCATTGTCAGAATAGATGATATTATTGCGCGATAAATTCATTATTGCGCGATAAATTTATTATTGCGCGATAATTTTGTTATTGCGCGATAATTTTGTTATTGCGCGATAAATTTGTTATTGCGCGATAATGTAATTATTATTGCGCGATAATTTTGTTATTGCGCGATAAATTTATTATTGCGCGATAATATAATATTATAAATAAAACTAGAGGTAGCCAATAGCGTAGAGTCTGGCTGCTATTAATGGCTCAAAAAGCGGACAAACAAACCAAATTTGACTCACAAATTATTGCAAATGAGCTATTTATTTTGTTATGGCCGCAAGAATTATGGGTAAAAGCGGACAAACATCGGTACTGACGTCATCTCGACGGAGCGCTATTGGCCGCCGCCATTGCTCAGTTGGAGACAAAATAGCCCACCCGGATGTACAATTACCAGCTACCAGACCTCTGCCTAGACCACAAGTAGGAGGAAATTTTAATGTTTCTAACATTACGTATGACATCTATAACTGAACAGACAACGGCAAAATGGAATTAATTTGTTTTATATAATAAAAATTGGAAACAAACCATTCAAAAGGCTTATTAGCTCTTTGGCGATTTCTGGGGCATGAAAAAAGTCAGCTGACGTGTCTGGCGTGATCTGGCGTGATCTGGCGTGAGCCGTTTGAGCAGTCTACAAAATACCATGGCTGGTTTGATTTCCGAAAAAAGGTGTATTAGCGCATGAGCAGTTTCAACACAACTTGCAAAAAACCTCGAAAAAACAACACGGTTTTCGTTTTCTACACTGTCAAAAGACATGAAAAACAGCGAGCGACCTTTGACCTCACGACATCTTGCGCCAATTTATCCAAGATGGCGGCGTTCAATTGGTTACTCAGGATTTACTGAAATGAAGATTGGATGCCCCCTCTAGTTTTATTTATGATCTCTATGGCCCCGACTTCATTCTCGCCGTTTTGACGTTCTGTCGAAAAAGTGAGCTAAATTATGGATGTTTCGGATAGCATGGATATAACAAGTCAAAATGATGTTCCGAAAAGCTTCAAGTAACTTTATTGTGGGTCGCCACCTACCTATACTATCAAGTTTTGTGATTGGTTGATTAAAACAACAAAACAATAGAATCAACCACAAATAAACCAATGTCCTAACCCTATAAACTACCTTTGTTCCATATAGCCAATCACAAAACCTGTTTTAGGTAAGTATTTCCCGGATTTTGTGTGTGAATGACCCTTATTGGCCACCGTAGCCACGGCAAATTACAAAACCCAGCGACTTAAGCGGACGAGCACTGAGGACGAAATAATAATATACCACGGGAGAAATGGCGAACACTAGTTTCCATCTATGAAATTGATGGGACGTCATTTTGTCATTAACTTTTCTTCTTTTTAGGGTTAGGATTACGTGTTACTTTTCCCTCCTTTCCACCTTTTCTCCCAACCCGCCGCCCTTTACTATCGTGACCTTACCACCTGCCGCCTCTCTTGCCAGCCCGTATACATCAGCCCGTATACATCACCCTGTATACATTCTCGCTTCGTTAAACAAACGAAAAAGACAAGAAACTGCTATATTAAGGGAAACTGAACCTTTCGGCTTCGTCTTAGAAAGTGGTTCGCAATAGTCATCTAAAGTCTAGCGATAAACGTTGGATATTTTATTCTTATAAAAGGTTTTCGTGAAGGTTAGCTGCTTTTGAAAGCCAGTATATAAGTTCGCCTTTTTATATCAGCCTTTGATATCAGTTATATAAAATTACATCTTTAACTTATTTAAAACTTGCCATGATATTGCCATGATTACTTTCCTCTACGGCCAAGTTCCCGCCTTTTTCGAAAATTCGTAATCCAACTTTAGAGACAACGTTGACGCGACGTCGCCCCAATCTCCTTGCTCGTCCAAGACGTCGCGTCGACGTTTCCGTCGTCGTTTCGTAACCTGACTTTAAGATATACGACGGTAACCTAGGACGGCGACGGCGGTGAAAGAAATACAAATTTTAGCATTTGAATAAAATCACGGTCGATTGACTAGCATATTTAACACTCAAAGTTTGTTTTATGATCTCCAAAACGCTTCAGTATTTCTAACTAAACGATTGTAGTGTCTGCGTTTAAGTCAGTCTTAAGAAAGAGCTCTCATCACTCCACGAGTTACCGTCGTCCTAAAGACGTGAAAATGTTCTCAGTGGCGTTGTAAACAGAACGAGGACGGCGTTGAAATTACTCTTGGGAATAAATTAAAATTATTCATTCTTTTTGTTTCGCATAAAGATTATTTTGTTTGAACGACGTCGCCGTCCTAGGTTGCCATCGTAGATCTTAAAGTCCATATTATCTTAGTTGCACGGCGGTGGATATGTTCTGCCTCATGATTTTATTTTTCTCAGTTAAAATCTTGAGTGACAAAAATCATTCAGAAAACGAATTCTGTTATACAGACTTCGACGAATCGAGCTAGGTACACACAAAAACAATGAAAAAGTCAGAGGACTTAAACAGTCATGAAACAAGTAATTGAAAACTTTATGAAGGAACAACAAAGTATGAACACCGTGAAATAAACTGCAATTGACATGAAATATGTTCATCTTTACACAAAAAATTAAACAAGAAAGCGAATCTAATAAATACATGCTAGCGAAGCCATGTATATACATATTTTTGATGAACTCAACCAAAATACTCAACTAAAAATACTGTACGAAAAAGGTCTACTCCTGCTGTACTAAAAATGTTGTTTAACCTTTTGATCATTGCGTTAATTATAATGAAACCATATTTCGTGACTTTCCTAACAATATTCTCTGAAATATCAATATTCTCTGAAATATCAATATTCTCTGAAATAGACGATAAATGGACGATCGTCAAGCTCGTATGCTCAGAAAAATGATTCCCGGACAGGAATCGAACCTGTAACCTTCTGATTGCCGGTGAGACGCTCTAACCATTGAGCCACCGAGACTCAGATGGCGAGCGAAGGTTACAATGATGTACTTGTTCGATTGATATATGAAGTGCCTATGCGGCAGTCACTATATATCGTTAAGGTTTGGATGTGTTAATATACACACTGCTGTAGTGAATGTGGGAGAGCTTGGAGTAGACAGATGGGCGATCGTCGGGACTCAGAATCATTTTTCTGATGATACGAGCTTGACGATCGTCCATGTATCGTCTGTCTACTCCAAGCTCTCCCACATTCACTAAAGCAGTGTGTATATTAACACATTCTCTGAAATATCAATATTCTCTGAAATATCAATATTCTCTGAAATATCAATGTTCTCTGAAATATCAATATTCTCTGAAATATCAATATTCTCAGAAATATCAATATTCTTTGAAATCTCATTGTTTTTTCCGGTACGAATCCTACCAAATCCTGCTTTCTGATTGGCTAACGAGCGGTCCGCATGAGCCCATATGGACCGCTCGACACAATTTCAGTCTTAAATGCGTTTTATAAGCCGTAAAATATTCTAAAAACATTTGAAAATGAACTCAAACGAGATTGAACATATTGAAAGACATATAAGTGAGTTTTGTTATCCGAAAAGAGACTTAAAGGGGCTATGTCACGATTTGCCTGGTTACTCAGCTAAGGGTACTTTTTCATTTTTTGTTCAAGATAGTATACGGAAATCCTGGCCTTCCATCTCCTTATCGTTTCCCACCACGATTAGACATTAAATTGTCATTACGCTTTACTTATAACTCGTCCAAAAATAACCCACCAACATGAAAATAACAAATACTAATAGAATAAATCGTTGAGCTTTCGTTTCGCTTTGATTTTGGATTCCGAATAAAAAATCAAAAAGTACGCTCAGCTGAGTAACCAGGCAGATCGTGACGTAGTCCCTTTAACTCAATCTCCTTTGACGAAGGTAAAAGCACAGACTTTCCTTTTTTGTCCACTGACTAGAAATACTGATGACGACCGAAAAATCAAGCCATATTTACCGTTTTGGTCGGTCCGTATTGATAAATATTTCCCTTGGTCTCAAAAAAACGGTTTAGGCTAAAAAGGATGACGCAAAAGGACCTTTCTGTTTTTGATTGGTCTTTATTTTTGGTTAGGTCAGGGTTAGCTATGGTTAGGGTTAGGTTTAAGATTAGGATCAAGGTTAGGGTTAGGATTAGTATTGGAATTACGGTTAGACTAGTTCTCGAAAATGAGAAGGTCCTTTTGAGTCATCCCTTTTGGTCTTCAACACCCTCAAAAACGTTTTTGAGACGTCGGGAAATATTTCTCCGTACGGACCTCACAGCCGGTAAATAACATATACCGTAAACTGCGGAATATAAGCCCTGAGCTTATACAATTTCGTAAGGGTTTTGGGCGGGGCTTATAAGCGCAATAACAAAAACGTTTGGGAATGATCGAACTGCTGGTGAAATAAATTGAGACTAACATAACATTATCAACATACGTTTTTTAGGGGTGGATAAACGTTGATTTTTAGAGGGGGCTTATATTCGGGGGGGGGGGGGCTTATAACCGGAACATAATTTCTGTTTGCAGATATATGGGCTTATAAACGGGGGGCTTATAAACGGGGGGCTTATATTCCGCAGTTTACGGTATATTCTTTGGAATATCAATATTCTCTGGAATATCTATTTCACTGACTATGCGTGTTTAGTTTAAGTTTAGTTTAATGAATTTGCCATAAATTACAAAGTATCTTTATAAATATATGACAGGAGTTTGAACAGGACTTGCGTCCCAATTGCAACAGAACCCCTTAAACCCCGTGTATGCAACTAGTGACATCACCAAACTAAAATTCAAATGCAGCTTTCATCAAGACAACGGTAACATATAGAAAAATTGAATGGGACACTGTTTGCATCACTTTTTGATCATCAGAGCCTCCAGATTTGAAAATGGTAGTTCCACCGCAACAGTAAAAATAAACGCGCATGCGTACGACAAAACGAGACTCGATAGGAAATAGTTCACCTAAAAGAAAAAACAATATATACATATGGAACATATATACATCTATATATATATATATATACATATATATATATATATACATATATATATATATATATATATATATACATATACATATACATATACATATATATATATATATATATATACATATACATATATATATATATATAGGTATATATATATAGGTAGTATATATATATATATATATATATATATATATATATATATATATATATATATATATATATATACATATATACATATATACATATATACAGACATACATATATACATATATATATACATACATATATATACATATTATATATACATATATACATATATACATATATACATATATACATATATACATGTCAAGTGTAATTGTTGTGTTAAGTGTTATGGTATTACGTCATCCTTTTACTTATTGAATTTGTCAAAAGGCATTGTTTTTCAATTTGAATTGAGATCTGGTTGAAGCAGTGCAATTATTTCGTTTTCTTTAGATTCTCTAATAAGTCTGCTTGAATCTTGACATTGGTAAATCGGCATTTCCATTGTTGCATTTTTCAACAAACTTCAACAAACTTCTCGGTGTTTGGATATACTGATGAAACACTCTTCCTCGTGTTTCATATATTACATCGTATTTGGGGTTATATACGCACATTAATTACTAACTTACAGGAATAATATAATTACTTACAGCTACTTACCAATACAAACCCATCAAAATGAAGCGGTGTTTCGATATTCCGAATTATTATATTTACGACAGCAAAATGCAAAATAAATGTAGCGTAGTTGACGCGACTTAAAGGTATCCAAAATTTTGCAGCCAGAAAATTCTTTACCAGACCTAAAACGTAAATATTGAAAGATAATATGTATATGTAACTGCTACACATATTTTTATTACAATAGATTTAGACAAAAAAAGGGGCAGTACATTGCGAAATCGTGTGCGACTTTGACTACTAGGTACACGAAAATGAAAACAGAAACATTTAATTCTTTGTTTTCAGTTCACGTGAGATCTGTTCTAAAAATAGAAATACGTATCCGCAAAAAAACCCGGCTGTTTTTAAAACGCCTTTTCTAACCCCTACAGTTTCCTCCTAACGCCCCTGCGGGATTTTCCCCATCCATGGTCCCCAGACGCCGCACGCCGTGTATATTTGTACATCAAAAATTTTCCTTCGCCATAAATCCTTAGAACCACGTAGTTTAATCGAGTGAAATGCAAAATATTACTTGTAATATACCCAAAATCTTATCTCGGCATTACCACCACTATACATACAGAACTCGTGACTAGGCTCTCGGCAACGGCCGCCGTGGCTCAGACAGTATATCCTCCTACCTAGAATTACCAATAATCAGTAAGTGTGCAATGCCCTTGAATTACCAATAATTGGTAATTGTAGGGTTAGAACGCAACACCAATCCTAACCCTAACCCCCGCCCAATGAGTTCTCTAACGCGAACCCCTGCCTAGCAAGTTTTCTTACCATAACCCCTGCCTAAAAATCACTAAGGCATGACCCAACCTATCCCGTACGCCCGTCTCCCATACTTGGTGCCTTTAATAAGTAGACTAATAAGACAGATCAAGCATGTGGGATTAGTAATTGATTGTTATATATGCTCCTACAATTACTAATTATTGGTAATTGTAGGCCATTGCACACTTACTGATTATTGGTAATTCTAGGTAGGAGAACATGTTGGGTCAGAGCACTGCACTAGCATCGCAGGGTCGCTGGTTCAATCCCAAACGGAAGGCCTTGAAGTTACATTTTTCGCAACTAGTACCGGCTCGGTTTTATGTATATATTCCAACACTCGAAATTTTCCTTACCATAAATCCTTAGAACATGTAGTTTAATCGAGTGAAATGCCAAATATTACTTGTAATATACCAACTCCACTATATATACAGAACTCGTGACTAGGCTTTCGGCAACGGCCTCCGTAGCTCATTGGTCAGAGCACTGCACTATAGCATCGCAGGGTCGCGGGTTCAATTCCAGCCGGAAGGCCTTGAAGTTGCATTTTGCTCAACTAGTCTCGGTTTGGTCTTAAAATGTATATATTACAATACTCGAAATTTTCCTGCACCATAATTTCTTAGAATATATATATATATATAGCCGTACATAGTGGGTCCCAAGTCCACAGTTACCATAAAGCCATTATGGTGATAGCCGGTAGGGCACATTGTATACTTTCATGTATATATATATATATATATTTAATTGATATATGAGAGGATTTAATATTGTCAAATACATATATGGAAAAAGTGACTGCCCCAACTAGGAATAGAACCCTGGTTCCCGATTGGGGCAGTGTTTAAAAATCTTTATTGAAAACTGATCTAAGTAAAAATATAAACAGAAATTTTCGGCTACAAACTGTCAACCTTCCTCAGCTATTAAAATATATAATACAAGACGTCAAAACTCTAAATGTGGTGTTATTTATACATTAATTTCTGTTACCGTCAGTCCTATGCGAATTAAGCAAGGGATGTAATTACGTGGGAATTTCCTCTGCTCGCGTTAACTGCGTTAATATCTAAAGTTGAATGCCACGTCACTAAAAATATTCCTTGTTCGTAGTTGGTTATAATTAATAATTAATGTTAGAGACCATTAAATATAGTCAAATACATATATGGAAAAAGTGACTGTCCCAATCGGGAATCGAACCCTGGTTTCCGAATCAACGTTTCGGCGCTGGCAGTACATATATCAAACGAACGAGTACATCATTGTAACCTTCACATTCCATCTGAGTCTCGATAGCTCAATGGTTAGAGCGTTTCACCAGCAATCAGAAGATTACGATCCCTGTTCGGGACTCACAAACATTTTCTGAGGATTTGAGCTTGACGATCGTCCATGTATCGTCTGTCTACACCAAGCTATATACATGACAAAATTACTGGATTCTGATTGGCTCAGAGGAGTGCAATAAAATCATTTATTGCACTCGAGTGCAATAAATGAAAAGAGAGAAGACACTGGGAACAAGTTTGACAATAAAATTCAAAATGGTGGCCTATTCTGCAATGGACAGTTTTCACTTTTCCAACGACTTGTGATACACTATTAATTAAAAATTCCATGTAAATATTTTCAAATGAGTACAAAGAACACCAAGAGTGAAAAGGTTTGTTGTCAACTAATGAGACAAGACAAGACTTGGAAGAAGATGAAGCGTACGTGTTGTAATTTTGTCATGCATATACTGTAATAAATGAGTAATCGTATGATTTTGCTCGTGCAATTAAGGATTTACACTACTCATGATATTTGAAAATTGTGCCAAATTGTACTCGCCTAACGGCTCGTGCAATTTTGGCACAATTTTCAAACATCACTCGTGGTGTAAATCCTTAATTGCACTCGCTATCATACCTATACCTTTAGAATATCATTTCTAGGGCTAGTTGTAGGATGACATGTATATCATGCGAGTCTGTAAGTTCTATGGTTTTTCGGCTCAACAATTGGACTTGCTTTTCCATAGTCTTATAGTTTCATTACTAGTTTTTGAAAACGTTTCTGAACGCTTCAATCGATGTTTTGTAAATAGATATCTTTTCAATTCTTTATAAATATTGTATATCCATTTTTGTAAACTAGCACGTTTGTTGCTGGTACCGGATTATTCAATAAAGATTCATTATTATTATATATATAGGTCAATCATGTTGATAACATTTTCAGCATTGTGACTTACTGAAAATCTATCAAAATATCATGGGATGCAAATTAATAAAAGCTCTTGCAAAAATAGGAGTAGCAGCAGGGCATTTTTTAACGTTATAACTACTGGGGCATCTACCTCACTATGCCCCTTGCTTGCCCCAGTAGTGAAGCAATATTTTTTGTTTTTTCCCCAGTAGACTGGGCTCTTTTCATCATATAATAAAGGTTTCAGGCTTTCAGCTGCCTGCCTTCCCTATAATAATCCGTGGAAGTCTTCAAATCGCTGTCTTCTGGAAAGACACATTCTCATCCCCAGACCCTCTCCCGCTGATCAGCTGGTGTGTGACAACAAAGTCGCCTGGACAAGAGTCATCCACATAACTGTTGTCTGTGTATTTTTGCCTGTTATTTACCTGTTTTATGGTGTTTAAATAAAAAAAATGGTCTTAGTGTACAGTACTGTACACTAAATTCAGTAAATTGCATAGGGAAAGGGGGGTCCCTTTACATACTTTGCCCTAGTAGTCATAATTCCTTACAAAATGCCCTGAGTAGCAGTTAATATTCAGAGTACATAATATAGTTAATGTTTACTGTAAACGTACCAGCATAGCCATACTCGCAAGCAAATATCACCCAGGCAATGGACATGCTGAAGAGGAACCATTGTGGAATTGCAAAAATCACTTTCTCTGCATTCGTCCATTGATTAGGATTATCCTTGAGGGCGTTATACGGTGAATAAACAATGGCTATAAAAGTACCAACTGCCAGAACCCATAAAAACAGTGCCTGATACTGCGAAAACAAAACCATATGACATTATTCCTATTTTAATTAGTATTTTGGTTTTTATACATATACAAATATATCTTTCTTGCGTTATTTATATTATTTTACATCGACCTCTAGTTTTATTGAATATATTTATATTATACCATGAGCTCTCATGTCGTGTTGTTGTTTTATCATTCACTTTAGGGTGGGTTCAGAATTTACGTAGAGGGGGTGGCTATATAGGTGACTTGGAATTGGGGTCATGATTTTTCAGTTGAGGGGCTTTCGAAAATTACCCGAAAATAAAAAGGGGTCATCAAAACGTTAGTTGAAAAATGATGTTCGATATCACTATGATGTCATTGTAGTATGAAAAATGTTAGATGTCACTATGATGTCAGTGTAGTATGAATTTGCGAAATATAAAAGTTATTTATACTATAGCAAAGTGAAAAGGTGTGAACTACCAAGATTTTTAGTAACGAAATACTGACGTTTCGAGAGGAGCCCTTCTACTCTGATGAAGGGCTCTGCTCGAAACGTCATTATTTCGTTACTAAAAATCTCGGTAGTTCACCACCTTTTCACTTTGCTATATATCCAAAACACTCCCTACACAGCACTTTTTTACTATTCAAAAACTACCCTTGTCGATAAACCCTCATGTTTTCTCACGAAACGTTTTGACCAACGATCATGATGTAGCTGACACTAGCAGCATGTTGTGAAAATTACACACCGTCTCCGTCCACTTCTAGTGCTGATCTTTTTCTTGCCGATGGCGGTTCTAGTTCAAAGTCACTCTCATCACTCCTAGTAACGCTAGTACCATCACTCCAAATGTAAAATACTGCGATGCAAAATATGAGTACGAGTATGATTTTTTACGAGTATGGGTTGGCAGGGGGGACAAAATACCCAGGGCCCGGAACCCGTCGCCATGTTTTTTGAGAAAATGTTTTCGAAGAAAAGGAGTTTAGAGATTTATTAAAAATAAATTGAATGATTTGCAAGAAAATATATCTAAATGCCGTTCTTGTTCTCAAAACTATATCTAAGAACGTTTTCACGTGTTCACGACGGCGTCAACTTAAACTGTGTGTGTTATTTTCAAAATAGGTAAACATTGACAATAATTATAAGCACGATATAAACGCCAAAAAGGACAATGCTAACAATTATCTAGTGGCATAATTTCATAAAAATTCGTCCATTAATTGAATTAATGACATTGCCGCAAAAGCACATATGGGCCTTTCAAAATTTAAAATTTCCCCGGGGGACACGCCCTGAGACCCCTCCTTACCGGAAAGACACTATAACAACCTTTTTCATAGTCCGATCCACTGGGCTCCCCCTTTGGAATCTTGGCTATAATTGTAGTGTCAATAACAATAACAAGGGGGGCGTACACACATCAGTCCTAGGACCCGGGGTATATACTCTCGCCGGCCTGGAGCCAGAGGCTCATATTTTAAGCCTTCGACTATGGCGATTTATACATTTCCCCCTACATTTTTTGGAAGCCCCCTAATATTCCCAGGGAATTTACTCTGCCCCCCCCTAATGTGATACCATCCACGTAAAGGTAAATTTGTGTGACCCCCCTACTCTAATGTTGATCAGACTTCCTCTCAAATGAGTGATAAGTGCACAGTCATTTTGCATCTGAGTATGTTACACGTCAATATTTCCATCATTTATAACTAAACTCTATTTTCTCAAAACAGAAGCCCTTCACAACAAATTAAAAGTACCATTAATTAATGATAATTGCATAGTTTCCAATACAAATAATCTTCCCATACTTTATACAAAAATGACTGTACTGAATTTTATGTGTAATTTTATGTTTAAAAGTAATTTTATGTGCATATCTTGCCATGTCTTTTCATGTTTAAAGGCATTACAAGGTGATGTAAAAATCCATATCTCATCTTTCAAGGTGGCCAGAAATGAACTAAATAACAATGTATAATTTCAACTCTAATAATGTGTCTTCATGTTTACCTTGAGTGAAGTGTATGACTATTTTTAATAATGGGATAAAAAATGCATGGCGAGCTACAACCATATTTTTACATGAGGTGGCTTGATGATTGTAGTCGACAGAATGTCTGAAACGTTTTTCATGACCTCCCTTGGATTCTCCCTTGTTTTATTTTTGGGTGATTTTCGAAAGCCCCCCCCCCCCTCAAAATTGCCATAACCCCCTCTAGGTAAATTATGAACGCTCCCTTAGTAATGTTCTATGACCAACTAATGGCATCAGTTGTCTGAAAATGGGAGAAAAATTTGTTCGTTAACCTGTTTTTCTCAAGAACTTGTTTAGGGCTTATGTGTTAATTCTGCAATTTCTTTCTAGAAATAATGGGCGCCTTCTCGATATATGAACAAACCGAAATTCAAATAATCGCTAACCCTAACCCTAACCCTAATCCTAATCCTAATCCTAACCCAAATCCTAACCCTAAAACTGACTTGGGTTGATGTTATAATAATTTTAAATTTCGGTTGCTCATATATCGAGAAAGACCAAATAATGTGCCATTTTGACTCGGCTTGACTTTGCTAATATGAATTTGAAATTATTGGTCTCTTGATATAATGTTTTGTATATGTGCTCAAAATGAACATAGTTGAGAAAAATAGAAAAGTTGCGTGGGAGACCGAAACTGACGTACAAGACAGCGACTGAAACTGACGTCACCTCCAAGTCCGTCTTGTTTTTGTCTTCATAGAACATAGTTCTCTAGTTATATTTTGAGCTCGCTGATTTAGAGTGCTAGTATAAGAACCAATCAGATTACAGAATAGCTCACACGTAGTGGATGCCTATATTAGAATAGAAAATTGACGGTACTGAAAAAGGTGGCGGCTGTACATTTTACAAGAATGCTTTGCGACCGTAAATCACCTATAATAACTGCAGCTAAATATTGTTTACCTTGTAAACATGAATTAAATACCTAAAAGCTTCCTTTCCACCAAACGTAATCTTTTTGAAACTCTATCTTCTGCTATTTCTACGAGATTCAATGTTTACTCCACGCAAGGAATTCTGGTTAAATGTACCAGTCGCCATCTTTTTCGGTACCATCAATTGCGTCTGGACGCAAAATAATATTTTGGGCTCGCATTTTGAGTTTGCCTAAGTAACCAGGCCTTATCCAAAATGGCACCAATATTGGGATTATGGTCAGACAACTCGTTAGGCGGTTGGTTAGGGTTAGAAAACTCGTTAGGTGGGGGGTTAGGGTTAGGATCTTTGTTGTTTTGAGGTTAGTGGTTATTTACATGGTTAAGTGACAAAATTCTGACGATTATATAGCTCCCATTTTAGCTAATACTGGCGGCCATTTTTAATAAGGCCTGGTTACACAGGAAAATTCAAAAAACGAGCCCAAAATATTATTCTGATATCTGGACCCCAGCCTGGTTCCCGGGCCTCTTTTCGTTTATATCCGTGCGGGCTACTTCGTAAGAGGCTTGGTTGAAAATGTTTCGTGTTCCCAAATCTGTTCCCAAATCTGTCCCCATTTTTGTGCCCACGTTAATTATTCAATGAGCCAGCCAACGCAATCGACGGTCCGACGATCGTTATATTTGTATATTTATTCTGCATTAGGGGTCTTAAACATTCTCACTGGTATTGTTTTTTATCTATTCTACTGTTCAAGATCGAAATTATAACCTGCTCGTTGTTTATTTGAAGAATTAGCTAGCGTTCTTTAATCGTAAGTTAAATCAAATGTTATTTTGATCATATTTAACGACTATCAGATCGACGTCAATATGTAGTTGTAACAAATATTGTTCCCGGCTGAGAATAACGTAAACCCGCCGACTGAACTAGCGGTAAATAGCCTTTTAAATAAACATTTATTGGGTTAAACTCACATAAATTCGATCAACAACAGTAGAATAGATATGAGCCATTTCCCAGGAGAAGTATAAAAGCGATTTATTCCATAAAACACCACAAAATAGCCATGGGAACTAAGTTATTGAACTGTTGATATTTTCCGCTAGTCCTCTCCCGAATGCCTTAGTCTGTGACGTCACCAAATTCGAAAAGTGAGAGAAGAGTACTAGGAACTAGTCTGTCTGGACCCCAGATGAGAATCGAACCCATAAACGTCGGATCATCTGTGAGCCGCTCTCACCATTTCAGATATTTAAATAAAATACACTTGCACACAGCGGTTGCCACATTGCATTTGAGTACTACCTCAACGGTCAGAGTGTTTCACCGGCAATGAGAAGGTCATGGATTAGTTTCCCATCCCGCGAAATTTTTAATACATGTTATAATATACATTTATATTCTTCTTGATATTTAAAACAAACATTTTCCAGAATGAAGTATAATATAAATTTTAAAATGACGTTTTAAAAAGTATCACTTTTTAATTGGGAACTGGAAATTTGGCGTCCTTTTTGGCTCTCGGAGGAAACAAATCAAATATATAACGTAATGAAGTGACAGTGCTTACCCATTTGAAACGAAAATTTCTTCCCAAATGCTTGAATATTATATATCCAGTAACCATCCCAACGATATAAGATTGCACTCTACAGTAAGGTTTATCGTATACAATATCTCCAAAGCGCAATCTGCTGCGTATATCTGGTCTAGAAGATAAAACATTTATACTAGATATTTATACATTTATACATTTATACATTTATACATTTATACATTTATATTGCTCCAAAGAACAGTTAAGCAGATTACTTAGAGTTCAAAAGAGATGTGCCAGGTTGATACTAAATGCGAACTTTTTTGATAATTCGGTAAAATTATTCACTAAATTAGGTTGGCTGCCAATTGATGATATAATTCGATCTAAAAAACTTTTCATGCTATAAAATTAGCACTGGCGTGGCTTTTGTCCTGAGTACCTGTTGTCTAATTTAACTTATGTCAAAGATACTCATCAACATAGAACAAGAGCATCGGTTAGTAATAAAGTAACTATGATTTCAAGTAGAACTAACTCTGGTGTTAGAACTTTTCATGCCAGTGCCTCACGTCTCTGGAATAGAATGGAGATATCTAATGAATATTCTATATCTAATAAATGCTTTATGAACAAAATTAGGAACAGCATCCTTAGAGAAAATTCAAAAATGGAACATTGTAATGTTAACTATACTTATTAATTGTGAACTATTCATTGTTTCCGAATTCTCACAAAAATATCCACAACAGATAAAGAGTATATTGATTTCATCTATGCCGAAAACCTAATCGCCACTACCTACCTCTACCAATCATAGGGTAGGGGTAGGTAGTACGTATTTCTTATAAGGAAGCGCAAATATATTGCATTCACGAGCAAATAATACCCTAGTTACCAGGGACGAGAGGTAAGTTTCAAGATGAAGGTTTGAAATATAGCTCTCGCGGATATTAAAAAAGATCGTCCAGAAGACGATTGCTTGCATTTGCGGACACTGACAAAAAACACCCAGGATGTAGTAACAAAACTTTCTTGTAATTTTATAAGTCAGTTGTCTGCTAGTTTGTGAACGATCCTGAACTCATCGCCATATTAATTTGCGAAATTCAACTAGTTTTATAACCGGAGGTTGTCGTAGCGACTTATTTATTGGGGTTTGGTGTTATGGTTCCCCAGAAAAAAGTTAAATTTTTAAAGTCTCTGCATTGCCATTTGCGGCATCTGGTCACGATGCAAAACAAGAGAAATTACAACGCTTGAGATCGTTGTGATCTCTTGAGATCGTTGTAAACTGTTATAGAATCGACTTCTACAAACTATTAGGTGCCTATAAAACACATAATCTATCGTGGAACATACTTTGTGATTATTTATTCAGGAAGGCAAACAAGCATCTCTATGACATCATGGTATTAAAGAAAAGTGGGCTAAGGAATGATGATCTTATTCAAGTCTACTGTAGTCTGTTTAGGTCGGTCTTAGAATATGCATCACCTGTGTGAGTTAATATACCGGATTATCTATGTAACTTAATTAAGGACATTGGAAATAAAAAATAAGTTGGAGATATGCGTGGGACGTCACAACCAGGGTTAAGCGAAATTTTTATCTAGCCATCCTCATGTATTTTTATATTCACGATTTTTGTGAATGTCTTTCTTTTTCAATTGAACCACACCATATTAAAAAGCATTCCACGGAAACTCGTCTACCCACAAAGTAGTTTCGTCAGGTTTACCCCAGGTGTGACGTCACCATCTTCCCAGTTAATTAGGCAAAGTATTACAAGATGGCGGATGACAGGATTGTCTTTGATCAAAATTAGTGCTGTTGTTTTGTACAACAGTAGTTTTGTTTACTTGGATTACCTTCGTAAGCCTGTTTCTAAATAATAAAGTCAAAAATTTTAAATTGTGATTTATGTTGCCAATGTCCTTGAATATATACAGAGGAAGGCTATGCAAATTATTTTTCCAGACGTGCATTATGAAGTGGCACTTCTGAATTGTGAGCTTCTATCATTATCTGAGCGCCGTAGTGTGGCTTACGTGAAATTGATATCGAATTAAAACGAAGTTTGAGGTATCTTAAGTTACTTGATACCTCAATAGTCTACAGTTGCTCATGGGTACTTTCAACGCTTTGGCAACACCACTACAGTAGTGAATGTTGGAGCGTCTCTATGCCATCATGGTGTTAAAGAAAAGTGAGCTAATGCATGTGATCTCTTATCCAATATATACTACGGTAAAGGTGATCTCTTATCCAAGACTACTGTAGTCTAGTTAGGATATATACACTACCGTAGTGAATGTGGGAGCTTGGAGTATTAAGACGATACATGGACGATCGTCAAGCACAAATCCTAAGAAAATCCCCGACAGGGATCAAACCTGTAATCCTTTGATTGCATTTTGAACTTGTACATCATTGTAACCTTCACTCTCCATCTAAGTATCTCAATGGTTCGGACGTCTGACCAGCAATCAAAAGGTTACAGATTCGATCGATCTGTGAGAATTTGAACTTGACGATCTTCCATGTATCGTCAGTCGTTTTAACATGTAATATACACAATGGTGCTGGCTCCCTTCTAATTCATAAGCTTTTGATCTAGGAGAATAGTTAATGAACCAATTAATATAATTGTGCTTTATTATTATTAATAGCCTATTCGTGACGGGCAATAGCTCCAACTGGATTTACATAGTAGCTCCACTTATCAAAATTTGCGAAGATTACATGTTTCAACCTAACAGAAAATATATCAATCCTCTTGGACCATTTGCTTAGTACTTTACACATCAGTGTCTCACTTTCCATTATTACTATCTTCTGCGTAGTTCTCGTGCCCATTGAGCCTCCTTCTCATGTCGTATCAACTTCTCGATTTGTTGTTGCAATTTGTTGATACCACCTCCCATTACATCCTATTATTAGTGGTATTATCTCTACATGAAATCTCGGTCGATTCTCTCTCTTTCAAACGCTAACTGCTGGTACTTGATTAACTTTTCCCGATGTTTTGTTTCGATATTTTGTTCCTGAGGATACGCCATATCTACCAGCCAGATACGTTTCTCATCCCTGTCCTCCAGTGTGAGGTGTCCCGGAATAGCAAAATCAATTATCATGCATTTCCGCTCTTGTTTCTCTACTACGATTATATCTGGTCTTCTACACTCTGTGTAATGGTCACACTGTATCATAAAATCACAAAGCATCTTTATCGTAGTTGATTGCACCACTCCTTCGGCGGTATGCTCGTACCACTTGTCTACTCTTTCTAGGTCATATTTTCAACATACTATCCAATGAACAATCCTTGCCACACTGTCATGACGTCGTTTGTACTCTCTTCGAGCAAGCTTCGTACATTCACTGATTAGGTGTCCCACGCTTTCTCCTTTCTCTCCACAGAGCCTGCACAACGGTGATTCCACTGCCTTGTCTATGCATGTTGGACTTGATGTAGTTAGTTCTTAAGGCCTGTTCCTGGGCTGCACATATCAAAGCTTCTGTTCCTGGCGTTAGATCTTAGGATTTAGGCTGAGGAACTGACCATACATCTTGTTTCTCCACGCTTGTTTTCTTTCCTCTATTTCTTTTTTCTAATTATACTGTTCCTTAGGCACACAATCCTCAGACCTTAGGCACACAATCCTCAGAGTATCCACATCACGTACGCTTACTTCATCTAGAATTGTTTCTACAACATTTTTAACATACCACTATTCTATTCAGATCTGATACAGCTTTCACAGTCCTCCTTTTCCTCTTGGTATGTACAACCTATCCACATCACTCTTCGGATGGAAAACACCGTGTAAAGTCAGCAATTGCATCGTCGTTCTATCCAAACCCAGTACTTCTGCGTTGTTCCAACTTACTATACCTGTACCATATCTGAGTAGTGCAATTTCCCATGTATTTATTGCTTGCGTCATGTTTTTTCATTGAGCTAGTCTCAGTCTTCTCAAATACTCTTTCGTGAATGTCATTCTCATCTCTCCTTCCATCATTATTATTATCATTGTCATTATTTTCAGTTTTCGGACAGCTCATTATCTTATAGCTGGATTTAATTGCTAAACATCAAGGTACATCCAGCACCCTTAGGTGTCTAGCACATGTCTCAGTATTCTTACAGTTCCCAACAAACATTGTTATCATTAATATTATGATTCTGAGTCCCGGACAGAGATCAGGGACTCAGAATCATTTTTCTGAGGATACGAGCTTGACGATCGCCTAGCTATGTGTCGTCTGTCTACTCCAAGCTCTCTCACATTCACTTTAGCAGTGTGCATATTAACACATCATTATCGTTATCGTTATTGTTGTTGTTAGTATTATTATTATTATTATTATTATTATTATTATTATTATCGTCATCTTTCACAGCTTTGTTCTTATGCTGGTCTTGTTTTTCCTTGGGAGCTGGCTGCAACCAGTAGCCTAAGGTCTCCAAAGGTTTTAGCTTTCCAAGCTTTTTCTCAGTATTCTTGCTGTCCCTAATAATGCTGTCTTTTGAAGAAGTTCTATTCTTATGTGCATTCCCAATTTTTCAATTCACTTATCCAGTTTCTTACTAACTGCTCCTAAGGCACCTACCACTATTAGAATCACTTCTACTTTCTTCATTGTCCACAATTTGCGGATTTCCCTTTTTAACTCATCATACTTTCCTATCTTCTCTGTTTCTTTTTGACATATTCTGCAATCTCCTGGAACTGCGATGTCTATAATCTTACACTCCTTTTCCTTCTTTAACACCACCACAATATCAGGTCTTCGACTTTCAATCACATATGATCGCATTGTATATTAAAATCTCAGAGTATCTTTACATCATCAGATTCAATTACCACATTTGGTATGTGTTCATACCATTTTTCAGCTCTCCCTAGTTTTTACAAAAACACATTATTATTATTATTATTATTATTATTAAAATTGAACAAGGAACATTTACACCTTTAATTTTTACCACTACTGGAGGCATGGGAAAGGAATGTCTGATATATCACAGTCGATTAGCTGAGTTAATTGCTAACAAGAAAGGAGAGATGTATTCGAAGACAATGGCATGGATAAGAGCGAAAATTTCGTTTTCAATTCTTCGATCGGCTTTATTATGCCTTAGAGGTTCAAGGACAATAAGAAGAATGCATTGTAATATAGAGAACATTGACTTAGATGTTGAAACCAGTACTGGAATGAATAATTAGTTGTTTGTATTTTTTGTTTTGTTTTTATTATTATATCTTTTTCTATTGTAATATAATTGGTATTTTAAATTGTTTATTTTATTTTTTATATTATAGCTTTAACGTACGGACAGAAAACTGTGAGAGAAACAATAGATATGTATATATATATATATTAATTTTATTCTGAACATTATCCTTTTTTAGTGCCTGTTATTTTAAAAATTATTATGATATATTATGATATATTATTATTATTATTATTATTATTATTATTATTATTGAGAGGAATGTAGAAACTGTGTTTCCCCTGCTGAAAGATGAAATTAAAGATCTGGATCATCGTCGTCTGGATATTTTTGTAGTCGATGAATTATCTAAATGCTGCCAAATCGTAGAGGTTACATTTTTCGACATGTATCTTGACTTCGCTAGAGATTCTAAAATGGTTCGCTATGACCCGTTGGTGGAGTGTTTGAAGCGAAATGGTTACGATACGAAATTGTTTGTGCAATATTTTGGGTCACTTGGAACAGTTCATCAAGATGTGTGGTCGAACTTAAAACATTTTCTAGAGACAAGTATGTTTTGAAAGGGGTGATACGTGATTGTTCAATTTCAGCCATTATTGGGTCAAATTATATTTGGCGCCATAGAGCAAAACAATTACTCTCTTGACAATAATATTAATGTGCATGGAACAACTAAAATGATGCCTGGATGTACCTAATTAGAATGTTTAACTAAGCTGATGTAACTTATGCTTGGATTCTATAGTTCAAAGAGAAAAATATCATTATCCCCTCGCCCGGCGCGAAGCGCCGGCCGAAGGCCGAAGGCCTGAGGGCGAGGGTGCTAATATCGACCGGCGTTTAGTCCCTTATCACGCGAGATCCAAGCGGATCCTGATCTCGGTTCGGCTTTATAGGTATATATATATATATATATATATATATGATCAACCGTCCTCATGCGCGGCATCGGAAAATGTGGCACTGGTAACTAGATACTCAGATTAAATTGAACCGTCACAAGAGACATAGGTTTTTGAGGAAATAGAAATCCGAGTCCGAGTATGTATTTTGACTCGCTAATTCCAAATCTGTTTTCAGAATTGAAAACGGTTATATATTGATCGAGATATTCAACATAATATTCGACGAAGTGACCGGCTATAAATCATTATTTAGCCGACTAACTTTCTAAGTACATAAACCATTTTTACGAAGGGTATTCACGTTCTCGTAATATAGTAGACACATATGTTATGTATTTTGACTCGCTAATTCCAAATCTGTTTTCAGAATTGAAAACGGTTAAATATTGATCGAGATAACGTTCAAAATAATATACGATAAAGTGACCAGTTTATAATCGACTAATTTCGAAGTACATAAACCGTTTTTACGAAGGGTACTCACGTTCTCGTAATATAGTAAACGCGTATGTTATGTATGTTGACTCGCTAATTCCAAATCTGTTTTCAGAGTTTAAATCGGTTAAATATTGGCCGAGATAACGTTCAAACATTTCTTCAACGAAACGGGCTTTTGGAAATTGTGAATTTTTGCAAAACAGAAAATCAGAAATACAAGGCCACGGCGTGCGAGGTCTGGGCACCAAGGATAGAGAAATTCCCGTAGGGGGGGGGGGGGGGGGGTAGAAAAGGCGGGCGAGGGGATTATTGCGAATTCGTATTTCTAGTTATTATTATTATTCTTAACGGATACGATTACATTGTTACTCAGTTAACGGATACGATTACATTGTTTAAATAATTAGTGTTAAAAATCAAAGTCAGTTCGTTACCTTTGGCTTTAAAGTCAAGTGCTTTAAATTACCTGGCTTTAGCCAAAATTCTACACCACTTTTATAATACCCGAATTGATGAAGTGTCATTGCAAAAATTTGATGAGATCGTGACGAGTACCGTTCGCGAAATGTATGGTCTGTACTCTACAACAACACAAGCTGTTATCTACCTGCCACGAGAGCTTGGAGGAATCGGTATTAAGAGAATATCTGATGTTTACCGAACCACACGACTGGCTTTTCTAATCAAAATGCTGAATCACCTGTGGAAAGTTTTTCGTATGTTGCTCGAGAATCACTTAAGCTGGATATGAGGAAGAGAAATGTAGACATGTCAACCGACGAGGATGACAACTTTCTCGGCTATGAACTGAAACGAGACGGACATTTTCTAAATTCGAAAACCTCTTTCGGATCGTATTCAGACTGGCCGGAAATGTTAAGGTATGCGAGAAAGATCGGTGTTTTAATTTGCTTTCGTGATGACAAAGCGATGATTCTAGTTAATGATAAATGGTTGGATGACAAGTGCGATCTACAAAAAGCTCTGTTTAATATTACTGTTGAACGTGAACTTGAAAAGGCAAAGTCGTTATCAATTCAACTGTTCGTTTCTCGGAATAGAAGACATTCAGTTAAAGTCATCGCACTCTTTTTTATACAACTGGAGTCTAGATGATAATCTCGTTACATTTGCGATCAAAGCGAGATTGAGTATTCTTCCTACGAACTTCACCGTGTACCTATGGAACCGAGAAAATGACCCGAGATGTCCGTTTTGTAAATCACAAACAGAATCTATTGCACATCTTCTGAAAGGATGTTACACACAGTTTGGAAACTTTTATAGTCGTCGACATAATCGAATTGTTGAAAAGTTAGCTGCGTTTATCAAGATGGTCAAGCCACGAGTTCCTGTGTACAGTACGTTGACAGGATGGCCGAAACAATATTTCCTGAGTTTAAGACTGAGCTTTCTGAATTACAACATCGTAAAGTTGATCTTGTCCTGGTGGATAAGTCGGAAAAAGCTGTTATTTGGTGGAAGTTAAAGTGTGTTTTGATTTGTATTTAGAACAATCTTATGACGAAAAAATCAGTCGCTACCAGGCCTTAGTTGTTACGCTAAGATCACATCATTACGATGTGAAGCTGCTGCTAATGTGTTTTGGTTCTCTTGGATACGTAAAGCAGGACGTCTTTGGAAGTCTGCGAAAATTCACTGACGATAAATGCGAAATTAAATCAGTTATGAAATGGTGCTCGATTTCTAATATAATTGGAGCAAACTATATATGGCGACATAGAGTGAAAAGAGTGATGAACTTGTAAACTGTAGATTGGATTACATTAGGTCGTTCATTAAGTTGTTGGAGGATGGACTAAACTCTAATAGAACATAGAGTATATCTTGTAAATAGTAGATCATATAGTTATTTGTCCATATACCTAGTATTTGTAAACTAAGCAAGTTTATAGTTTTGCTTGGATTCTAGGTCAAATAAAGTATTATTATTATCGATACTTAGGTCGCTACTTTAACTTCAATATGTCTGACGAAGATCACAAATCTGAATTATATGACACACTGACTAATACCATGAATGAAATCGACGAACTACCATTACATCCGAAGAACAAAATTCTAGTGTAGAGTCGCTATGTACTTTCAAAAATCTCTTGGCACTTCACCGTTTCTGATACAGGTAAAACCTGGATAAACGAGAATCTAGATAATATCGCGTCAAAATATATCCGAAAGTGGCTCGAGCTTCCAATTTCGCAACTCTTATAGCAACGTCCTACTTCCTCATAACAAATTCGGCTTAAATATCATTCTCCCATCAACTAAATTTCTTCAATGTCAAACTGTATCTCGGAAAGCTTTGAAATCATCACCAAATGAAGACAAATGTACAATATGACAAGTACAAAGACACAAAAGACGTACGGAACACTATCAGGAAAGAAAATGAAAAAAGCTTCAAAATCACCTCATATCACAAGGTTCATTCTTCGCCAATATCATCAAATACTCTACACTCTACGCTCCCAACTCGCAGGAATTTGTTGAAATGGGGAATATCACCAACATCCGACTGCTCTTTCTGCGTGGAACCCAAAACCTTGCTCCACGTCGTCGCTGGATGCAAGACATACGTAAACGAAGGACGTTTTACGTGGCGACACAATTCCGTTCTTAATTTCATTGCAACCTCTCTTAAATCCGTCCTGGCTTCATCAGTCCATCTGTTAGCACCGGAGATAGGTTGCACCCTGATCTTCTGGTGACAATAGAAAACAAATAAATCTACATACTCGAACTGTCTGTTGGATTTGAATCTAATCTTCTTGCTAATGCAACCCGTAAGAGACAAAAATATCTAGAACTTATTAATGAACAGCACAAAAATTATGAAAAAGTGAAATTTATAAAGTTATCTATCAGTTCGCTTGGAGTTTTTAATCAGTCATCCGTAGACTTTATTGAAATGCTGAAAGACCTGAAATTTGACGAACGATATAGAAAGTACTATACTCAGAAAATTATGAACACTTGCATAAGGACATCTTACTATATATTTTTTAAACGTAAAAAAGAATGGGATGACCCAACTTTAATGTCATACTAATATTTTGATACCATATAGTGTTAATTCAAGTAGACATTGATAAACTACCTGTAAAAGAGAGGTTTATCATTGTAGTATACGTTAATCATAAATGAATAAAGTTTCCATTATTATTGTTATTATTATTATTATTATTATTATTACTATTATTTGGCAGGATAAGTACATCTGGATGACTCGTGGAATCTATCTCCCGAAAGTTGGGCAGACCTTACCAACTTGATTGATGCTACTAAAATGCTTAAATATCGTAGATTATAAACAAACAAAACTCATTCGATTTAGATTAAAACTAGAGATCTATAAGAGTCAATGTTTAAAAGGAACCAAAAACAACTAATAGTTCAAATCACAGAAGATAGTTTCTAGCAATGTGTTTAAGGGTTATCCGAAGTCTAACAAATTATCTCACATGATCTAGTAAAAAAAGACTACTGGTCAAGATAGTTTTCTGCGTCTTCTTCAGGACTTCCTTCGTTCGTTCTCTCCCTAATAAACTTCTTATGCCAGTGCTAACTTCCTTCAAGTGCCTCCGAGGACATCTTTCAATTCCCACCGAAGCGGTACATAATTCCCACCGAAGCGGTACATAATTCCCACCGAAGCGGTACATAATTCCCACCGAAGCGGTACATAATTCCCACCGAAGCGGTACCTAATTCCCACCGAAGCGGTATCATTGGAGCATGGGTGACAATGGCTTACCCTGGTGCTTCGACGTTGCCTTATCATATTATCTTGTCGTTTCTTAATCTTCACTGCGGTCGCAACTCCTGCAGCTGTCTTCATGAGTTCGGACATTGGCCTATTATTTTGGGAGAACGCTAGGGGTTATGACATCCCATTTTTGTAGTATCGTCATTAATGGGACGTAATATCAGCTGCGGCTGTTGAATAATCTTCTGCTATTGGTCGCAATGAACCCTGGTCTGCTGCCGCCACATTGCTATTTAAACCATGACTGGGAATATATGTACATGGATATGCACATGGATGAGTTTAACGACATCTCATGTCCCAAAAAGGGATAATTACCCCGAATATAGCGATAATTATCCATGAAGGGATAATTACCCTAAAAGGGCTAATTACGAAAAATCGTAAAAAGTCCTAAAAGACTTAAAAGGAAACGCAAAGGAAACCTAAAAACCTAAAAGGTCAAACAGGAAACTCAAATCATTGTAGAAAACCATGAAATTGAGGTTAACTGGGAAAAATTCAAACTAAAATTGTAACTTGTCATGCTAACAGTTAATTCTGGTTTGTCACTTAGCAGTTAAAATTTCGTCCGTTTGTCAGTTAACAATAACATTTTAGGTCATTTGTCAGTTAACCCCCCCCAGACCCTCATACCATGGATATCTAGATCATACACTTAAGCATATCACAACCCCTTCATCTGCATGTTTCTCAACGGTTTTGAACGTTCTGCGTCGATCGGTGCAGATAAGGCTTACGTAGCCAACTTTGAAGAATAAATTTTTTCTTGTTATTAACTTTACCCTAATAGTATAAACACAGGATTGAGGTCGTGCTTTCCAACCAAAATTGCAGTGACCACCATACTGGCTAGTATCCCAAAACTTGCAAAGGTAAGGAAACGTCTGAAACCACACCTTAAATAACAAAGAATATTATTAAAGGATGAATAAGGCCACATCATCAGCTTTAAAATGACCCGGTGACAAGGAAATTGTTTTTAAGAATATTTTTTATTTAATTATGTGAAGGGTGGGGATGGAATTGCGGTACTGAACGGGTGCAATGATAGAAAAATCGTTTCAGTTTATACATTACTCTGGTTTGTTAGACCCGCTGATCTCGAAAATAGGACTGGATTGAGCTTTCTGTTGTATCTGATGAGCTGATTTTGAAGCTTCATATTTACAAAATGTAAATCGACGAGAGATCATAAGAAGCTCCGAGTTTGCGAGCAAATCAAACTGTGACGCTCGCGAAATAGGTTAAGTGTCTGGCAAATATAGTTTCTTTGTTAACATTAAATGCATAAAATCTTGAACCTAATTTGATGTCTCATATTAGGCTTCTCTCACTGGATAATTAGAGCTAACGGCGGCCATTGCTAAGGGACCAAAGTCGCAGTAAATCTGTAGGTAGGCCATGAATCGTTTTACGCAGTAATTTGAAAAATGTCTTCTAATCCTATTTATAGTAAAATTATTTTATTTTGTCGATCGTAAGAGTACATAATCCAACAAAAAACCTCATAGGATCCTCAGTTGGTCCCGTAATGGCGGACTTCCGGCTTCATTTTCTGAGCAATAGTTGCTCGGTCCAGTCTTTACAATACATATTCAAGGATATACAAAAGCTGAACAATTGCTAAATGTTTGAGTTTTTTGGCCTAAGCGATGGCTATATAAATAAAGTGCTTGTTCTTATTAAATATTTACTTATTATTACTAACAGTTTATTGCGCGACTTTTTTAGTGTGGACCGAGCGTGCGCACTGATCCGAGGTTCGCGCAAAAAACGGAGGTCCGATATATTTGGCCTCAAAAAAAGAACGTTTCAGCGGTCATGTGTATGGATGTGCTAGTACACATTTGTTAGATTACCTTTCTTGTTCAGTTTTTAAAATAAAGATGAACAGATTTTATCTCACTTGCAGCTTACTTCACGGTTTTCGTACTATAGTTGTACCTTTTTATAAAGTTTTCAATTTCTTGCTGCATGCATGACTGTCTAATTCCTCTTCGACTTTTCCATTGTACTGTGTGTACTTTCGAATTCGTCAAAATTCGCATTCTAGTAGTGTATTTTGTCGCTCAAGGTTTAACTGAGAGAAAAAATTACAACGAGTAAACAAGATCATATTAAAAATTGATTTTCTGATATTTTGAAGAGTTTTGTTGCGGACATTTTGTGTCCTTGAACTTTTAGGACGTCAAAATCACAATTCGATCCCGTGCAGGTCATTACGGAGAAATCTGCACATGATGTGCCCAACCTTATTGAGTAACTTACCGGAAGTAACACTGGCTATATAAACATTATAAAAATTATTTACCGAAGTGGCGGGGGTGAATAGTATTACTTATTGGATTTCTCTGAGCCCAATATTACAAAATATTTAAGTTGAGAATTCAATATTGGGCGAGACCGAAGGTCGAGCCTAATATTGCAAGATATTTTGTAATATTGGGCGAAGATGAATCCAATAGGTGTTTTATTATATCGAACAAAATCTGGATCGATTCCTAACATTGTAAAATCTAATAACTTGCGGTACCAAGCAGGGGCGGATCTAGGATTTTTTTTACCTCAGTCAAATTTCTGTGAAGTGAAATAGTAAGGGGGTACGGGGGCATTCCCCCCCGGAAAATTTTTATATTCGGGGTCTCTGAAATGGCATTTCCTGCATTCTGAGAGCACTTTGGAACAAAATTTAAAGGTCTCAAATAGCGATTTTTTTAATAGTGTTAATTTAATTTAGAAAAACATTTGGTCCAAATGTGGACTAGTTTCATTTTGCATGTAATTTTTCTGTACGTCAGCAAAAATAAGATTATTTTGATACTGAGTAATGAAAAGAAGAAAACATTATGTCATGTGAACACAGTGGCAGGGAAAAACAAAAGCTACTGTATAGAACAATTGACCTGGCTGTTTTGCTCTATATAAGAGCTCATTAGTATGCTTAGGAAACACTAAAACCATAACACTTGTGTGTTTTAGTCAGTGAACCAACATGGATGGCCTGGTCCATTGGTAGAACTTGACCTATGTGGTGGACCCAAAGCTATCTGGTTTTAAGGTGCCAGAAACCCACCTTTCACACCTGGTTAGAAGAGGGAGACCATATGGGATTGGGATATTTAATGCATGTGAAGTTGCTCAGTTTTCCACACCATCCTCATATTAAACCATATACCAAACTGGAATTCATTAATCAATATTTATTGCATGAAAAGTTTGCATTAGGAAAAGTTCAATAGATGTCAGCAGACTCTACCAATACCAATGAAACCGAGCTGTATAAACAGTTTCCAGCAGCTTCAGACCTATACTAGACATACGTTTCGCAATAACCCCCGCCCGCCTGTTCTCAATCTCGTACACAGAGCCAACCTAGAGTTTCATCCACCCCCTGCGGGATTTTACCCATCACTGGTCCCCAGACCTCGCACGCCGTGTATTTCACTGTTGAAGCACGGTGCATAGATGTTGAACGTTATCTCGGCCAATATTCAACCGATTTCAATTCTGAAAACAGATTTGGAATTACCAAGTCTAAATACATAACATACGTGTGTATTATATTACGATAACGTGTATACATTTCGTAAAAACCTGTTTATGTAACTTCGTCGTATATTATTTTGAACGTTATCTCGGTCAATATTTCACCGTTTTCAATTCTGAAAACAGATTTGGAATTACCGAGTCTAAATACATAATATTCGTGCCTATTATGTTACACAAACGTGTACGCCCTTCGTAAAAACCTGCTTATGTTATCATAGGACATATGTTATCATAGGATTATGATATCATAGGACATTGAAGAACTCATATTTCATATCGACTATACGGTCTCACTCTGAGACTACTGACTCAAATTTAAAGGCACAATCCAGTTCAAATATCAATAAAATCTAACGGGACTTGACCAAAGGCATTAGGCCGTGAGCATTTGAAATTCATAACATTTGCCACGCAAAATGGCCGGCCCGTGGCAAGCGCGACATATGCTAATGTTGAGTCTTTGACATTCATGAATACTATAGCAGACAGCAAGACGCTACTGATAACATAGGCTAAGTTTTGACAGCTATTAAAGAAGAGTTTGTAGACTTGGAAGCCTCTGCAGAGGAGAGAGGACTTACCTTACAGCAACACAAGACTTCCCTAGTTTCTTTACACTTGCATGCTGTGGAATATGAACATCTCGAGCCTAAATTTCTGCTCAAGAAGCTCGAAGTACTTCGAATTCAGTCATTCAAATGCTCCTCCAAAGAAACCAGTTGACGACTGCTTAATCTAAATGACATCGCTGCTCTGAAAATCAGATGCTACGCGTTCGAAAACGCTTAGAAAACTCATGACCGATACAACAGCTAGTGTCCAAAGTGAGCTTCGTAGAATAAATTAAATCCTCAGCAGATCAGTCAGAATAATTAATATCAACGCAGGAGCCAATCAGATGGCTTATATTCCAGAGACATTTCAGTCAGATCAGTCAAAATGACGTCAGATCAGTCAAAATGACGTAACACTGAGTTGCGTCCAATCAAATTGCTCTGCAGATCAGTCAAAATGGAGGGCAAATCAGTCAACCGCGTTAACGCGGGCTCTGGGAACGAGATGGAGCAGTCCGGCCGCTCATTTCCGGTTGACCCACTTCCGACTAACAAAATACGCTGTTTGGATACAGATTGCGAAATCTTTACTGCGCCTGAAGGTAGGGTCGGATTTTTTCACGCTCGCAAATTTTTACGTCAGTCGCGTGACTGATTTGACTTACGCTAAATCCGCCCCTGGTACCAAGTTAGTAGTTGTAGTTGATGGTGTAGTTTCTAGCGCTCTCCCAGTTTTATCCGGTGTACCACAAGGATCGATCTTAGGACCTCTACTATTTACGATTTATGTGAATGAACTACCCACTATAAATTCAGAAAGCAGCTCCATTTTCCTCTATGCAGATGACACAAAGTGCTATAGAACCATCCACCAAACCGCTGATGCAATATCTCTACAAAACGATCTCAAACTTCTGCATGACTGGAGTAAGAAATGGTTTCTGAAATTCAATGAACTCAAATGCGAGTCTCTTTCTATTACAAGAAAGAAAAACCCGGTGTGCTTTGACTATAAGATGGGTAGCCACGTCCTTGGTTCTACATCTACCCAGAAAGATCTTGGAGTGTTGGTGACTTCTGATCTCACGTGGAAATCACATACGTCCAATGCGGTCAGTAAAGCGAACAGAATACTTGGACTATTGAAACGAAATACCAAGTCATTCAGCATTAGTTCAAAGAGATTGCTTTACCTATGCCAGTGAGATATGGTCTGGCCAATCAATTAATCAAATGAGAGATATCGAGGGCGTCCAAAGGCGAGCCACAACATACATCCTTGGCATACCAAAGTTGTCCGCCGATTACAAAGTCAGACTAATAAAAACCAAACTTCTTCCGCTTTCATATTGGCACGAAATTAAGGACTTGCTTTTTCTTCATGGTTGCTCAAATGGAAAATACAACATCGATTTATCTAACTATCTTCCAAATCTACCGGTTAACCATCTCAGGCATTCAAATAAACATAATTTCAAAATACCAAAACCTCGGACTAAACATTTTCAAAAAAGTTTTTTCATAAGATCATCTAGACTTTGGAACACACTCTCCGATCAAACAAAAGAAATTAACAAATATAGTCTCTTTAAAAATTATTTAAAATCAAGATACTTTGTCGCTCTCCAGAACACATTCAATACTGATATTATTTCTACCTGGCGCTCAATATGTTTAAATTGTAATTCTGTCAGAGACCTTGAATCGCAGAACTTCAGTATTTGTTGTTAATATTAACTGTGCGAGCGTACGTGAGTGTGTGTGTTAGTATAATGTATTTGTTGTAATAAGTGATATAATAAGCGTATCACAGGCTGTGATATAGTAATATGTAAATGTTATAGTTATATATGTAATGTATTATGTATGTTTGTTAATTCTTAGGGTAAGACACCATGACTAGGGCTGAACATCCCTGTTGTGTCTTGCCTTGTGTATGTAAACACGGAAACAAATTAAATAATGTTTAATTCTTCGCACGTAAACAGACAGTCAAGACTGTTCTTATGTTCTTCACTTATGTTCAAAACTGCTCCGTTTTTGTTTCTTTTTTTTATTTTTAACCGTTGTATTAATTATTTGGCATTTTTGCTTGGTTGTAAAGTTAATAAACAAATAAACAATAAATAAACAGTCAAAAGGTTGCTACTTGCTGGTCATCAAAAAGAATAACAAAAAAACTCGGAAAAACACATCACGTTCCGCGAGAAGTACTTCAACCAATGAAATTTCGATTGAGATAAAAGACACGCGAGTGACGTTGCTTTGCACGTGAACAGCTCGCGTAAACAGTCCAAAGGTTACTGCCCAATATGTAGCTGTACTACATCGTAAAATATTGGGCTGCCACGTGATGCTAATAGAGACAATTGATTGGTGGATTCTGTGTGAGTGTATAATAATTGGGGATATTTACCTAAACGCGAAGCGTCGAGATGAATATCCGCCACTATTCACCGACACTTCGATGAATAATTGTCTTAGCATATTATATCAAAATAAGTCTATGAAAATTAGGGGGAAATTTAGTGTGAAAAATATTTAGCCAGTCAGCGTCGCGAAATGCAAGTCAAAGCTAAATTAAAAAATTCAATTAAAAAAAATTTATTTTTAATACTTAAAAACTTAGATTAAAATTAAAAACTTCCAAAGATAATTTAAATAAAATACTTTGAATATATGGCCGGGAAAAAGTCTGAATACGAATAAAGCTTGTGATGTCAAATCGGGAACGAAAGTATTTTTGACGCACAAATCCTTTTTGTTTTCTTGTTGTGGAAGGTTGTGCAAAATTCTTCGTTTTTCGGAGTTTTCGGGCAATGTCTACGTCTGGATCCGATTCAGACGAGAGTTCAACATCTGATGATTCGGATGTGGACCAATTTGTTGACTATGAGCTGGAGATTGAAGAACAAGACTCGCCTTCAGACAACCCATGTTTATTTTATTTTATTTTATTAGCTTCACCATTGTGCAAAAAAACACCAAAAAAGAAACCTAACATAGATTACAGTACATTGTACTGTAATAAAACAATGGCAGGGTGACAGCAACAGCATAGCCAATTACTGCAGACCCAGAATTTAAAAGCACATTTACAAATAATAATAATAAATAATTACTGTTAATTTAATAATAATACACAACAACTGAAGCTCAGGAGGGCCGCAATACTCCATTTCTACACCACGCCAAGATTATTTATGATCAATATTTCATCATCAGAAGGTAAGGATCGAGATAACCCAAACCAAGCCGACAGAAACACACCATTGCCGCCCCCCGGATCCACAGCCTTTCTATATTGATTAGTCTAATATTAAGAACAACAAGTGATGGTATGGGTAATGCCACGAGACGAATTACACTTCAAGCAGATAGTTTTAAAGGATCTAGGATTATCACAGTTATAGGTATTTGCCAGGGATTTAAAATAGTATCTGAGCATGGTTGATCTGAATAAATTAAGGTTTGCATACATAGATTTAGTTTGTCGGCTAATGTGTTCCATATTCTGGTGGCTCCTATAAAGTACGATCTTTGGTAGGTAGTTGTTTTACATTTGCTTATTATGTACTTTGTAACGGTAGTGTTGCTTGAAGATCTAGTATATCTGCTGGTGGTACGTATACGTGGTATCTCGCGTGGTGCGACACACGGGTCTACAGTAACTAAGCCATGAGTTATTTTAAAGAAAAATACCATGTCTAAGTACTCATGCCAATAACAAATGGCAAGTAAGGATGATGAAAGTAGCCTAGAGCTATATTTTATGTTGGAAAGACAAATATGGCTCTATGCCATATGATGGTGAACCTATTCCAACGAATTATTGGTTCAAAATTATAAAAAAAACAAGAAGCTGATGAAATTCGTTTTGAAGCTCTTCAGAAAAGGTTAGACGTAGTGCAATTGTAGTAGATATCTGTTTAAAAAAACAAGTCCAGGTTGTGGTTTGTGCAATGTGAGAAGATTGGCTGTCAAGATGCACAATTCGCGCTTCGTCTGACTCTATTCCTTCAAGTTCGACACAGTTCGATGATGTCGAAGCTTGTATGGTTGATTATCTGATTGTGATGGTTGGTATCTGCAACCCTTGAATCTTCTTCTTTTCTAATCTAATCTAACAAAGTAGTTTTGATTACAGAGTCAGTTTTTGTGCAGTAAAGTAATACTAATAGTATCGCTCTTGCCGCTCTCCCCTAAAGTTCTTCATCATCATCATTGCATATGGATGGACAGGAATCACGCCTATGTCATATCCCGGCTTTGGAGATTTTACATAGTTATGATCTTTGGAATCTCTTGAGAAGAATTGTAAAATATCTTGTCGTGTAAATTTCATTGTCCTGCCTTTTCCTTTCATTTTCCTGCCTTTGTCCTGCCTTTGCTATTGTGATTTACTATTCATAGAACACACAAAGACATTGCACAGTGATTCAACAGTCAAATACAAAGAATTGAAAGTTTGGGAATTGAGCGAATTTTGTCTTAAACAGGCCTGCATTTCATAGTTCAGAGCCAAACTTTCTTTGTATTTCACTGTTGAATCAAAGCCTTTGCATGTCCCTGCTTTGACGTCATCTCCTGTGAATAGTAAATCAACTTTAGCAGGGGGGGAAGGCATGAAGATGAAATTTCGAATGGCAAGATATATTACAAGTTTTCTTGGTAGAACATAAAGATTACGAATATGCAAAATCCCCAAACTCCAGATACGCACTTCAATCAAGAGAGCATTGCACTTCAACTTGCATATTTTTGACATTTTTTAGATTTTACATACGAGAAAATGAATATAGCAATATATCCTACCTTAAAGCAATTATTATCAGTATTGGAGAAACAGCAAACATTTGCATATCAGCTGCAAGATACCATGTCTGCATGACGCAACTCTATAATGTTGAAAATATGTTGAAAATATATTAACACAATTAAAAAAAATTTAAGAATTACGTGAGGCAAAAACAGTAATTTAACTTGGCTATCCCATGTGTGGGCTTTTTATAAATTTATAATTTTGGTACTTTCTGATAGAAATTGTTTTATATTATCATCTCAAATCATTAATAATTCATGACCGAAAACAAAGGAAATCAGCACTACAGACGGCGCTTCGGATATCAGAGGAAGAAATTATATAAATTAAGTCAACTTTCACCTCGATGTTCTTTTAAAATACTGATCTGATGTAATATGAATCACTGGAGGAAGAGTGTTTCATTCGGATATCTAAAAATCTCGAAGTTTGTTAAAAAACGTTGGCTTTGTCTCGGTTTTCAACAAACTTCTAGCTGTTCCAATATCCCGATGAAACACTCTTCCTCATGTTTTATATATTGCACAAACTAAAGTTTCATATCTGATTCTTTTTCACTGCTAATATTAATTTACTGTTCACACGAAGTGACGGCAACGACACGCAAACAGTTTGCAGAGTGATTCAATAGTAAAAGTGGCTGAATTGTTTCTAAACAGATCTGTTCAAAGTTCAGAGCAAACTCTCTTCGTATTTCACTGTCGAATCATGTGAATAGTAAACCAACTTTAACAATGAATGCCTACTTAATTTGAGTATTTTAAGTTGATTTGAATTCCTCAATCCAGTATTTTGTTCTTTGAAAAATCTATATTTTCGCGTCAATCAATACCTCAATCAATTTGTCTGGATGGAAATTGTTGATGTATAACAAATTGGTCCACCAGTAATCCGAACAGGCAGAATAATCTCGCACAGTGTACCACAATGGCCCATGACCGAGTAATTGTTGAAGGTTCGTTATGAATAAAATCGCAAACATGTAGGACGGGGTTAGCCTGAAGTAAAAAAAATACAACGAGTTATTATAACATATTTCAGACGATACATCGACGATCGTCAAGCTCAAATCCTGAGTCCCGGACAGAGATCGAACCTGTAACCTCCTGATTACGTTTTGAACTAGTACGCATTGTAACCTTCGCTCTTTGAACTAGTACACATTGTAACCTTCTCTCTTTGAACTAGTACGCATTGTTACCTTCGCTCTTTGAACTAGTACGCATTGTAACCTTCTCTCTTTGAACTAGTACGCATTGTAACCTTCTCTCTTTGAACTAGTACGCATTGTTACCTTCTCTCTTTGAACTAGTACGCATTGTAACCTTCTCTCTTTGAACTAGTACACATTGTAACCTTCTCTCTTTGAACTAGCTCGCATTGTAACCTTCTCTCTTTGAACTAGTACGCATTGTAACCTTCTCTCTTTGAACTAGTACGCATTGTAACCTTCTCTCTTTGAAACTAGTACGCATTGTAACCTTCTCTCTTTGAACTAGTACACATTGTAACCTTCTCTCTTTGAACTAGTTCGCATTGTAACCTTCTCTCTTTGAACTAGTACGCATTGTAACCTTCTCTCTTTGAACTAGTACGCATTGTAACCTTCTCTCTTTGAACTAGTACGCATTGTAACCTTCTCTCTTTGAACTAGTACGCATTGTAACCTTCTCTCTTTGAACTAGTACGCATTGTAACCTTCTCTCTTTGAACTAGTACGGATTGTAACCTTCTCTCTTTGAACTAGTACGCATTGTTACCTTCTCTCTTTGAACTAGTTCGCATTGTAACCTTCTCTTTTTGAACTAGTACGCATTGTAACCTTCTCTCTTTGAACTAGTACGCATTGTAACCTTCTCTCTTTGAACTAGTACGCATTGTAACCTTCTCTCTTTGAACTAGTACACATTGTAACCTTCTCTCTTTGAACTAGTTCGCATTGTAACCTTCTCTCTTTGAACTAGTACGCATTGTAACCTTCTCTCTTTGAACTAGTACGCATTGTAACCTTCTCTCTTTGAACTAGTACGCATTGTAACCTTCTCTCTTTGAACTAGTACGCATTGTAACCTTCTCTCTTTGAACTAGTACGCATTGTAACCTTCTCTCTTTGAACTAGTACGCATTGTAACCTTCTCTCTATATATATTCTTCTCTATATATATGTAATATATGTATATATATATATATATGTATATATATATGTATATATATATATATATATATAGGAAAGTGTTTTTAGTTTGACAACGAAAGAAGTAAATAACCACTCATTTAAGTTTGCTTATCGCACTAACGTTTTGACTTTATTAAGCTCTTCAGGTGCATATGACATACGAGTGGTTTGCCTAGTATTTATACATTATTAAGAATCAATATCATGCGTTACGTCATTACATTCCTAAGAAAGTAATTTTACTCTAACTATAATTATGGAATGCGTTTGTATTATTATGTTAATGCTATTGTTCTCTATTGATTTGTCGGTATGTTTTGCCGCCGTATGACATCATCGTTGGTTAAGATTCTAGTGATTTTAATTTAAGTCTGGTCGTAGAAAAACTATAATATCCTGTTCTTTAGATTCTCTAAATAATACGTTTATTTATGTTCTATCAGGCTATTTAGCATGCACAGATAATGCAAATCATCTCACACGTACACTGTCACGTGTTGTGCAAGTCACATTAAAATAAAATATGTATGTTTCTTTTATATACGATCGGTGCACAGCAGTGTACCGTCTGATTTCCGATATATCCGTGCAGTCGAATACAATTCGAATAAGACGTCAAATAAAATTCCTCTATATTAGTACTATGAGTAGTTCATTTAATTTGAAATAAGATCCTAAAGACTCTTACAAATCACAAGACATAATGAACCTTTCCAATAAAATATAAACATGTTTACAAACAGTTTGGTAGTTGTAATCTGACAAAAAATACGTAATTTGTATAAAATCATTCTTCAGACAATCCTGGACAAAATTATGTGGACAACGCAAAACATACAACGTTAATTACCTGCTTTCTTTTTATTGCCCAATTGTCACATCAATGTTGTGTTATTCCACGATAAACAAAAACAAATTTCAATCAGTTTTTGCGCGTGTAGATTCACCAACATTGCCTAGGGGGAGGGGAGACCGTGTTTTGTTGGTTCCAAGTAAAATTATTTTAATAATGCAAAAAGCACGGCGCAGTGTCCACATGAATTTTGTCCAGGATTGTACTCGCTCACAGTCAAATTAATTGAAAAGGCATAAAATAGTTGAAATTTTTCGTTATCCTAAATGAAAATATACCAGATATACAAGTAGGACAAAATACCAGATATAAGTATGACAAACTCACACAAAAAATTTCGTTTTTCGAAATAATTTTCTATAAATAGTGAACATAAGTTAGTTTCTACTACTAGATTATTCGATCACATGGACCAATCGTTAACTATCACCTCATACAAATTGCGAGATCATAATCTATTTGTGGTATAGAAAAACGACGCAGACAATCAAAACAGACCTTTTCAAAATGATATTTTGTATCTAAATATACAACTTATCTATAATTCCACTACATGAACTACCGAGCCTCATGAACTTCATGAAAATATATTTAAAAAAAATATTTGTATACCTCCAAAATCGATGGAAATAGAATTTAAACCAGTTTATTTTCCCGTTATTTTTCTCCTGCTTCTTCAAGTTCACATACATCACAAGAAGACCACTGAAAACAAGAAGAACAATTTGGTGTTACATGAGGTTCAATTCCTGTTCGGAACTTGGAAACATTTTCTGACGATTTGCGCCTGACGATCCGAAAACGTTACACCACGGGCGGAGAGGGGAGTGAGTACGCCATTTATCCTGGTCAGCGGCGAACAGTCGTCTTCTGGACGATCCTTTTCTTAGTATTAAGGTTAGTAATAGGATTTTTACTTAGCTTTCCTGTGTCGCAGGGGTTATGGTTAGAAAACCCATTGGGCGGGGCGTTAGGATCTAAGTTGTTTTCGGGTTCGCATGCAGTTCTATGATAATATAATTATTATCGTAAAGGCATCTCTTGAGACACTAAAAAATATCGTCCAGAAGACGATTGCTTGCCGCTGACCGGGATAAATGGCGTGCTCACCCTCCCTCTCCGCCCGTGGTGTAACGTTTCCCCTGACGATCGCCCATGTATCGTCTGTCTATCCCAATCTCGTAGCCAGAGCCTGCATTCCTTTTGGCCTGCGCCAAGAAACGGAGGCTCTGGGGAACTCCGATGAAACTCGTCATTTGATTGGTTGATGCTGAGCTCTCGCACCCAATTTCTTGAGGAGCTATTGCTCGCACAATTGCTCGCGAAGTTTGGACACCTGATCTCGCATGAGGGCATTCAGAGGTGAAACGACAATGATCGTGGATGGATGACTTTTATTGGGGATGGAAGAGTCGAGGGAAGCAGGTCGAGGGAAGCAAGAATTTAGATATCGTTTGCTCTTAATTTCTGATTTCGACGCCGACTGGATATGCACCTGGACCATGGCACCCAGTTGCTCATGTCATAAATTTTAATCATTTAATTTATTTTTTGATTTTTAGTTTCATGTTTTTGTATTTTATCGGGCGGACACCTTGCATGGGATTTAACATCCCGTTCGTGTTCTGCCTTTTTGGGTTTTTTACAGCTACTGTAGTTATGTCATTTTTTGTACCGTGTTTGTATTGCTTGATTCCCAATTAAAGTTGTTAAAAGAAATGAAACACACCTGGTAAAAGTTGGTAAATCAAGTTGGTTAAAAGTTAGTAAACAGAATGACAAGACAGTCCCTGTTGTCAACTTCAGCGCTCCTCCTTCAACATCACATTCTCTCTCCCCTTCGTAATCGAAAGTACAAACTTTATTACGGAAGTTAGGCGGCCTGGACGAGGTTGTGAGGATTCTGGGAACGAAAGACCCAATTTGAGGAATTTTTCATTGGAGTTCCCAAGAGCCTCCGATTCTTGGCACATGCCAAAAGCAACGCAGGCTCTGGATACGAGATTGTTCACATTCATTACATCAGTGTATATATTAAAATTAACTGCAGTAAAAACCCGCGTATAAGAACCTAGATTTTAAGAAATTTTCCATTTATACCCTTTACATAAGAACCTGTTTTAGGCTAAAATTTGAAAGCAGGTTCTTATTTTATCAAATAGAGTCAAAACTAAAAATTTATAAATCAAAGAAAATAAAATCTACAAAGTAATGAAAATGAGCCAGAACCAGAAAAATCGTGTATATAGGTCTGCAGTTGTATACGTTATTTTGTTCCATTGAATTTACACACAGTAAGCTGTAAATTACATACAGTGTAGCTTTAAAGTGAATATAGGGTTCGTATTTGCTTAGATTGCAGTCATTTGGAGAAAATGTATGCATAATTTATATTAATAATAGACCACACTTACCAAAACCAAGTCGCTTTTTTCTTAAGAAAATAAGAACCTGTTTAAGAACCTAAATAGCCTAATTTTGCAGTAAACACCATTTATATAAGAACCTTTTTGGGCTAACTTGGAAGAATCTAGGTTCTTATACGTGGGTTTTTACTGTATAGATTAGATATCAAGTAGATACCTTGATACATTTTAATTAGATATTAATTTCACGCCAGATCACGGCGCTCAGATTACTGCCACATAGGCAGCTATACATATATAAATCGGATATAATACGAAAGGAGAAATAAGAGAACTTCTGACCTTCTTTAGGTCAAATGAAGGACACATCGTCCGAAACGTCGTTCATTAATATACGTAAGTACTCTTCCTTAAGTATTTTTCGACACGTTAAAGTTCTTCATATTATTTCCAGTTCTTTTGAGAACTTAGCAGCTTTCATATTTATTCATATATCAATCAAACCAGTACATCATTGTAACATTGGCCCCCCATTCGAGTAGTCGGTAGCTCATTGGTCAGAGCGTCTCACTGGCAATCAGGGACGTAGCCAGGGGGTAGCCTGTGTACAGCCTGAATATACACCTGTAATACAGTCTGTAAAAATTCGCACGATAGCTTCTCGACCCCCCACAGAGCTACTCAGATCTGTGTAGTAGATTTTGAGTGGTTTAATACTCATTTCATTCATAATTGTTTATTTGATTGGATTATTTGATCTCACAAGAATTCTCAGAGAACCAATTGTAACTGGAGTAAGACAGGGGTTGTGATTTGGACAATAAAAATCTACTTCTTAGATCTGAGAAGCTCAGCGGGGAGTCGACAAGCTATCGTGGGAATTTTCACAGACTGAATTACAGGTGTATATTCAGACTGTACACAGGCTATCAGGGGGGAGCCGCGGCTAAATATTTTACAGTACATGATTAATTTGTTTACAGATTGCTTGTTCTTCATAAATTCATCACAAAACAAAGTGCTTGTGTTACGGAAAAAGTCAAACTGTTTATTAGTCTCGGAATTTAAATATGTTTCCATGTTCAGTTTTCTTTTTAATAAACCTACGCCTTTTTAAAAATAAGCAAACAATTGTGTTTTGTGTTGTAAAATATAACTAATTATTAGCACGATGTAAAAGCTAAAAATGAAATTTCTAGTGATCGTCTGGTGGCCCACAGGGCCGGAGGAAGAGGGGGGGCTGGGGGTCCTTTAGCCCCCCCCCCCCAATAATAATGCTGCCAAAAATTTACGTTTTTAAATCGGGTGCATCATTCAGTGTTCTATCTAGGGGGTTTAGGGGTGGGAGCTTGCCCCCAAAAATGTTGTGATCATTCACAACTTAAGGTGGTTATCGCGTGCATGTAACTTAATTCAACTTCACTGATTCAATATGAAATATATTATAAATTTTAATAAAAAATAAAAAATGTACTTAAAATCCTGAAAAGTCTTGTTTTTAGTGTTATGACTTTTCCAAACCTTCAGTATTGTGTAAAATCTTACCCCAAAATGCAGGAAATGGCATTTCAGAGAGTCCCCGGGGGGACCCCCTAGATGCTCGCGCCTTTGACGCTTCTTAACCCTGTTTCCGAATCTTGGCTACGTCCTTGTTTCTCCGCTAAACGAAAAATCCTAGAGAGAACCCTGTCATTTAGATCATGAAAATACCAACCGAGAGCTTTTCGTCCTTCCGAATTGTTCGCATATTCATCAAATGGAGAAGCTATGTAACCAGGCAATTTTAGGCTTGGTACCCAGCCCCCCTCCCACAATACAGATTTGCTTCGTGCCTTAGGCCTAATTTCGCAAAAGATCATGTTAGAAATTGTTGTAAAAGAACTTCTGGGCCTTTCAAAATTGTTAGAGCGTCTCACCGGCAATTAGACGGTTACAGGTTCGATTCCTGTCGGCCGGGAGTCAGAAACATTTTCTGAAATATTTAGCTTGATGATTTATTCAGCTTCATGTATCGTCTAAGAACAATATTCTTACTTCCACAGTGACCAAAAAGGGATATATTTTGGGGGAGGGGAATTTATGACGGTATATTATACACTATTCTTTGCATCACCAACGTTTTAGAACTATCGAGGCTGATGTTTGTGTTATCTGCCGAAGTCGAACGCTGACTAAGTGGGTAACACAAACCGAGAATATAGTTTTACAATGTCAAGAACGAGTCAGCACGGAAATAAAATTGCAAATTAGATAAATAGGCGACACATTTTCAATAAGCCTTGGCTCTAAAGTCCCATAAAAGAGTTTTGTTAAATTTGTATTTCATAGATTCTGCCTGTCATGTTTACATGTATGTTTATTTGTAAACCGTGGACAGTAAAAAGAACGCGCTTATTCTGGTTTCGTTGGAAAATCCGGCAGAAAACGACAGAAAAAAGTTATACCAAAGTGATGAAGGAGATATGGTAGCAACAAGGATACGCCTGCCTTAGGTTGTCGAGTTTTAACGTCAAGAAGAACAAGACGCCAAAACAAAAATACAATATACTTTGTTTTTTAGCGAGGGTGCTCTTACAATTGAGTAATTAATAATCCCCTCTAGGGATGTTCTACGACATTATCTAATAGTCACGTGAAATAAAGTTTCTTTATTCGCTACGAAAAATAAACTGTTACACTAAAGTTTACTTAAATTAATGAGACATTAAACATTATGCTTTCAGCTTTCGTATCGAATCCAACATAAACTCCCGAACTGCCACAGCCTACAGGGTTCACACATAATGGTTCAAAGCAGTCTATTGCGTATATCTCGTGAAGTTGTTGCTGTATAAACTGTAAATAACTCAGCTTGTACAGCAATAATTTAACGAGATAAAAACATCAAGCTGCAATTTCTTAACATTTATAACAAAAAAATTGTAATGACCGTCTTTAAGTAATGACCGTGTTTAAGGGTAAATAAAATACGAGTTGGTGTAAATACAATAGCTTTCACTCCGACGTTAAATTCACTAGATTACGCGAGATAAACACAATCCGTACGTATCACTGATCTCAAAAGAAGACTGAATCGAGCAACTATTGTTTGATAAATGAAGCCGGAAGTCCACCATTACTAAGGGACCAACTGAGGTTCCTATGAGGTTTTTTGTTGGATTATGTGCTCTTACCATCCACAAAATAAAATAATTTTACAATAAAGAGGACCAGAAGACATTTTTCAAATTACTGAGCAAAACGATTCATGACCAGCATACAGATTTACTGCTACAGTACTTTGGTCCCTTAGTAATGGCGCCTGTCAAATTTTCCCGACTTCGTTTTCTGGCTTCGGAGGATAATAGGTTGCTCGACCCAGTCTTCTTTCTTGATCAGTGATACGTATGCTTAAAACTGACTGTCTCGTGGTCGAGCTGACTTAAATATCCCGAGCCCCGAGCCCCGACCATGAAATCCGATGAAATTCGAAACCAACAACAGCGATCACACTAATACGTTTCTGAAAATCTCCAATAGATTAACGACCGATACTAAACATGCGCAGTAGCGATATACCGTATGACCACAAGAATCTTGTACTCGATAGCTTGCACGCAAGCAGACACAAAAATAGGATCGCGATACGAACATATGGGTACCGCATAATTATAATATTTCCTAGAAATACGTATCACAGTAACCCCTCGCCCGCCTGTTCTATCCCCCTACACACGTAAAAATCTCACAGGCTGTAACAAGGTGGTTGGTTCAACATGCCTGTAACAGCATTGTCAACATGATAGAACATGACTGTTAAAATAACAAGACTGTTCAAGCGTGTTTCAACATGTTGTGACAGGCTTGTTGAATCGACAGCAGTTATTCGTGCATGTTAGAACATGCAAAAACCAGTATGATAGAACAACCAAGTTCATGACTGTTGTAACAACGCTGTTCAACCTTGTTATTTCATCATTCTCTGACAACATGTTGTATCATGCATGAACAATGTTGTTCAATGCTGTTCAAGCCTGTTCGATCATCAGCCATGAACAATACTGTTTCAACTGCATGAACAGGCCTGTTGACAACCCTGTTCAAGCTGGCCAGCTCAACCCTGTTCAAGCCTGTCGATATCAACCATGTTTTTGGCTGTTAACAGGTAAAACCAGACTCTGCATTTTTACGTGTGTGTACTATCCCCCTAGAGTTTCATCCAAACCGTATCCGCTGCGGGCTTTACCCATCGATGGTCCCCAGACCTCGCGCGCCGTATATTTGGATCACAAATTGCAAAAGGCCGTTTTGTCGTAAATTATGAACATTATCTCAGCCAATATTTAACCGATTTCAATTCTGAAAACAGATTTGGAATTACCGAGTCTAAATACATAAAATTTGTGTCTATTATATTACGAGAACATGCATACCCTTCGTAAAAACTGTTTATGGAATTTTACTTGGAAATTAATCGGCAATCAGGCGGCCGCTTCGTCGTAAATTATCTTGAATGTTATCTCCGTCAACATTTAACAGATTTGGAATTATCGAGTCTAAATACATAATATACGTGTCTATTTATATGTTACACAGATGTGCAGACCCTACCTAAAAAGATTAGGTTTACGTAATACCTCGACCACGAGAATGCTTCGTTATTATGCCCCCACGAAGAGCACGAGCGTTCCAAACCCACGCGCGAACAGTCTGCATAGGCCAGAGCCCAGCGTATACAACACAACATAACACAACACAACACAACACAACACAACACAACACGACTATGGACGACCTGTTCCGAGTGCCTGAGTTGGGCAGTTGTAATTTGGCAGAACTAAGAGAGACAGAGATCAAGATTACACCATGACTATTGGGTATACGCTGACCACGGTATCCACAACCGTTTGCGGTTACCGTTACTACCTGAGATGGGAAGGATGGTACAGACTTTCATGTCTAAAACTAAATGGTTAGAGTTGTCGAAATGGCGGGCTACAAGTTTGTCAACATCATTGTTCCCCAAGAACGAAGATGTTTTGCAAACTTGTCTGAAAATGGCAAATCAGGGGGGATAGTGAAAACTAGACGATTGACTTCGTTAGAGGAAGTAGTGCTCTGGGAAGGATTCGGAGAAGGACCCAGCAATTTGGACGCATTAACGTCTTTCAGAAAAACATAGTCTGGAATTTAACATGCGAATTTGTTGAACGATAGCGGTAAATAAAATAGGTGGGCAGACCTGGGAGAGGGAAGATTTACATGCCAAGATGTTGTCAATTACTGAACATGGATTTAATGGTGATACGCATCAAACGACGGGAATGACTCGAACAAGCCACTGATAATAAATCAAAAGAGAATCTAAACCTGTAGGGAATGCCTCCCGATATGGAAAAACGGATCTTATATAAAATTAGGTCAAACAAACGTAGAGCATGGTTAGAAAGGAAGCAAGTAACGTACCATTTCGTGACGGAGACCTTAACGAAACTTCTTAAGGTTAGGCATGTCGCAAGCGGTAGAATATCCGAGAGTAGTAAAAAAGGAAGTGTTTTGGATATGTACTGTAGCAAAGCGAAAAGGTGGTGAACTGACGAGATTTTAGGAACGAAAGACTGAAATTTAGACTTTTAAACCTTTTACAAAAAGACACCAGGATACTTTTTAAAGGATACATTAAAACTTTGGACATTTTTAAAGAACTAACGGTGCCGTTGGAACATAGGATTAGGTTTAAGACTCTTATTAATATATAAATGTTTGTCTAATAACGCTCCATCCTACCTGATGGACAAAGTTCATCCTTACGTGCCTAAGCGTAATCCAAGATCTATGTGTAAAAATCAACTGGAAGTCGTACCATACAACTTAGAAACATATGGCCGTAGGGCGTTTGTGTATATGCACCAAGACTTTGGAATGCCTTGCCCGACCATATTAGGGACTATACACAATCATTGGATAGTTTTAAGAAACATCTTAAGACATATCTTTTTAGAGAAGCTTATATTTAATTTTTACTTTATTAGGATCTTACTTTAAGTTTATGATTGTAATAGCTTATTTTTATATACGTGTACTGTAAAGCGCTAATAGGCTATATGGAATTAGCGCTATAGAAATTTATTTTAATAATAATAATAACAATAATAATAATACCCAATCTGCGTATATGCTGCATTCTCTCATTGCATTTTGGGGAAATGGCAATATATAATGCGAAAAATCGAGGATATTTACAGTCTATTTCAGCCATTAGAATATATGATTAGTCAAACCTTTGTTCTTGTATTAATTACTGGTAGATGTCAGTGTATTTCTGAAGAAAGCAGACTTATTTCTATCCATACGATACGGTGGTGTAAAGATTATAAATCCAGTAACCAGTGCAAATGGAGAATATCATGCCTCACAAAAGATCAGCGAATCCTTGAATGATATATGATTGTCGATCAAAAGGAATCCTTCATTATACCACAACTACAATCTATCAAAACAAATCTGCGTCGCCATAAGCAACAGGAAATTTAGAGCAGTGGCTCAATAAGTCAGAGAAAGTCTATCTCCACCAAAACGAAGAATGATGGACCTACTTTGCGCGAAAGGATCGTCATTGTGGTTGTCAGTTATACCATTAAAAGGACGATTTCGTGATGCGCTCCATCTGCGATATGGATGGCAACTGAAAGATGTACCACTTCACTGTAACTGTGACAAACATTTTTCAGCTGACCACGCCATGATATGCCCATATTGTGGGCTACCAATAGTAAGACATAACGAAATAAGAGACATAAACACCCAATGGGTGACGGAAGTATGTTCTAACGTGGAAAAAGAACCAATTAAACCACTCGCAGGCGAAATCATATAGTACCCAGGACGGCAAACAAGCAAGGTGAAGCAAGGGTAGATATTAGAGCAAAGTGTTTTTGGAGTAGGCAGCAATTTGGATTTTTTATGTTGGGGGATCTTTCACCCAAACGTATACCAATATCCTTGCACACTGCGCACAACATGAGATGGCTAAGAAAAGGGAGTATGGAAACAGAATTATAGGGAAGTGGAATATGCTTCATTTACACCTCTTGTGTTTTCAACAAGCGGGGGACTTAGAAAGGAGACAACCATTGGCTATAAACGACCAGCAGTATTTTGTTAACATAGAAGCGAAGGTCAGAATAATACAGCATCACACTTGCGTCGATACGATGAGGCAGCCGTTCTGCTTCTAATCTGGACCATATTCAAACTTTGAACTGGCCTATAGAGAAAGCCGTTTTGGAGCTTTTTAATTATTTTTAAATTTATTTATTATTTAAAATTGGAGGATTTTATATGTGTATAAATATTTTCATTATTTTTCATTATTTATTATTATACATTTTATGTTTAAACGATTTTTAGATCTCTATGTAATAAATTATCCTCATTGTTTTAAATTAAAAGATTGAAAATAGTAAAAAAATATTATCATTATCATTATCATTATCATTATCATTATCATTATCATCATCATCGTTATCATTATGATAATTATTATTATGGCAGTGTACAACTTCTGAATGCTCAGTAAAATTAAAAGCCACAGTTAGGCGCGAACGTAGCTAACTATTGCGTAAAAATCTATCTTACAATCTCAAAGTAAAAAACAAAAAAACAAAAAAAAAAAAAATGCTCTAGGCAACTATAACAATTTAAAATAAGTCAGTACAATCAAATATTTATACTGTTCGATTATAAAAACGATCTAACTAATTGACGCAGCCACTTTAGTAAATTGTTAGTCAACTAAAATTTTAAATGAGCGTACAATGTTCAAGCTACTGATGATCACAGACTTCTGCATCCGTCTTAATGTTTCTTCGCTTCTATCTCCAACCAGCTTTTTTTACTGTTTGGTTAACCTCCTTCGAAAAACCTCCGAGAGCATCCACAATGATATTGTGCTGGGTTACTTGGTAGCTTGAGAATTTCATCTTCAGTTCCCAACTTAGTGGGCCATATTTCTGGGTCTTCTCAGCATCTTTAGACTGGCGATTATCTAGCCATGGGCAGCTCATTAATTCTAGCCATGGGTCTTCTCAGCCGTAATGGGCGATTATCTAGCCATGGGTCTTCTCAGCATCTTTAGCCTGGATATTATAATCTAGCCATGGGCAGCTCATTATTATTATTATTATTATTATTATTATTATTATTATTATTATTATTATTATTATTATTATTATTATTATATTATTATTATTATTATTATTATTATATTATTATTATTATTATTATTATTATTATTATTATTATTATTATTATTAGATGGGGTATATCACCAACTTCAGATTGTTCCCTTTGTCTAGCCCCAGAAACTCTTTTACACGTTGTAGCAGGTGTCAATCATATCTGGAAAGATTTACATGGAGACATGACTCTATCTTAAACTTTCTTGCGACGAACTTACTGACGGTCAACGGTTCAAATCTCTATGTTGATCTTCCTGGGTACAAAAGTCCATCAATAATAACCGCGACACCATACCGTCCAGATCTACTTTTGACGACTACAAATGAATGTCTCTATATTGTTGAACTAACTGCTGGTTTCGAATCAAATCTCCAAAAAAATGTTGAACGTAAAAAAGATAAATATTTAGAATTAATTAGGGAGCAAAGTAAACCATTTAGATCTGTTAAATTTGTTAATTTATCAATGAGCTCTCTTGGTGTCTTTGCGAAAGAATGCTCTACATTCATAACAATGCTCAACGATCTTGGTTTTGACAAACTTCACCAAAAATATTGCGTAAAAAGAATGACGACGATTGCAATCAGAACAACATATTATATATTCTGCTGCCGTAACAAGAAATGGACAAATCCCGACTTACTTACATTTTAATGTTGTGCTGTATACTGTTATGTGTTTTTATAGTTATATGTATTGATATTATCGATTCAAGTAGCCGATTGTAAATTACCTTAAAAAGCGAGATTTACAATTGTATATGTAAAATCTAAATATAAGTTTAATAAAGTTTCCATTATTATTATTATTATTATTATTATTATTATTGTTATTATTATTATTATTGTTATTATTATTATCACCATTTTTATAACACGCGATTTTCGGAAAATATTTTGTTGGAAATGGATTCTTATCTAGTTAATGTATAGTACGAGAGTTATTTGGCCTATACCATTCAACAACAAGACTCTTTGTTTTTATATCACGACTGAAAGGTGGTTTGGGTGTGAAACGTATATCGGATGTTTATCATACTACGAGAATTGCATTTTTGGTAAAAATGTTAAATCACGAGGTACTGAGTTTTCGTTTTATTGCCCGGGAATCACTGAAGTTGGATATGATCAAGCGTGGTGTACAATTTACAAACCCAGATAATAACTTTCTTGGTTATGAATTAAATGATAAAGGTTTTCTCCATACGAATACGTCTTATGGCTGTCAGTCGGATTGGCAGGATTTGGTTAGATATGCAAGAAAGCTGAATGTAACGATTACATTTGTAAATGATATAATTACCGTTCACGCTAATGGTTTAGAATTACCGCCAAATAATTTACAAAAGCGCTTAATGAAGTTGTGTGGCGATCGCGATGTACAAGACGCAGAAAAATTATCCATCCAAGGCCAGTTCCTGAATATGACAAACATAAATCCGAAATTATCAAGTACAATCTTTTATAATTGGAAGGTTGATGATCATTTAATTCGATTTGTTACGAAGGCCAGGTTGAGTTTAGTTTATTAGATTTATCACTCTTTGGTGAACGGAATACCCCAACAGGCTAGAAGCCCAATTGATAGGGGTTCCGAGGGCCTACGATTTAAGGTCGTTATTTAAGGTCGTTATTTTAAGGTCGTTATATTGCCTACGAGATTTACAACATATATTTGGAATAGAAAAAATAATCCGTTATGTCCTTTTGGTTGTCAAAAACGGAAAGTATGGCGCATTTGTTAAATGGGTGTATCAGAACATTTGGAAACTTTTACAGCAGACGCCACGATCGAATTGTGAGTATAGTCGTGAATATGCTCAGGAGGTGCTGTCGATGAGTTCGTTTTATGTCTGAGAGGAATGTAGAAACAGTGTTTCCCCTACTGAAAGATGAAATGAATGAGCTGCATCATCGTCGTCCGGATACTATTGTAGTAAATGAATTGTCTATATGTTGTCAAATTGTTGAGATTACGGTATGTTTTGACATATATCATGACTTGGCTAAAAATTAAAAAATGGTTCGATATAACCCATTGGTGGAGTGTTTGAAGAAAAATGGCGACGACACGAAACTGTTTGTACTATGTTTTGGTTCTCTTGGGACAGTTCATCAAGATGAATGGTCAAACTTAAAAGCATTTCCAAGAGACAAGGATGTTTTGAAAGGCGTTATCCGTGCACTGTTCAATTTCAGCTATTATTGGGTCAAACTATATTGGGCGCCATAGAGTTAAAAAATTACTGCCTTGAACAACTAATAATGAAGCTTAGATGTAATTAATTATAATTTGTAACTAAGCTGATGTAATTTATGCTTGGGTTCTAGTTCAGAGAGAAAAATTTTACTGTATTATAATGCAAACCGAGGCCTTGATAATTCTCGGTAACATGCGAAAAACGAATGCACTAATTGTTTCACTGTGCATTCTATATTTATATTTATATCTATACTTCTGAACAAAACGACAAAGCCGACAAAGGACATATTCATTAGCAAACAAATAAACTGTAAATAATGTTGCGTTACCTCAGGAGGAAAAAGGTGTCCACCGCCAATGGATTGGCCGCTCCAATGTATGATATTCTCTGAGTAAAATCCACGACATCATTTTTATTTTCTGTGAAATGAGCTAAACATATAAAATATAAGTTTACAGGGCAATGGAAATTAAATCAGTACATTTTAGGATGTAAATTGTAACATAAATAAATCAAGTCCCGGTTACAGATCTTGTGGTTGGTATAGGTGGCTTCCATGAGAGTAGTTAAATTACTTCACCAATATCGAACTAGTTGAACCGTTCTAGTTATTCACTCAATGACGAAGGACCTTTGGTCAAAACGTTGGACCTACTACATACTATTTCGGCAGTACACAAATCTTTTGGAATTGTATTTTACCACGTAGCATAACAATAGATCATATGTAAATATACTTAGACTAGAAATACGTGTACGCAACAATCCCTCGCCCGCTTTATATATATATATACAGTATATATATATATATATATACAGTATATATATATATATATATATATATATATATATATATATATATATATATATATATATATATATATATATATATATATATATATATATATATATATATATATATATATATATATATATATATATATATATACAGTATATATATATATACAGTATAAATATATATACAGTATATATATATATATATATACATATACATATATATATACATATATATATATATAGTGAAAGTGGTCTTACCTCAAAATGATAAAAGCCGCAACTGTCAGTTTCACGCAAGGCGATCTTCGCCTGAAGATCGCCTTGCGTGAAACTGACAGTTGCAGCTTTTATCATTTTGAGGTAAGACCACTTTCACTATATATTCGCTCTACCTTTATGGTATTGAGCACTTTCAACGTTCCGTGAACAACATCACATTCGTTTTAGTACATATATATATATATATATTATATATATATATATATATATATATATATATATATATATATATATATATACATATATATACATATATATACATATATATACATATATATACATATATATACATATATATATATATATGTATATATACATATATATATACATATATATATACATATATATATACATATATATATATATAAAGTTCGTTGTGGAAACGATGAAGATGGAATAAAGGATATCAGTAAATAACACTCATTCTGCACAAACGTTTTTCGCTTTTATTATAAGCTCTTCAGGTGCTGAGTACTTGGTGAAAAAACTTTCACCAAGTACTCAGCACCTGAAGAGCTTATAATAAAAGCGAAAACGTTTGTGCAGAATGAGTGTTATTTACTGATATCCTTTATTCCATCTTCATCGTTTCCACAACGAACTTTTTCTATATACTTTTACTTGTGTGATCAATCTACACATTTATATATATATATATATATATATATATATATATATATATATATATATATATATATATATATATATATATATATATATATATATATATATATTGAAAGGATTTATGGTGAAGGAAAATTTCGAGTGTTGGAATACATACATTTTAAGACCAAACCGGGACCAGTTGCGAAAAATGCAACTTAGCGGCCTTCCGGTAGGAATTGAACCCGCGACCCTGCGATTGCTAGTGCAGTGCTCTGACCACTGAGCTACGGAAGCCGTTGCCGAGAGCCTAGTCACGAGTTCTGTATATATGGTGGTAATGCCGGGATAAGATTCTGGGTATATTATAGGTAATATTTGGCATTTCATTCGATCAAACTACATGTTGAAAGGATTTATGGTGAAGGAAAATTTCGAGTGTTGGAATACATACATTTTAAGACCAAACCGGGACCAGTTGCGAAAAATGCAACTTAGCGGCCTTCCGGTAGTAATTGAACCCGCGACCCTGCGATTGCTAGTGCAGTGCTCTGACCACTGAGCTACGGAAGCCGTTGCCGAGAGCCTAGTCACGAGTTCTGTATATATGGTGGTAATGCCGGGATAAGATTCTGGGTATATTATAGGTAATATTTGGCCGAGTGAAATGCCAAATATTATATTTGATCGAGTGAAATGCCAAATATTACCTATAATATACCCAGAATCTTATCCCGGCATTACCACCATATATACAGAACTCGTGACTAGGCTCTCGGCAACGGCTTCCGTAGCTCAGTGGTCAGAGCACTGCACTAGCAATCGCAGGGTCGCGGGTTCAATTCCTACCGGAAGGCCGCTAAGTTGCATTTTTCGCAACTGGTCCCGGTTTGGTCTTAAAATGTATGTATTCCAACACTCGAAATTTTCCTTCACCATAAATCCTTTCAACATGTAGTTTGATCGAGTGAAATGCCAAATATTACCTATATATATATATATATATATATATATATATATAATAATAATCGCGCTATAATAATCATACTAATTCTTTTAGAAACGTTAAGCATAAGCATTCTTCCGCACTCAGCAAATACGTTTGGCTTTTAAAGGAATCAGACGTACAATATTCAATGAAGTGGAAAATCATCAAAAAATGCAAGAGTTATTCGAACAAAACTAAGCGATGCACCTATATGCCAACATGAAAAGTTTATAATTATTTATTATCCGCAACTCAGCTCCTTGGACTCTAGAAACGAACTATTGTCAGCCTGTAGACACAGGAAAAACTTCCTGCTTTGCAACCAATAGGTAACCTATGTAATATAATACTATTTCTATGACGCCAAACATGTATATATAATATCTAAAGTTTCCTAAGCATAACATCAAACGCGATTTCACCTGATGAGTGTGGTAAGCTTTGCTTGCCATACGAAACAAATTTGTAGTGAATAAATGTTTAAATGAAGTGACTCAAGTTTATCTTCTTTGTATATATATATATATATATATATATATATATATATATATATATATATATATATATACAAATATATATACAAATATATATATAGTATATATATATATATACATATATATATATAGTATATATATATATATACAGTATATATATATATAGTATATACAGTATATATATATATATAGTATATATATATATATATATAGTATATATATATATATATATAGTATATATATATATATATATATATATAGTATATATATATATATATATATATAGTATATATATATATATATATATATATATAGTATATATATATATATATATAGTATATATATATAGTATATATATATAGTATATATATATAGTATATATAATATATATAGTATATATATATATATATATATATATATATATATATATATATATATATATATATATATATATAGTATATATATATAGTATATATATATATATAGTATATATATATATATAGTATATATATATATATAGTATATATATATAGTATATATATATAGTATATATATATATATATATATATATATATATATATATATATATATATATATATATATATATATATATATATATATATAGTATATATATTATATATATATATATATATATATATATATATATATATATATATATATATATATATATATATATATATATATATATATATATATATATATATATATATATATATATATATATATATATATATATATATATATATGAAGGATAAATATTGAAAGCCATGCCTGGTATATAATGAAAGTGTAAAATCGAACTTCGTCAGGCAAAAATAAAACACACTAAAAAGAATGTATTTCCAGACGTTTCGCCGGTTTAAGAAACACTCAACGAACATTATGAACAGCTGTGTAGGTAGATTTCTTAGCATTTAGTTAAATAATTTATGCAATTATGTCATTTTAACATATTTTTAACATTTGGGAATTCCCAACATTTTTCACATGCTAATTTGCCATATATATGGAGGAGTCATTGTAAATATTTTTTTAGTCCACCGAAGAAGCGTTAAACCGGCGAAACGTCTGGAAATACATTCTTTTTAGTGTGTTTTATTTTGCCTGACGAAGTTTGATTTTACACTTTCATATATATATATATGATATATATATTGATGTCCCACATTTGTGTGGCATCAAGGGTGACTGTAAATAGCAGTTACCTTCATCCTGCTCATCAGCACTACACTGATGAGGCCCAAAAGGCCGAAACGGTACCGTCTGTAGTTATATATATATAGATATATATATATTATATATATATATATATATATATATATATATATATATAAATATATATATATATATATATAGATATATATATATATATATATATATATATATATATATATATATATATATATATATATATATATATATATATATATATATATATATATATATATATATATATATATATATATATATATATATATATATATATATATATATATATATATATATATATATATATATATAAATATATATATATATATATATATATATATATATATATATATATATATATATATATATATATATATATATATATATATATATATATATATATATATATATATATATATATATATATATATATATATTTTTTTTGAAGTTGGCGATACCCTTATGGCAGACAGTTCTCCATTTAATGCAATCCGTAGCAATAGTTTCGAAAGAGGGAAGAGGGATGTTTATAGCTTTAAGATTGTATTTGAGTTTGTCTCTAAAACGCAACAATGGCCTACCTACATTCCGTACAGCTGACTGTACATGACGACTTTAGGTATTCTGTCCTCACTCATTCTAATGACATGACCAGCCCATCGGAGTTGAGATTGCATCAAGAAGGTTTCGATACCTCCGATGTCACATTTGGTAAATAGGTCTGCATTCGAGACTTTATCCTACAAGGTGTAGCCGCAGATAGAACGAAGACATAGTTTATGAAAGACATCGAGTTGGTGGACAAGACACTTTTTGGAAGAGCTGATAACAGAAAAATGGTGCACAGTGTGCCACAAATTATCTAAACCCTCCTCAGATTTTCTTTTAGGGTTTACTCCCTTAGCCTTTACTTTGTGAAGCAACCCACAAGGCAGTGGGACTATTTAACCCATAGTTGGGGGGCATGAGGGTACTATCACTTGCCCAAGGTGAACCCTCAGACTAGTGGAGGGAAGGAGTTTCATGTCTTACTACACCATTCTAGACCAGCTCCAAGCAAAGTCTCATCATCGTTGGTTTTCTGTCGTTATGACAGGTCCTTCTTTGTAGCAGTCTGTTATGATTTTTCTCCACTCGTTTCTGTTCTGGGCTTTGTTCTTGGTCACCTGATACGTGTCTTTATCTATAATAGCATCCAACATCTTTGTTCTTTGACCTCCACGTAGTCCTTTTCCATCAACTCTTCCTTCAATCATGTCACGCAGCATGTTATCATGTCTCAGTATGTGTCCCATCCATGTCTGTTGCCGGTATTTGATGGTTTTCATAAATCTTCGCGTTTCCCCCGCTATGTCCAACACTTCTTCATTTGTCAATTTATCTGTCCATTTGATTTTAAACATACGCCGCCATATCCACATCTCAAAGGCTTCCAATCTGCATGATTCATCTTTTCTCAAGGTCCATGTTTCACAGCCATATAATGTCACCAATGATTTCACCAGTCTTTTCCTCGGAGATAGATTAATGTTCTTGCTGAGTAATTCAATCACGTCTTCTGAGAAATGCCTGTTTGCCCATGCCAATTCTTGCTCTGACATCTTTTGAACTTCGACTCTCACTTTCCAATATGCTGCCAAGATATTTGTACTGGTTGATTTCCTCCAATTTCTTTCCTTTTAACGTATGTTCACCTCCTGATGACTATTTCTTGATATTTTCATTACTTTTGTTTTCTTCTCATTTATTCTCATGCCATAATCTTCTACGACATCATTCAAGCTACTTAACATTTGCTGTAATTCACACTCTGAGTTTGCAAGTGAAACTGTGTCATCAGCAAATCTAACTGATTTCACTGTTCTACCACCTATCACTATTCCACCTCCCCATAAATGTTAAAGAGCACAGGTGACAGCGGACATCCCTGTCTCACTCCTCTACCAATTGTACATTTACCTGTAGTCTCATCACCAACTCTTACAACTGCACTCTGGTTCATTTATAAAGCTGTGATTATCCGTCGGTCTCTCCAATCTACACCGATTCTTTCAAGAACGTCAAGGAGGTAGATCCATTTTATCTATCGAAGGCCTTCTCATATAGTCTATGAATCAAACATACACATCGTTGCCATGTTCAAGATATCTTTCTCCTATTGTTCTCGTGATTCCTATTGCTTCTCTTGTGCCACACCCCTTCCTGAATCCAAATTGATCATTTCCAAGAAATCTATTCGCCTTATATTCGTCTCGTGAGAATTTTCAAAATTATTTTTGAGGCATGTACGATTAAACTTACATGGTTCTGTGATCTTTACATTCTACGGCATTTTCTTTCTTCCTTATGGTGATCATGTTGGTTTCTAAGAAATCGTCCGGCCACTCACCTTTTTCATACATTAATATGCACAGATCCACCAACTCCTTTGTTCCTTTTCACAAAGTTGTTGTAACATTTCTGCTGGAATCTCATCTACACGCCTTCACTTTTTCCTGCTTTCATATCTTGCAGGGCTTTTTCTACCTCACTTCTGATAATATCTGAACCAATACTGTTGGGGTCCACTTCATCTACTTCCTCAAGTTTTATTTCTGTTGGTTTTTCTTCTTTCGCATACAATTCCTCAATGTACTCTTTCCAGCGGTCTTTCACCTTTGCTGGATCTGACAAGATATTTCCATTTTTGTCATTGATGTTGATCTCTACTTTACTCTTGCGTTTTTCGCCTGATAACTCTTTTACTTTGTTATACATGAGATCACTTCTACCTTTTTTGTCCATCTCTTCTAGTTCTACACATTGTCTATCCCATTGTTCTCTTGCTTTCTCAGTTTCTCAGTTTCTCAGTTTCTCAGTTTCTTTTCTCAGTTTCTCTCCTTAGCTCATTGTCCAGTTTCATGTATTTTTT
>JAYKKM010000263.1:6880000-6992500 GCA_035772405.1 Chrysogorgia sp. JL179-B06
GATGGTATCAGTATTAATTTACTGAAAATTGGTATAAAAGAATTAGCGCCATCTATTGCCAAACTGATCAACTTTTCTATTACAAGTAAAGAATTTCCAACGGAGTGGAAGACGGCAAGAGTGGCCGCGCTTTTTAAAGCTGGTGATTTAACTGATGTTAACAACTTTATACCAATATCTATTCTTCCAGCTCTCTCTAAGATAATCGAAAGGCATATTCATAACAACCTATCTCAGTATTTAAAAAGTCACAATCTCATTTATTCAAGTCAATCAGGTTTTCGAGAGAAATATAGTACAGAAACTGCACTTGTCAACATTATTGATTCACTTTTGATGAACATTGACAGGAACCAAGTCAATGGAATGCTTCTTGTGGATTACAAAAAGGCTTTTGACATGGTTGACCACCAAATTCTGATTACTAAACTTGAACTCTATGGGCTCGATTCAGATGCATTGGAATGGTTTAAATCATATCTTTCTGATAGAAGGCAGCTTGTCCAGTTTAAAGGCAAATCATCACCAACATGTTTTATCACTGAAGGAGTCCCTCAGGGCTCTATTTTGGGTCCGCTTTTGTTTTTATTATTTATTAATGACCTTCCTTTACATATACAATGACAAACAGATTTATTTGCTGATGATACTACCATCATTGCATAATCCGACCACAAACATATTTCCGACCTAGAAAAAAAATTATCAAAAGAAGTATCTAATGTTGATGAATGGGCAAATACAAATAAATTAAATGCAGACAAAACAAAGCAAGCAAAGCAAGCGTCTTCATACTAACCTAACTTTGGATATTGATATTAATGGTTCGAAACTTATACAGGTGAATCATGCGAAGCTTTTAGGGATGGAAGTGGATGATGATCTTTCTTTTGACTATCATGTTGATAACATTTCCAAAAAGATATCGAAACGTATTGGAATTTTGAAAAATATCAATTCATATCTTCCTATATTAATGAGCGGATCCTGTTCTACAACGCCATAATAAAGCCTTTGTTTATGTATTGTAGTATCATTTGGTCGAGTTGCAGTAATGACAATATAATGAAACTCTTTAAACTCCAGAAACGTGCAGCTAGAATAATATTGAATGCTGAATCACGTCATCCATCTGTAGATGCATTCAACAAACTAAACTGGCTACCTTGCTATGTCGAATCAAGTATAAGGAGGTGCATGGTGGCATACAATCGGACCAAAGGAGATGTTCCTGAATATTTGAAACAATTATTAGTGCTAAACAGTGATATACATTCACGATCAACACGAAACGCAAGATTGACATTTTTGACACCAAGATACAATCGTCAGACCGAAGGTGGCAGACGTTTCGCAGTTCGAACCAGCAAATACTGGAACAGTTTACCATTTGAAATTCGATCGTCCACTTCTGTTAATTGTTTGAAACATCTTCTTTATAAAAAAATTTTAGATTATCAAAAGGAACACGAACGTTTTGGTTCATTTAGTTCAATGTTTGGCATGTAATTTTTGTAATTTTGGCAGTTATTTGAGTAACTTTTAGGTATATTTATTTCAATGAAAATATTTTTATATGTTATTCCAGTAAACTTTTAGGTACAATTTAGTTCAATGTAAATAATATATTGTAATTAACTGAGGACCACAAGTTTGTTAGTGCTATGCACTATTATGTGTCATCCTCTGGAAATAAAGTTTCTATCTATCTATCTATAATGACTTATTGGAGAAATGTGTATATCTCTTTCATTCTCGAACGAAATCCTTTAAAATCAAGAATTTTGATGTTGTGGGAGAAACGCACACACGTGTTATTCGCACTTTAGTGTTTTTATTTCATGAACGCAAAGATATATAACATTCTCTGATAACTCATTATGCATGTGTGACGAAATTCCAGATATTTGCATATCAAACAAACTTATATATCTCAAAAAGAAAGCGAAGAAGTGAAAATCTTCAAAATAAGTTACTTTATCATTTTAAAAGTTCTTACAAATAAGAAAATAAAATTTTTTAGGATAGTGGCACTAAGGGATATTTCCTTCTTCAAGATCGTGATAGAAATACCAGAAATAACAAGAATGCTGCTGCTATTCTACCATCTGTTAAGACTGAATATGCACGGAGAGGGTTCTTTTATATGGAAGCGAAATTATTTAACGAATTGCCCTTGAATATAGACTAACTTATGATAAATCTTTTAAGAAACAACTTAAACAATTTGATGGATGATATTTTTGACTGATCTTAGAGTTTAATATTTCATATATGGCATATAATTTATTCTCCATTTACACTCTTTGTTTTTTAGTATATTTTATACAGAACAAGCATAGATATTAGCAATTTGTAATTGTTGTAGTTTTTATCCTGTTTTTAAATATTTGTAGGAAAAAATATCTCCTTTGTCTGCATTGTGTTTCTAAAAAAACATCACATGCCTATTGTGCAGGGTTGTATAAGAGTAGATAACCCCCCAACCCCCCCCATCCACCGTTCAAAGGGATGCCGCCTCATTAAATATTCGGTGTGACGCCCGGCGGTGTGACGCCCGGCGGTGTGACGCCCAATGTGACACTCGGTGTGATGCCCGACGTACAACAAGTAATTAGTATTGTTAGCGTGACGATCGCGTTGCGAACGCATAGAATGTCTCTTTATTAAATATTCCGTGTGAGGGACATATATATACATACATACAGTTGTGCGATACAGTTGTGCGATTGCCTAAGCGTTCGACTGAACCTATTTGTTTTATCGTTCGACTGAACCTGTTTTTTCTATACGAAGAGATGAACCCTAATAATTTTAGCCGCATTATAGCTTATCTCGCTTTAGTGTATGTAATTCCTATGAGGAATAAACTCGGAAAACAGTGCGAAGAACTGTTCAAGATCTCAAACATATTGACTTAGAAAAATTATAAAGTTAAACGGTCTTTGTTAAACTGGATGACTCGGCTATTTTATTACGCCGTTGTCATGATGTGTATTCACGTTGTTAAGGTTAATATTTGCATAAGCCAACATGAACCCTAGCCACTTTGGCCGAATTATCGCTAATTATCTCGCGTTCAATTGGGGAAGAAACCCTTCGGGAAACAGTGTGAAGAACTGTTCAAGATCTCAAACGCATTGACATAGAAAAATAATAAGTCGTTACTTAGTTTTGGCGTAAAGTATTCTGAAGAAACTATTCGCAAAATGATCATAAATTACAAAATAATGTTTCCTGGCAGAAGCAGTATTATATATCTAAGAGTTTTAAATTGGTTGAACGGCTTTCTTCATAGAGAACGACGGAGCGAGGAGCAAGAACGAGGATATAAAGCGAATTAACTAAACTAGCAGCTTGAATAAATTTATCCACCTGATCTTAGATAAAAGCGTGGGAGCCATTCAGCGTAATTAAAGGATTACATGTTTGATAGCATAAGCGTCCAAATCGGCAGAAATAACTTGCCGAGTAATCATTTCGGGAGAATTATCACTTATCTAACCTTCGTTTATCGATTAAGCGATTCATGTGTCGCAGAAACACTTCGGGAAGCAGTGTGAACAACTGTTCAAGATCTCAAACATAGTAATAACGACACTGTCCTACGGTCTGATTTGAATATTGGTTGGTCTTGAACGAGAGGAAGACGTTAAAAAGTCATTAGTCTGCTGTGCTTCAACAACTTTACGCCTGATTTGAATATTAGTTAATTAGGTTTGAACGAGAAAAAGTCATTAAAAGGTCGTTAGGTAAAGGCGAATTCGTGGGTTCGAATTCGTTTCGTCTAACGATTACAAGGCTGCGTTTTTGGTTAACTAGCAATCGGAGAGATATTTGCGACTCCAATGAACTTTGTTCACGATCTATCTCGTTTTTGGGAGACGAAATGGGCCTGGTTTGACTGATCTTTCTGCCAGCGATGTTGACGCAAAACACGCTTTAATATCAGCGTTGTCTTATCCCTTATCCCTTATCCCTTATCCCTTATCCCTTATCCCTTATCCCTTATCCCTTATCCCTTATCCCTTATCCCTTATCCCTTATCCCTTATCGTTATTCTGATCAGGGATTATCTTTGATTCGGGATGATCTTGGATCCGGGATGATCTTTGATCTGGGATGATCTTTGATGATCTTTGTTTCGGAATGATCTTTGATTCGGGATGATCTTTGATCAGGTATGATCTTTGATCAGGAAGGGATAATATTTGATCAGGGATAATATTTGATCAGGGATGATCTTTGATCAGGGATGATCTTTGATCCGGGATGATCTTTGATCAGGGATGATCTTTGATCAGGGATGATCTTTGATCAGGGAAGGACAATGATTATCCCTGATCAAAGATCATCCGGATCAAAGATCAACACTGATCAAAGATCATCCCTGATCAAAGATCATCCCTGATCAAAGATCATCCCTGATCAAAGATCATCCCTGATCAAAGATCATCCCTGATCAAAGATCATCCCGGATCAAATATTATCCCTTCCTGATCAAAGATCATACCTGATCAAAGATCATCCCGAATCAAAGATCATTCCGAAACAAAGATCATCAAAGATCATCCCAGATCAAAGATCATCCCGGATCCAAGATCATCCCGAATCAAAGATAATCCCTGATCAGAATAACGATAAGGGATAAGGGATAAGGGATAAGGGATAAGGGATAAGGGATAAGGGATAAGGGATAAGGGATAAGGGATAAGGGATAAGGGATAAGGGATAAGACAACGCTGATATTAAAGCGTGTTTTGCGTCAACATCGCTGGCAGAAAGATCAGTCAAACCAGGCCCATTTCGTCTCCCAAAAACGAGATAGATCGTGAACAAAGTTCATTGGAGTCGCAAATATCTCTCTTTCATCCCTGATCAAAGATCATCCCGGATCAAAGATCATCCCGGATCAAAGATCATCCCTGATCAAAGATCATCCCTGATCAAAGATTATCCCTCCCTGATCACAGATCATCCCGAATCAAAGATCATCCATGATCAAAGATCATCCATGATCAAAGATTATCCCTCCCTGATCAAAGATCATCCCTAATCAAAGATCACCCCTGATCAAAGATCATCCCTGATCAAAGATTATCCCTCCCTGATCAAAGATCATCCCTGATCAAAGATCATCCTGGATCAAAGATCTTACCTGATCAAAGATCATCCCTGCTGAATTTAAATATAATTAAAATAATTGAAACAAAATGTGTACTTCATTCTGGAAATTTTATCAAAAATTAGGCTTCCCACTTCTAGTTATATTAATACTAGTTTTACTTCTAGTTATATTAATAAATTTTAGTGATATATTCTCTGTGGTTATTTTGTAAAAAAAGTTTTCCGTGTTTGGATGCTCTGATCTAAACACTTGGGATGTTGCTCGACTTTCGAGAAGCTAAAAACACTCGCCTAGCTTCTCGTGTTTTTACGCTTTTCTCAAGTCTCGCAGCATCCCGCGTGTTTGGATCAGAGTATCCAAACACGGAAAACCATTAGGTATTTCTTTAGTCTATGATCAATTGTAGCTTTAAATTGATACATGATATATGATATATGGCGATCACATTATTAGGGGCGCAATGCGATCTTTTTTACCAGGCGATACCGGATAACCTTATTGCTACATTAAAAGACACTGGAGAGTTTAATTTAGTTATTGATTTTTCGCGGAACACACAGCAAAACGTACCTCCTGAAACATTTTTTGGTGCAATAGCAGGATGACCGTTCTCGAGAAGAAGTGGCGTTTTCTCGTTTTCCGTTTCATCCATGGATAATTCATGTAATCTTTCTTGATTTGATTCATGCTTTACTTCGTAGAATTTCTTCGTTATTTGAAATATCGTTGCCAAGAGACACAAGCTGATGCAAATTCCACACAACACACTATTTAATGAAAAAATATATATTATACGCCACTCAAAACTTACGAAAACAATAAGGACGACAACATATTTTGGTAGTGTAAACATACATCATAGTGGCATATAGACCTAAAAATCTGGGTGATTTTCTATTGGTATGGGAACTGTACCGAAAATAAATTAGTTTGAAATAAAAGGCCTTTAAGTTTGTTTAGAAATTTTTATAGTTTTACGATATCTGATCTTGTACTGGAGAAATAACGTTTTCATTATCGTATTTTATGCTTCTGGACCCCGCCATTTTCGAGTTTGTTCGACGGCTCAAGATTGATGTACAGCGGTGGTTTTCTTTTCAACCCAGTGACGTCATTGAGTGCTTGTCTTTTGTTCCTTGTACTCAAGTGACGTTAAAATTGAAAATAAACCCCGCTGGACCTCGAGTCTGAGCCGTCAAGCAAACTCGAAAATGGCGGCGTCCAGAAGCATAAAATACGAGAATGAAAACGCTATTTCTCGAGTATAAGAGCAGATATCGTAAAACTATTAACATTTCTAAACATTATACTAAAAGCCCTTTAAAAGTAATATATTTTTGGGGTACAGTTCCTGTTTAACATCTCATTAAATATTTTATTATTGTACTTCGAATTTGATTGTATAACTTTGTCACATTGTTTTCGTATTTACATACGTTTCCCTCTCTTACAAAGGTCCTTCGCTCAAAATGTTAGGCCTGGATAAATCACACAATATCGGATGTTTACAAACATTTCCCTAAGTTGCGTGAAAAAGTGTCAACAAAAATATCTTCTACTTTTCTTGGAACAAAGTAAATTATTTTTCGATCTAAACAATAATTAACAACAGTAGTTGCATGGTAACAACCAAAGCATCATTATATATCTATCCCTAACTATTTTGTAGCTCATTATATACACTTACATTGTCAGTACAACGGCAGTGGTGTACTTTGTATCCTCTGCACAATTTATCATCATGGGTGCCATTGGATTAATTGGCTGTACTGGTATCATAGAAACTAGAAGATGCATCAAATCAATTGAGCACCAAAGTTAAAGTAGTGTTATCAAGTTAAAGTATTATCAAGTTAAAGTATATTATCAAGTTAAAGTATTATCAAGTTAAAGTATTATCAAGTTAAAGTATTATCAAGTTAAAGTATTATCAAGTTAAAGTATTATCAAGTTAAAGTGTTATCAAGTTAAAGTATTATCAAGTTAAAGTATTATCAAGTTAAAGTATTATCAAGTTAAAGTATTATCAAGTTAAAGTATTATCAAGTTAAAGTATTATCAAATTAAAGTATTATCAAATTAAAGTATTATCAAGTATCGAGTTAAAGTATTACCAAGTTAAAGTATTATCAAGTTAATTAAGTATTATCAAGTTAAAGTATCATCAAGTTAAAGTATTATCAAGTTAAAGTATTATCAAGTTAAAGTATTATCAAGTTAAAGTATTATCAAGTTAAAGTATTATCAAGTTAAAGTATTATCAAGTTAAAGTGTTATCAAGTTAAAGTATTATCAAGTTAAAGTATTGTCAAGTTAAAGTATTATCAAGTTAAAGTATTATCAAGTTAAAGTATTATCAAGTTAAAGTATCAAGTTAAAGTATTATCAAGTTAAAGTATTACCAAGTTAAAGTATTATCAAGTTAAAGTATTATCAAGTTAAAGTATCATCAAGTTAAAGTATTATCAAATTAAAGTATTATCAAGTTAAAGTGTTATCAGGTTAAAGTATTATCAAGTTAAAGTATTATCAAATTAAAGTATTATCAAGTTAAAGTATTATCAAGTTAAAGTATTATCAAGTTAAAGTATTATCAAGTTAAAGTATTATCAAGTTAAAGTATTATCAAATTAAAGTATTATCAAGTTAAAGTATCATCAAGTTAAAGTATTATCAAGTTAAAGTATTATCAAGTTAAAGTATTATCAAGTTAAAGTATTATCAAGTTGAAGTATTATCAAGTTAAAGTATTATCAAGTTAAAGTATTATCAAGTTAAAGTATTGTCAAGTTAAAGTATTATCAAGTTAAAGTATTATCAAGTTAAAGTATTATCAAGTTAAAGTATTATCAAATTAAAGTATTATCAAGTTAAAGTATTATCAAGTTAAAGTATTATCAAGTTAAAGTATTATCAAGTTAAAGTATTATCAAGTTAAAGTATTATCAAGTTAAAGTATTATCAAGTTAAAGTATTATCAAGTTAAAGTATTATCAAGTTAAAGTATTATCAAGTTAAAGTATTATCAAGTTAAAGTGTTATCAAGTTAAAGTATTATCAAGTTAAAGTATTATCAAGTTAAAGTTTTATCAAGTTAAAGTATTATCAAGTTAAAGTATTATCAAGTTAAAGTATTATCAAGTTAAAGTATTATCAAGTTAAAGTGTTATCAAGTTAAAGTATCAAGTTAACTCTTTCCCTACGGGCGCAGTTAAAATGGGTCACAGAAGACCCGCAAAGTCTTCAATCGAAAAACACGGCACACGGTAACGCAAGATTAAAAATTGAAATTCGACAATCGCCAGGAACATGAAATTCACGCACACGCCAAGTTTGATTTGATTTCATAAACAACTCTGCGATTGGTGGCATTTTGAGTTTTCAAGATGCTACGCGGGCGTGCAAGATGGCCTTTTCTGGAAAAATGTAAATTTTTCAACCTGATTTATGATAATTAATGCTAATTTATATTAACATAATGTGTTTTGTTCGGGAAATTTAAAAGAACAAGTAAAAGCCGGTTTATTGGGCTTCCAGAAAATGTATAGCTTTCGCAACAGTTATGGTTATTTCAAGAGATATCAATAGAACAACGTGGTCGTTCAATTTTTGATGTTTTTCAGCCGTAAGGAAAGAGTTAATAAGCAATAATAGGTAAATTGAAAATAATCGAAGAATAAGCGTGAAAGGAAAAGCAGTTTATTATCTGTTGAATTGAAAATAATCAAAGTAAATACAGTTTAACAAAGCAAAAAAATGGTCAGTGACAAAAAATGAACCCCCTTCTCTGCTCCCCCCTACCCCCCTCAATGAAAGGAATTATGTAAGGGTTACCCGAAGCAGAGTCTCTGCAGAGATCCCACCCGCACCGGTCCACCCGCACGGGAGCTCATACATTTAAATATATACGCAAGCTATCTATACACTACAAAGACAATACGTTCTATGCATGTGGGTCAAAAGGTCAAAATTCACCGTGTTTAGAAATGTAGGAAATAATTCACCAAATTTGTTAAAAATTTGATATGTGTGTTGTTTAGCCGACTTATAACGATGATGACAAATTCAGGCGAAAATATAAAATTGATCGATGCGAAAAAATATCGACCATTGTATATTAACTCTTTCCCTACGGGCGCAGTTAAAATGGGTCACAGAAGACCCGCAAAGTCGTCAATCGAAAAACACGGCACACGGTAACGCAAGATTAAAAATTGAAATTCAACAATCGCCAGGAACATGAAATCCACGCACACGCCAAATTTGATTTGATTTCATAAACAACTCTGCGATTGGTGGCATTTTGAGTTTTCAAGATGCTACGCGGGCGTGCAAGATGGCCTTTTCTGGAAAAATGTAAATTTTTCAACCTGATTTATGATAATTAATGCTAATTTATATTAACATAATGTGTTTTGTTCGGGAAATTTAAAAGAACAAGTAAAAGCCGGTTTATTGGGCTTCCAGAAAATGTATAGCTTTCGCAACAGTTATGGTTATTTCAAGAGATATCAATAGAACAACGTGGTCGTTCAATTTTTGATGTTTTTCAGCCGTAAGGAAAGAGTTAAAGTATTATCAAGTTAAAGTATTACCAAGTTAAAGTATTATCAAGTTAAAGTATTATCAAGTTAAAGTATCATCAAGTTAAAGTATTATCAAATTAAAGTATTATCAAGTTAAAGTGTTATCAGGTTAAAGTATTATCAAGTTAAAGTATTATCAAATTAAAGTATTATCAAGTTAAAGTATTATCAAGTTAAAGTATTATCAAGTTAAAGTATTATCAAGTTAAAGTATTATCAAGTTAAAAGTATTATCAAGTTAAAGTATTATCAAGTTAAAGTATTATCAAGTTAAAGTATTATCAAGTTAAAGTATTATCAAATTAAAGTATTATCAAGTTAAAGTATTATCAAGGTAAAGTATTATCAAGTTAAAGTATTATCAAGTTAAAGTATTATCAAGTTAAAGTATTATCAAGTTAAAGTATTATCAAGTTAAAGTATTATCAAGTTAAAGTATTATCAAGTTAAAGTATTATCAAGTTAAATTATTATCAAGTTAAAGTATTATCAAGTTAAAGTATTATCAAGTTAAAGTATTATCAAGTTAAAGTATTATCAAGTTAAAGTATTATCAAGTTAAAGTATTATCAAGTTAAAGTATTATCAAGTTAAATTATTATCAAGTTAAAGTATTATCAAGTTAAAGTATTATCAAGTTAAATTATTATCAAGTTAAAGTATTATCAAGTTAAAGTATTATCAAGTTAAAGTATTATCAAGTTAAAGTATTATCAAGTTAAAGTATTATCAAGTTAAAGTATTATCAAGTTAAATTATTATCAAGTTAAAGTATTATCAAGTTAAATTATTATCAAGTTAAATTATTATCAAGTTAAAGTATTATCAAGTTAAAGTATTATCAAGTTAAAGTATTATCAAGTTAAAGTATTTTTAGTGAGGATGCGTTGGTTGTATTGGTTGTATTGCCGCTTCTTTTCCCTTTCGTTGGTGTGAATCACGATATCCGACGATGTCAAGGAAACAGAAGAGAACGAAATGGTCGGAAGATATGAACAGGGATGTTCTAGCTTGCAAAGAAAGAGCACAGGAATTATCATCATCAGAAAACCCATTGCTAAATGTTAACAAGACAACGGGCAGGAAGATGGGCTATATACAGCTCATGAAGCAACTTTGGGAAGAACGAGGTTATGGAGATTTAGGCCTAACGGGACAAAACCTAAGAGATCAAGCATCGAGGCTTCAAAAGATCCAGACCCATCCTACCAACGGCCGCGATAGTGAATCGAATGCAACTCAGGAAGACGAATTTGTCGAAATTGCCGAAATTGTTGAAGACATCGAAGCAAGCGGCGGAATCAACGAATCGAGACCGGAGTCAAATTTACATAACATTACTAGTGAGCAAGTCCCAGAGGAATTAGGAAATGAAGAAGAGAGTGCATTATGCAATTTATTGCCAAATTTGCCCGAGATTAACGTGCTGCCATCCCAAATAAAAGAGAAAACGTGGGGGAAAATAACACACAGAGAATTGTGCTGTGAAGTGGGCCAGATATACGATGAGATCGTTCATTTCCGAAGAAATATTTTTAAAATACCATCCGGTAGAGCTGGCAAAGATTTCATAACTGAATTAACATTCTGGCTCAAGCAATTTGACTACATTGCTGATTTGAACTCGATTGCATTGAAAGTATTTATGATACTCCCTTCGTTGATTCTACAGAAACCGTCTGCAAAGTCTAAGAGCAAAGAGCATAGTTCAGCCATCGATCGTAGATTACTCCAATGGAGACAAGGCGACGTATCACTGCTAATGAAAGAAGTAAGATTTATCCAAAAGAAATTTATATCTTCGAGGAAGGCTAGATCCGTGGAAGATATGTCCAAATCGTTTGCTAAATTGGTCATGCAAGGAAAAATCACGGCTGCTATAAAGATGTTAGATAAAGAGAGTTCATCAGGGTTATGTAATCTATCGCCAGAAGTCATCGAAGAGCTTAAACAGAAACATCCAACAGCTGCAGAGGTGCAAGAGGGGAGCCTGTTGTATGGGCCTTTGGATAATATTCCGCCGAATATTTTTGATATGATTGATGAGCAGACCATCTATAATGCAGCAATAAAAACAAAAGGCTCGGCAGGGCCCTCAGGAATGGATGCCGAATTATATCGAAGAATCTTGTGTTCAAAAAGTTTCAAGACCGAGGGAAAACTACTAAGAGAGGAAATAGCCATCATGACGAGAAACCTGCTGAAGTATTCATATCATTCCTCCCTATTAGAGGCCTACACGTCATGTAGATTGATTCCCCTTGATAAGAATCCTGGAATTAGGCCAATAGGCGTAGGTGAAGTACTGAGGCGAATCATTGGCAAAACCGTGTCACAATTCTTCAAAGAAGATTTGAAACAAGCAGCGGGCCCGCTACAAGTTTGCGCTGGGCACAGCGCAGGCGCTGAAGCCGCGATACATGCAATGAGCGGGGTCTTCGATGAAGATGAAACTGATGGAATACTTCTGATCGACGCAAGCAATGCTTTCAATCAAATGAATCGCTCCGTAGCAATGCATAACATCCAGATTACTTGTAAGGAAATCTCGCAATATCTCATTAACACATATAGAAGTCCTTCTAGACTATTTATTTGTGGCGGGGGTGAGATACTGTCTCAAGAAGGTACCACTCAAGGGGACCCTTTGGCCATGCCATGGTATTCAGTCAACACATCAACCATCATCCAATCCCTGAGACTCTCAAACCCAGATGTCAAGCAAGTTTGGTTGGCTGACGACTCAGCTGGGGGAGGAACGATTCCATCGCTATATAATTGGTATCATTCTCTGTGTGAAGAAGGCATGAAGTATGGATACCATGTTAATGGTTCGAAAAGTTGGCTGATTGTTAAATCACAACTCCTGGCGTCAGAAGCTGAACGGGTGTTCGGAAGCGAGGTGAATATAACAACTGAAGGAAGACGTCACCTGGGTGCAGTAATTGGTTCTACCAATTACAAAGAAGAGTACTGCAACGAAAAGGTCAACCGATGGAGAGAAGAAATCGAAGTATTAAGCGTTATTGCAAAAAGTCAACCGCATTCAGCCTATGTTGCATTTACAAAAGGCTACAAATCAAAGTTTATATACTTTATGCGTACGATAAGCTCATTCGAAGACTACGTTAACCCCATCGAGGAAGCCATTAGCGAGTTGTTTCTCCCAGCTTTGTTCGGCCAAGAAGAACCTTTGCCTGAAGAATTGCACGAAGTCATCACGTTGTCCCCTGCACAAGGAGGTTTGGGGATACCTGTACTAAGTGAAGAAGCGCCACAACAATACGCAGCATCGACGTCAATAACGCGTCCACATGTGGAGGCCATATTATCACAAAGCACCTTCATGCCAGCGAACACTAACGAGATAAAGAATGTACAGCAGTCAATTAAGCGGGCAAATGCCAGAGCAAAAAGAGAACGCATCGACGAGTCTATTTCAGCTGATCTCCTACCGCATGTCAAACAAGCGCGGGATACAGGAGCAAGCTCATGGTTAAACGCCATACCAGTTGAAGAACAAGGCTTGACCCTCAACAAAGAAGAATTCAAGGACTCGTTAAGAATGCGTTATGACATGCCATTGTCGGAAATGCCAAGTCATTGTGTATGTGGAGACGCATTTTCTGTCAACCACGCTCTATCTTGTAAAAGAGGAGGATTTGTGGCTCGAAGGCATGACGGAGTTCGTGATTTACTGACCACGCTGCTCAGCAGAGTATGCAATAACGTAGAAGCCGAACCGAAGCTCATCCCATTGGACAATGAACAATTCCGTTTACAGTCCACCAACAGAAGCCCGGATGCGCGATTGGATATCAAAGCTGGCGAGTTTTGGGCAAGAGGAGTTACATCATTTTTTGACGTTCGTGTATCGCATGTAAACTCCAAATGTCATCAAAACAAAGCCACATCTGTTATCTTTAAGGAACAAGAAGCCGAGAAGAAAAGAAAGTACCAACAGAGAATTTTAGATGTGGAGATGGGTACATTTACGCCTTTGGTTTTTGGAACGAATGGAGGAATGGGGGATGAATGCCAGAAATTTCTAAAGCATCTTGCCGAGAAATTGTCTATGAAAAACGGAGAAGACTATGCAACCGTTATTACCTGGATTAGAACAAGATTGTCTTTCGAAATTTTGAAGTCCGTGCATTTATGCACGAGAGGATCTAGATCGCCATTTCGAGCGAAAGACGAACATATAGACGAGTTCAAATTAAACTCTGTTACAGCAGAGGTTTTTTAAGCGACAACGCTATTTAAAGACATTGATGCCGGACACGTACATTTAGTGAATGGCGTTTGAATCATCACGCATTTTAGGGCTTTTAGGTGTTTTTAGTTATTAGTGAGATTTATAATTGTATATTTATATAAAGTTTTCATTTCATTTCAATAAAAGTTATTATTAGTTAAAGTATTATCAAGTTAAAGTATTATCAAGTTAAAGTATTATCAAGTTAAAGTATTATCAAGTTAAAGTATTATCAAGTTAAAGTATTATCAAGTTAAAGTATTATCAAGTTAAATTATTATCAAGTTAAAGTATTATCAAGTTAAAGTATTATCAAGTTAAAGTATTATCAAGTTAAAGTATTATCAAGTTAAAGTATTGTCAAGTTAAAGTATTATCAGGTTAAAGTATTATCAAGTTAAAGTATTATCAAGTTAAAGTATTATCAAGTTAAATTATTATCAAGTTAAAGTATTATCAAGTTAAAGTATTATCAAGTTAAAGTATTATCAAGTTAAAGTATTATCAACTTAAAGTATTATCAAGTTAAATTATTATCAAGTTAAAGTATTATCAAGTTAAAGTATTATCAAGTTAAAGTATTATCAAGTTAAAGTATTATCAAGTTAAAGTATTATCAAGTTAAAGTATTATCATATTATAAAAGGGGGGGCCGGAATAGCTTTCGGTCCCCCCAAAAATAATTGAATTTGAAAGAAAAATTGGAGCAAAAAAATTGAATTCGAAAGTAGAAGTATTTGAAATCGTATATTAATCGAATAGTATGAATGTATGATATTACCGACAAGTTGGAAAACATCTTCCTATTAATGTTCTGTTAAACTGTCATAGAAGTAATTAAAACAAATAATCACAATATCTTATTATGTTAACTCGAGTGTTTTACTAAACTAAAGTACTAATATTTCTCTAGTTTACGCAGTGCTACACTAGTAGGCTTTCTTTTTTAACTAAGCAGAAGGGCGGAAATCGCGGAATGATTGAGGCTAAAAAGTAGCTAAAAGGTAGCCTCGGACTCGCTGACCATTGCATTTATATGTTGTCAGTGGTTCCCAGGGGCGGAGTGGCACACAAATAGGGCCTGGAAAAACTATTCGGTTCCTAGACATGCTGATGAGCTCTGATATAGAGCGAAACAGTCCAAAATATGAAATTTTATACTTCTGAGCTGAAAAATCACCGCTCAGAGTGCAGGAAATGCCATTTTCGGGAATCTAGATTTCAGAATTTTTCAGCGGGAAACCCTCCACCCTCCTAGAAAGCTTTGCGCCTACGGTGCTCCGATTATTAGTTATCATGACCACACATTAATTTGGGACTAGCTTCGCCACTGATAGGTACAACGAAAATTTTGCTTTGGCCGGCCCCCGCAACTTTACAAAGCTTCCTACGCCCCTGCCCCCAGACCCCGTAGATGGTTCGCGAAAATTTCGGACCAATATTAAGGTGTTAACGTCGCCCATAATTTACCCTGGTCGTGACGTTTCCAACTTTCCAGTTAATTAGGCAAAGTACTACAAGTAGTATAGAGAAGGGGGTTCTGAGACCGGTGGATCAGGTGGATCAATTTGATCCACCGATGACGTCACAATTTATAGATTGCGTACTGATTTATTCATGTTTGTAGTATTTATTATGTATTATGTATCCTAGTATAGTCCGACTCAGGATTTGAACCTGTCTACGTCTCCCAGCGCATACCACTAGAGCTGGTCGACATACATTTAAGATACATTGTGTTGTTGTATTACATAAGCAAGAACGTTTTGTATATTTACATCATGTTTGGTTTGGTTTGGTTTCATTTAACACGCGAGCAGAGTTCATTGAAGCGTTTGTGAATAACTTACACCTTACATTTTGCAAATGGTATGCTAAGGTATGCATATCAATCAGGAACATTTATATAGCGAAGAATATTGTTTTCTGCGAAGAAAAGGAGAATGTCTTCAAACTCTCGTGATCATGGTAATACACATAAGTATATTATTGAAGTAAACCAATGACGTCACTATTTTTAAAGTTTGTCTTAGTTTATTAAGCTGGCAATATTGCGTGTCCTAGCAAAAAATGTATATGCTGTGGGCGAGAACGAGCATGTCCAGTAAATGTCACATTGGGATGTGCACTAGTTATTCTATCCCACATTCGGTATTAAGAGCGTTTATGCATATTTTCCCACATTTTAACCAGAGATCTCTACAATCGTGCGTCGAAGCCTTCGAAGATAAGTGAAGAATTTGAGATAAATCTATTCGACGCTTTTCTGTCTATCTGTGAAAGGTAAGAGTTGAATTTCACATTTCAACCTTTTGGTGAGGATAAACATCTATCAAAATGATGGTCCTACACCTTAACCAACTGCAAACGGGAAGATGAATTCTTCACAGGTTGGAAAGGTTTTGTTATTGCTATAAACATTTGTAAACGTTCATAATCACGTAAGTCATTAAATGCGTTGTTTATTTATTTTCATATAGAACTGATGTCTCACCAATGCGAAGCCTGTTCAAAGAGTTTTACCCAGATGACCAATTTGAGTCGCCATAAACGTACTGCACACGGAACCAAGAGATTTGTTTGCGAGCGTTGCAATGAGTCGTTTACACGCAGCGATGCCCTGAAGCGACATGAAAGGAAGCATCTGGAAACGACAACCCATACATGCGGTAATTACTCGAAGAAATTTTACCGCAACGATATGATTTTGGAGCATCAGATTTTCTGCAAAGAGAATGCACGCAAGAGAATGCACGCAAAAGAAGCTGATGATATCTCTAACCCGAAGAAGAGGAAGGTCGATGACCAAATGGGAGCGGGAGAAGTGGAGAATAAGCTTCAGGAGGACGATGATGACCCATGTGAGCTTACATCAGCCTTCAAAGATTCATTAAAGAAAGTGGAGTTCAAACCACGAAAAAATCAGAAGCATGACATGTCACAGTTTCTCTATGGCAAGACAAAGTCAATCCTGAATCGTCTGGAGAATGAGTTGAAAGAAAAGAGAGGTCTGAAGTGGCTCGTAAGCGTGAAAGTCCGATTTGTTAAACCCAAACCCAATGGTGAAAATTTGACCGCTGAACCGCACTTCCGAAGTCTGTGCATGACAACAGTAGATCCTCACGAACTTGAAAATCAACTACAAGAAGCCAATCAAAAAGTAAAAAGTTCTCTGGCTATCTATCAAAAAGAAGGAAGTGGTTGGATATTGGATAAAATCCTTCGTGTGGACTTGAGCATAGCCCAATATACCCCGCTGAAAGGTTCGAGTTACATACCTCTACCGAAAGTGCTCAACACCAAGAAAGCCATCATTAATGTCAAAAACTCTGACAACAAGTGTTTTATGTGGTCCATTCTTGCAGCTGTTCATCCTGTCGAACAGAGGAGAAATCCAAGCAGACTTCACCACTATCAGGACTTCCACGATGAACTTAACTTTAATGGAATCGAGTTCCCAGTCACTGTTGACAAAATTGGTAAATTTGAACGTCAAAACAACGTTTCGGTCAACATTTTTGGTTTTGAAGATGTACTGTTTCCAATCTACATCACAAAAGAACGCTTTGACACTCATGTTAATTTGCTGCTATACTCCCAAGGAACGAAAAGACATTACTGTCTCGTCAAAGATTTGAATAGATTACTCCACGATCAAAACCGGAAAAAAGCTTGGATGTATTATTGTCGTTACTGCCTTCATGGGTTTATTCGCGACGACCTGCTGGGAAACCACGAACCTCACTGCTGTCAACACGGTCCCCAACGCATCGAGCTCCCAAACGAGGACAATTCCACTCTTTTCTTCAAAGATTACCATAAACAATTAAAAGTGCCTTTTGTAATCTACGCCGATTTCGAGAACTTGACAACAAAGATGGACTCTGCTCAACCGAACCCAAAAAAGTCCTCCACCGAGAAGTATCAACACCATCAACCATGTGGGTTTTCCTACGTGGTTGTATCGGAAGTGGAGCGATACAGCAAACCTCCTGTGGTTTATCGCGGAGAAGACGCCGTCGATACGTTTCTCGAGTGCTTGGAGACTGAACAGCAATATATTCAGGAGAAACTTGACTTCATCGACCCATGCGAATCAGCAATGAAAAAGACGACAATTTTCAAAACGCCTTAAACTGTCATATCTGTGGCTTCGAACTGGGAGCCGATCGCGTTCGAGACCATTGTCATCTCACTGGAAAGTATCGCGGAGCCGCACACAACGAGTGTAACTTGAACTATAGTTTTACCGCACGAGTTCCCGTTATTCTTCACAATCTGCGTGGCTACAATTCCCATTTGATCATGCAAGGTCTGGGAAAACTAAAGAACAAAACAATTAACTGTATCCCGAACAACACAGAAAAGTACATTTCATTCTCTATTGATAATTTAGACTTCATCGACTCTTTACAATTAAGATAAATTAATATCCAATCTTTCTAAGGACGGCGCTGACAAGTTTTCAACCCTCAAGAAACACATTGAAGATGACAAAATACCATTGCTATTGAGGAAAGGCATCTACCCGTACGACTATATGGATTATGTGGGGAGATTCCACGAACGATTTCTACCACCGAAAGAATCATTCTACAACATATTAAACGACGAACATATTTCCGATGCCGACTACGACACGCAACGCGTGTCTTTAATTGTTTCGAGTGTCAAAACATGGGTAATTAACACAATGTATACTTGCTGTCTGACGTATTACTCCTTGCCGATGTATTGGAAAATTTCCGAAAGGTCTGTCTAAAAGCATACAACTTGGACCCCTGCCATTTTTACACAAGCCCGGGCTAGCTTGGCAGGCTTGCTTGAAAATGACTAACGTAGAACTTGAACTTTTAACCGACCCAGACATGTATTTGTTTGTTGAAGAAGGCCTTCGCGGTGGAATAGCCATGAATAGCAATCGATTTAGCAAAGCCAACAACCCCTATGTTCCCGACTACGAACCAAAGCAAGAAACGTCGTACGTTATGTACCTCGATGCCAATAATCTGTATGGATGGGGTATGTCACAAGTTCTACCAACTGGTGAGTTTGACTGGCTGACCGAGCAAGAAATTGCTATACTCGACATCCAAGGAGTTCCAAACGACAGCTTGCAAGGCTATATTTTAGAAGTCGACCTTCATTATCCCCCTAAGTTGCACCACCTTCATAACGACTACCCTTTGGCGCCTGAGAAAATGAAGATTTCGCCAGAGATGTTATCGCCCTACTGTCGAGAATTATCCAAAGATTTGAACCTTGGTGATGCTGCTGCACCTAAATTGGTGCCGAACCTCCAAGATAAGACTAATTATGTTGCCCATGCACTACCGAAATCTCAAGCAATACTTGGCATTAGGGATGAAGTTGACAAAGATTCACATAGTGATGGTGTTTCAGCAGAGTCCATGGCTAAAGTCCTACATTGATTTCAACACCGAGAAACGAAAGAATGCAACCAATGACTTCGAGAAAGATTTTTATAAACTGATGAACATTTCTGTGTTTGGTAAGACCATGGAAAACTTACGGAAGAGAGTAAACGTAAAGCTGGTCAACGAAAAAACTAAATTATCCAAATTAGCTGCTACTCCATCTTTCGACTCCTTTCGCATATTTTCTGAGGACCTGCAGCAGTGAATATGCGAAAGACCAAGTTGTATTTAAATCGGCCGATTTACGTCGGATTCACCATCTTGGATGTGTCCAAGGTACTCGTGTATGAGTTCCACTACGAGTACATGAAGCAAAAGTATGGCCCCAACGCGAAATTGTTATTCACAGACACGGATAGTCTTTGCTATGAAGTAAAGACTGACGATATTTATCAAGACATGCTTCAAGATATCGACCAATCTGACACTTCCGAATATGCACAAGACCATGCTCTACACAGCACAGCGAACAAGAAAGTACCTGGAAAAATGAAAGATGAAACGCATTGTGTTCCTATTCAGGAGTTTGTTGGACTCCGACCCAAGATGTATTCTATTATGTACACAGAGTTCAACAAACAAGTGGAAAAGAAGACAGCCAAAGGGATTAAGAAGTCAGTAACAAAACGACAGATTCAAAATGCAAGCTACAAAGAGTGTTTATTTGAAAAGAAACAGATCTAATTTAGTAATCTAATTCAATCTTTCAATCTAATTTGGATAATTTAGTTTTGTCGTTGACCAGCTTTACGTTTACTCTCTTCCGTAAGTTTTCCATGATCTTACCAAACACAGAATTGTTCATCAGTTTATAAAAATCTTTCTCGAAGTCATTGGTTGCATTCTTTCGTTTCCCGGTGTTGAAATCAATGTAGGACTTTAGCCATGGTCTCTGCTGAAACACCATCACTCTGTGAATCTTTGTCAACTTCATCCCTAATGCCAAGTATTGCTTCAGATTTCGGTAGTGGGCAACATAATTAGTCTTGTATTGGAGGTTCGGCACCAATTTAGGTGCAGCAGCATCACCAAGGTTCAAATCTTTGGATAATTCTCGACAGTAGGGCGATAACATCTCTGGCAAAATCTTCATTTTCTCAGGCGCCAAAGGGTAGTCGTTATGAAGGTCGTGCAACTTAGAGGGATAATGAAGGTCGACTTCTAAAATATAGCCTTGCAAGCTGTCGTTTGGAACTGCTTGGATGTCGACTATAGCAATTTCTTGCGCGGTCAGCCAGTCAAACTCACCAGTTGGTAGAGCTTGTGACATACCCCATCCATACAGATTATTGGCATCGAGGTACATCACGTACGACGTTTCTTGCTTTGGTTCGTAGTCGGGAACATAGGGGTTGTTGGCTTTGCTAAATCGATTGCTATTCATGGCTATTCCACCGCGAAGGCCTTCTTCAATAAACAAATACATGTCTGGGTCGGTTAAAAGTTCAAGTTCTACGTTAGTCATTATCAAGCAAGCCTGCCAAGCTAGCCCCGGGCTTGTGTAAAAATGGCAGGGGTCCAAGTTGTATGCTTTTAGACAGACCTTTCGGAAATTTTCAAATACATCGGCAAGGGGTAATACGTCAGACAGCAGGTATAAATTATGGTAATCACCCATGTTTTGACACTCGAAACAATTAAAGACACGCGTTGCGTGGTCGTAGTCGGCATCGGAAATATGTTCGTCGTTTAATATGTTGTAGAATGATTCTTTCGGTGGTAGAAATCGTTCGTGGAATCTCCCCACATAATCCATATAGTCGTACGGGTAGATGCCTTTCCTCAATAGCAATGGTATTTTGTCATCTTCAATGTTTTTCTTGAGGGTTGAAAACTTGTCAGCGCCGTCCTTAGAAAGATTGGATATTAATTTATCCAGTGATGCGTTCATGAATTGTAAAGAGTCGATGAAGTCTAAATTATCAATAGAGAATGAAATGTACTTTTCTGTGTTGTTCGGGATACAGTTAATTGTTTTGTTCTTTAGTTTTCCCAGACCTTGCATGATCAAATGGGAATCGTAACCACGCAGATTGTGAAGGATAACGGGAACTCGTGCGGTAAAACTATAGTTCAAGTTACACTCGTTGTGTGCGGCTCCGCGATACTTTCCAGTGAGATGACAATGGTCTCGAACGCGATCGGCTCCCAGTTCGAAGCCACAGATATGACAGTTTAAGGCGTTTTGAAAATTGTCGTCTTCTTCATTGCTGATTCGCATGGGTTCGATGAAGTCAAGTTTCTCCTGAATATATTGCTGTTCAGTCTCCAAGCACTCGAGAAACGTATCGACGGCGTCTTCTCCGCGATAAACCACAGGAGGTTTGCTGTATCGCTCCACTTCCGATACAACCACGTAGGAAAACCCACATGGTTGATGGTGTTGATACTTCTCGGTGGAGGACTTTTTTGGGTTCGGTTGGGCAGAGTCGATCTTCGTTGTCAAGTTCTCGAAATCGGCGTAGATTACAAAAGGCACTTTTAATTGTTTATGGTAATCTTTGAAGAAAAGAGTGGAATTGTCCTCGTTTGGGAGCTCGATGCGTTGGGGTATGGCGTCAAATATCAGGCAAAATTCAAGTTCGCATTTGCAACATTCAAGTTCATATTCGCAATATTCAAGTTCATATTCGCAATATTAAAGTTCATATTCGCAACATTAAAGTTCATATTCGCAATATCATAGTTCATATTCGCAACATTAAAGTTCATATTCGCAACATTCACGTAAAATATTCGCCAAAAATCAAGTTCGCATTTGCAACATTCAAGTTCATATTCGCAATATTCAAGTTCATATTCGCAATATTAAAGTTCATATTCGCAACATTAAAGTTCATATTCACAATTCATAGTTCATATTCGCAACATTAAAGTTCATATTCGCAACATTCACGTCAAATATCCGCCAAACTGAATCAAATTCGCATTCGCATTCGCAACATGTTTCCATCGTTGTTCAAGTTCATATAACTAGGAGTTCTTATCAGAAGTGAAATGCTGCCTCTGGACTGACACAGGAGCAAGTGCAGTGTTCAGGATCAGGCATGCCAGCAGAATGATGCTAAGTATTTGGTTAAATTACGATGCTGTTTTAAAACAGCATCGTAATTTAACCCAAATACGTCGAACGTTTTCTTGACAAATAATCAACCCTACAAGCTCTCTTATACCTTAAAACAAAGATAATTTATCTGTCTACAATATACGTAAACGTTATTGTGCTACCTTACTTAGTTTTTTAAAAAAGCGCAATATCGAAAATGCCTTGATATTCGTGATATGTCATATCGTCAAGCGCGGGGTTTCCAATGTAAAAGTATGCAGCCAACGTATGCATATACCGCAATTTGAAAGCCAACGATGTGTTAAAAAAAAGCTATGTTTATATTGAAGTAAAAGCTAATATATTGTAAGCAATGATAGTATTACATTTGGACATCTAAATGTAAACAATGTCGAACTGCGAACTATGTTGAACCGGGCTTTGTTTCAATAGAAACAGTTAAATGTCACATCCAGTCTGTAGCCCTAGACTCGGGTTATATTGTGTTGTTAACACAGCCGATAAACTCATGAAAGCACATTGTTTTCCTCTAGACTGACAACTGAAAAATTAACTCCGAGTTAATAACGCCTATTGCCGTTCGTTTGTTTGATTTGAAATATGACCGCACGACCTGGCGACAAATATTACAAACGTGAAGTTCCATTTGGCAAAAGTGTCGCTTTATCATGTAAAATTTATAACTTCGCGAGGCTTGCTCTTCCGAGTAAATGTTGTTCCAATTAGATGTATGGCGTTCAAACATTGAATTTTGACATTATAGTATTAACGCGCCATATGATTACCGTACGTGGTTATTTTAATATTACAAGGCTATATGATCGCCTTGATATGTTGTGTAGAGATTCTACAGTCTATTTTATCTTCTATAATATGCTATAGAAAATTTCTAGCATCATTCTGCTGGCATGCCTGATCCTGAACACTGCACTGCACAGAACTCCTAGTTATATGAACTTGAACAACGATGGAAACATGTTGCGAATACGAACTTTAATATTGCGAATACGAACTGCCGAACTTTAATCTACATCTACATTTTATTAAGTCGGTAAAAATCGGACGATTATCACACCAACTATGACAATACAAAATACAGTTTCTAACCTAACTATAACAATCACTTAATGTAAAAAAAATATAAAAAAATTACTGAATGTAATTCTTAAGTTTACTCTTAAAAACATCCAAAGTCTCTGATAAGATTATTTCCTTAGGAAGACTGTTCCACTCAGTTAATGTTCTAGGATAAAAAGAATATTTAAAAATATCCTTAGTATATCGAGGTACTCTTAAATATATGACTGTTTCGTGTTCTTGATTCTTGACTCGGAATCAGCAAGTTCTCCGTGTTCAAGTTAAGTAAACCACGACTTAACTTATACATCATACTTAGGCGTATACATTTCCTTCTTATTTCCAATGTATCCCAGTCCAATTGGCTGATACACTAGCTGATCGATCGTAGTTTCCTCAACAGAAACGTGCCGCTGATCTCTGAACTCTTTCGACAGCAGCAACATCTTTCTTGTAGTGAAGGTCCCATGCTGTAGAAGCATATTCCAGTTTTGGTCTTACAAGACTTTTGTAGGCAACTTCCTTGACATCTCTTGGGCAATTCCATAGGTTCCGCTTGGCGCTTGATAACATGTAATATGACATTTGCCTTTCGAGTAATGTTAGATATATGAGATGACCATTTCATTTTATTATCAAACATCACCCCGAGATATGGGTGGTTTTTAACCTCTTCCAGCACTTGACCACAGAACATATAATGTTGCGAATGCGAACTAAAATGTTGCGAATGCGAACTTGATTTTTGGCGGATATTTGACGTGAACGTTGCGAATATGAACTTTGATGTTGCGAATATGAACTATAATGTTGCGAATATGAACTATAATGTTGCGAATATGAACTTTAATATTACGAATATGAACTTTAATATTGCGAATTTGAACTTTAATATTGCGAATATGAACTTTAATATTGCTAATATGAACTTTAATATTGCGAATATGAACTTGAATGTTGCAAACGCGAACTTGAATTTTGGCGGATATTTGACGCCATATTGGGGACCGTGTTGACAGTAGCGAGGTTCGTGGTCTCGCAGCAGGTCGTCGCGAATAAACCCATGAAGGCAGTAACGACAATAATACATCCGAGCTTTTTTCCGGTTTTGATCGTGGAGTAATCTATTCAAATGTTTGACGAGACAGTAATGTCTTTTCGTTCCTTGGGAGTATAGCAGCAAATTAACATGAGTGTCAATTAAGCGTTCTTTTGTGATGTAGATTGGAAACAGTACATCTTCAAAACCAAAACCGTTGACCGAAACGTTGTTTTGACGTTCAAATTTACCAATTTTGTCAACAGTGACGGGGAACTCGATTCCATTAAAGTTAAGTTCATCGTGGAAGTCCTGATAGTGGTGAAGTCTGCTTGGATTTCTCCTCTGTTCGACAGGATGGACAGCTGCGAGAATGGACCACATAAAACACTTGTAGTCAGAGTTTTTGACATTAATGATGGCTTTCTTGGTGTTGAGCACTTTCGGTAGAGGATGTCACTCGAACCTTTCAGCGGGGTATATATTGGGCTATACTCAAGTCCACACGAAGGATTTCATCCAATATCCAACCACTTCCTTCTTTTTGATAGATAGCCAGAGAACTTTTTACTTTTTGATTGGCTTCTTGTAGTTGATTTTCAAGTTCGTGAGGATCTACTGTTGTCATGCATTCAGCGGTCAAATTTTCACCATTGGGTTTGGGTTTAACAAATCGGACTTTCACGCTTACGAACCACTTCAGACCTCTCTTTTCTTTCAACTCTTTCTCCAGACGATTCAGGATTGGCTTTGTCTTGCCATAGAGAAACTGTGACATGTCATGCTTCTGATTTTTTCGTGGTTTGAACTCCACTTTCTTTAATGAATCTTTGAAGGCTGATGTAATCTCACATGGGTCATCATCGTCTTCCTGAAGCTTATTCTCCACTTCTCCCGCTCCGATTTGGTCATCGACCTTCCTCTTCTTCGGGTTAGAGATGTCATCAGCTTCTTTTGCGTGCATTCTCTTGCGTGCATTCTCTTTGCAGAAAATCTGATGCTCCAAAAGCATATCGTTGCGGTAAAATTTCTTCGAGCAATTACCGCGTTTCCATATGCTTCCTTTCATGTCGCTTCAGGGCATCGCTGCGTGTAAACGACTCGTTGCAATGCTCGCAAACAAATCTCTTGGTTCCGTGTGCAGTACGTTTATGGCGACTCAAATTGGTCATCTGGGTAAAACTCTTTGAGCAGGCTTCGCATTGGTGAGACATTCTATATGAAAATAAATAAACAACGCATTTAATGACTTACGTGATTATGAAAGTTTACAAATATTTATAGCAATAACAAAACCTTTCCAACCCGTGAAGAATTCATCTTCCCGTTTGCAGTTGGTTAAGGTGTAGGACCATCATTTTGATAGATGTTTATCCTCACCAAAAGGTTGAAATGTGAAATTCAACTCTTACCTTTCACAGATAGACAGAAAAGTTTCGAATAGATTTATCTCAAATTCTTCACTTATCTTCGAAGGCTTCGGCGCACGATTGTAGAGATCTCTGGTTAAAATGTGGGAAAATATGCATAAACGCTCTCAATACCGAATGTGGGATAGAATAACTACTGCGCATGCCCAATGTGACATTTACTGGACATGCTCGTTCTCGCCCACAGCATTTACATTTGTTGCTAGGACACGCAATATTGCCAGCTTAATAAACTAACACAAACTTTAAGAATAGTGACGTCATTGGTGGTTCGAGAGTTTGAAGACATTCTCCTTTTCTTTGCAGAAAACAATATTCTTCGCTATATAAATGTTCCTGATTGATATGTATACCTTAGCATACAGTTTGCATAATGTAAGGTGTAAATTATTCACAAACGCTTCAATGAACTCTGCTCGCGTGTTAAATGAAACCAAACCAAACCAAACATGACGTAAATATACAAAACGTTCTTGCTTATGTAATACAACAACACAATGTATCTTAAATGTATCTCGACCAGCTCTAATGGTTACCACACATGTCTATGCGCTGGGAGACGTAGACAGGTTCAAATCCTGAGTCGGACTACTAGGATACATAATAAATGCTACAAACATGAATAAATCAGTACGCAATCTATAAATTGTGATATCATCGGTGGATCAAATTGATCCACCTGATCCACCGGTCTCAGAACCCCCCTTCCGTAAACTAATGCTACAGCAAGATGGCGGATGAGAGGATTTTCTTTGGTCAAAATTAGTGCTGTTGTTTTGTACAAAAGTAGTTTTGCTTACTTGGATTACCTTCGCAAGTCTGTTTGTTAATCAGAAACTCCACAATTTGAAATTATGAAATTTCTCTTAAGAATAGATCTGAAGAAATAAATTTTGGTAATAACAGTACCATTTATGGATAAAGCTGGTATTGGGTCACACTGCACAAACCGAGATGAAAGATGGACGATCTCAGTCGCACTAGGATTACATACAAGCTTATTGGCAGTGCACCAGGTTAATATATCCTTAATACATATAGCTCCAGTTCAGATAATGCAGCAGATCTTTCATATGTGGAGTTGATGGTCACATATCCTACAACCTAGATCATGCGCCTTGATAAAATTCTCCAACGGAGAAAAGTATACTAGTGTAAACAAGCACAGAACTGTAAACAAGCACAGAACTGTAAAAAAGCACAGAACTGTAAACAAGCACAGAATCCTGGAGTACACCGTATACTATAGCATCCTGCTGGTAGAAACGATATTCCAGACAACATTTTACTGCGTCCACTTAGTGAGATAAGAGACCTAAACCATGCTAACTATGTTAACACTGTGCCAACAAACCCATAACGATGATGGTGTATTTCCAGAAGGAGGACATGGTCTAAGGTTTTAAAAACAGAGGATATAACTCCAGCAAAACTAAAACCACTTCTTGCCATGTGTCAATGGCACAAAGAATATTATACGTGTGGAATAGTCTGCAAGCCGACTGAAATTTAGCATGCAGAGATCGATGGTATACACAAACATGGTTGCAAACTTTTCAGTAAAAATTATCAGATCCACCTTAAAATGGATTAGACTTTACTTCTAAAGCATAACGAAGCGTAACATGTTGAGTTGCGTGAAAATGCTGAAGTCAACAGTAATACAATTTAAAACCTTGTAACTCAAGAAGGAACAAATGCATAGATCTATTCGACGAAGACTCGTGATAATTTTTACAAAAATATAAAGACTATGTTTATCGGTTATATAATTTAGAGTTTAGAATTTTTAGGACGTCACGTGAAATCACCCATTAAAACGTTCTACCGATATTTTTAGTACTTAGTATAACTTTCAAAAAATAGCCCCGATGTTATCAATACTTACTGTTCCTCAAAATATATCCCAATTTATTGCGAATGTTACCCTTAGTGCATACTTTTGGAACACAAACGCCATATTGTAGTCCAACGATCTACATTGAAACACAAACATTGTCAGTAATGTAATTAATATATACTTATTATATGCATGACTAAATTAATGCATTCTGATTGGTTGAAAGGAGTACAATTATTTTCTTAATTGCACTGCAGTATAATTAATGATTTTCCAAAAACAAACAAAATGGCGGATCAAATTTTGTCATACATATGATAAACAAGTAATCATGTGATATTCATGCTGGTACAATTAAGGATGTACACTACTCGTGATATTTGGAAATTGTGCCAAATTTTCAAATATCATGACTCGTAGTATAAATCCCTAATTATACTCTCTATTATATACTATACTTATTAACCGAGTGCGAGGTCTGTACGGTCGTGAGCGGTCTTAACGCAGCTTTTCTGCAATTTGATTGGTTTCTTGGTGGCTTTACAAAGCAGTAAAGACCGGTCATTACAAAACAAATTGAATTTTTTTTAAAAATTGCGAAAATATCAAGGAAATGATTTTAAAACATTTAAAAGAACCATATTATAATAATAATAATAAAGACGTATTAGGAGCATTATACAATAGTCTCAATGCTCTTACAACAATATATTCTTAATGTTACTTATAAAACTAATTACAGTTTCATTATAAGATAAAGCCTACTCATATAGAAAAATAACGTGGTCAAAGTTGATCCGTTGCAGTATGACGAATCCTGCGAAAAAATAGCCCTACAAAAATAATAACGTGCATTGTTCGGAGCAAAATCATGGCGCGTGTGTCTACAGCGTGTATAATTATTCGATGAATGTTATTCTAAGTTCATTACTGCACGCATGAGCACAGATCAAATTGAATCACGCGCACTGTCGTCAGCATACGTAGCGTGCTTCGTTTGCTTGCGTGTGAAGACTAACCGTTTTCTACGCGGGCTTGAAAAACAAACGTTAAAAATCTCAGTATAGACAATCCGGTATTTCACTAAATATTATTTAGATACTTAAAGTTTCTCAGATTCCAATAGAAGAACACTTTACCGACCACTTTGAGAAGTGTCCCGTTCAAAATCGTACAGGAAAAAATGAAATACGAATATAATTCGCGGAGCACTTCAGCACGTCCAAACAGTTTCACGTCACCAAGTACAAAAACCTTATTAACCTCATTCGTTCGGTCTTTACAGCAAAATTATCCTGCCTTTGGTCTCTTTGTAATGAAAGAAGTTGTTGTGAATTATTATTTAATTAACAATAATTATTTATTATTATTATTATTTGTAAATATACTTTTAAATTCTGGGTCCGCAGTAATTGGCTATGCTGCTGCGGTCACCCTGCCATTGTTTTATTACTATATAATGTAATCTATGTTAGGTTTCTTTTTTGGTGTTTTTTTTGCACAATATGCTGGAGCTAATAAAATAAAATAAAAATAAAATAAAGACCGCTTCCAAGATAATTTTGCCGCAAAAACCTCCCAATCGGCTCGGTCAATAACTCTTTAGTATTTGCCTGGGGACGTACAAAGGTACGTGCTTTCCCGAATAGACCGAGTAAACTTAATAAGTAGTGTATTATATGGCCTTTAGTTCATTTTCTTGTTTGTTTTTTCGACGGGTTTTCATTTCTTGACCTCACCTCTTAATCGCTTCGTGTTTGCACCTGTTGGTATTCGTTGCGAATGAAACATTCTCGTTGTGTTTTAATTTTACGTAAATAAGATCATAAGATGGTTTCATAAAGTGTTTATGAAACAAAAATTAAGTTTTAGTTATTTAAATGAACGTCTAAAATAACAAAGAATTGTAATTTAGAGCTCTTTCATATCTCACGTCGCGTTCTTGAGATATTTAGACTTTTGTGATATGTAAATGCGTCACGAGGTTTTTACACGTTTTTAGAAAATCATTTCTCGTTATTTTAGGAGTTCTTTAAATACCAAAACTTAATTTTTGGACCAGGAACTGGTCCCCAATCGCTGCTAATCTTCTTCTTCTTCTTCTTCTTCTTCTTGTTAGGGGGCGAAGCTATTCGAAAAAAGCCTAAGGCTCCGTCATTTTGAGTCCGATCGTCATGAAAGTTGACACGATGATTTTAAACGATATTCCTCATCGACTGACGGTGTCCGATTTTCGATTTAGGGGAAACGTACAAGCAATTCTTGACTGTACGCGTAGAAGAATAATATGAATATCATTAATATTCACAGACAAACGCAAACCATAACAAAGTCATGTCAGTTGTATTGTTGTTAACACAAATCGTGCAGTCATGGACCAGCGACTAAGCATTAAATTTTGACTAAATTTAAACCCGCTGGCTAGATTTTCTCAAAGCCCGTTTTTCGCTAGTAGACAAGAGAAAATGGACTTTTCTAGCCTGCTTCACGCCATTTGTGTCAATATTGGGATTTATTTTTACATGGGGTTTGTCTTGAGACGAGCACTTGTTTTGTACCAGAGTGAGGAAGACTTGTTTGACCTGTGGGAATTGCGACAATAGTGTTCAGGACATGCACTTAATTAATTGCTTGGCCGTTTTGATTGGTTACAACCAATAGATACACCAAGTTTGAAGCATCCGACGTGAGGCGTGGTAATAGTAAGCTGAAAACCTAAATTGCCTACCAATAATTAATTATTTACGGACCTAAGCATTTGCACTGAACAAATATTTAAAAGCATTAATTGTTTACGCATAATACTCGCAGAAAATGCACTAATTACTTCAAAGTAACATGCAAACTGCACGTAATTTGCATGTATAAAGCAAAACATTTAAGCAACGCTGCCAATATAAAAACTCCACTTCGAGAACCATTTATTTGACTAGTGTCTAGTTAGATCATTTTCACATGTTTCAAAAAAAATGCCTCGCCGAACCAATATTAAGGGTTTGAAACAATGCAATGATTATTGTAATATCACGTGACACTGACGTCATGAACAGTCGAACTCGTGGTCATTGATTTACTCTGTCTTATATCTTAAGTAGTTCAGTTCATATTAAATGTTTAAGGTCTAAATAAATAAGTTCTATTCAAATACAAATACAAGAAGTATTACATGGTTGTCAGAACTGGGATTTTGAATAGAAAACATAAGACAAGATGTGTGATCCAGCGCTAACAGGCTTCGAGCCGCCAAAAATGAATTGGAAACTGGATACAGACCTGCCAACACGCTTCAAGAGATTTCGCCAGAGATGTAACCTGCTGTTCGATGGACCGCTAAATAAACGCACGATTGAGCAGAAATGCAACTACTTACTTTTGTGGTCTGGAGACCACGGCATAGATCTTTACAATACATGGGAACTCAACGATGAGCAGAAGAAAGACATCAACGAATATTGGAGGCGCTTCGAAAGCCACGTTGAACCGCAAGCGAATTATATCCTAAACCGATATTATCTCCGGAGTTTACATCAAAATGATCGAACACTCGCCGATTTCCTCACCGAAGCCAGACTACTCATCCAGAACATAACCAAGCCTTCCAACGAATCAAACAAGAGATTACGTCAATGGGAATACTGAGATATTTCAACCCACATGCCGAGTCAACCATCCAAACCGATGCATCGCTCAAAGGACTTGGTGCCGTACTACTGCAAGGTGGACAACCAGTATGCTATGCCTCAAAAGCACTGACAGACACAGAACGTAACTATAGTAACATTGAAAGAGAGACCCTAGCTGTCGTATGGGGGTTAGAACGATTCCACTATTTCATTTATGGCAAGCACTGCATCATAAATACCGACCATAAACCATTGGAATCCATTTTTAAGAAGAAACTAGTCAGCTGCCCACCGAGACTACAACGACTACTGCTGAGAGCACTCAAATATGATGTTACTGTCAAGTATGTAAGAGGAATCAATGTACCCATTGCTGATGCCCTATCAAGAATCAATCCTCAACAAGCACCAACAGTTGGTGAACTACCACAACTAGAAGTCCACCAGGTAACCAACACCCTCCCAGCAACACCAGCAAGATTACAACAGATCAGAGAAGAAACATCTAAAGATGCAACCCTTTCCCTTCTCAGGGAAACCATATATCAAGGATGGCCTGAATACAGAAGTATGTGCCCACCATCCATCCAAGATTATTGGAACTTTAGAGAGGAACTAACCATCGAAGATGGCCTCATCTTGAAATGTGAACGCCTGGTCATACCCAAGCCATTAAGACCAGAAATCCTGACCACCATCCACCAAGGCCACCAAGGGCAAGAAAAGTGCCTACTGAGAGCCCGAACATGTATATACTGGCCAGGAATCACCAAAGATATCATCCACCTCGTAACAAATTGCGAATCCTGTCAGAGACACCAAAACAACACGCAAAGGCAGCCGCTGCTCCAACCAGACCCACCAAGCCGACCTTGGGAGAGAGTCAGTTCACACCTATTTGAACACAAAGGACAACACTACCTCCTGATTGCAGACCAATATAGCAGATTCCCAATCATTCGCAAGTTAACCAGCACCTCATCACAAGCTATTATCAATCACATGAAAAGTATTTTCGCTGAACATGGTATTCCAACGAAACTGTTCACAGACAATGGACCACAATACGACTCTGAGGTTTTCCAAGAATTCACCAGACGTTATACCATTGAGCATATCACCAGCTCACCACACTATCCACAGTCAAATGGATTTGCCGAACGAATGGTCCAGACTGTCAAACACATACTACAGAAATGTAAAGAAGAGGATGAAGACCCATACCTTGGAATTCTGTGCTACAGAGCAACACCATTAGACCACAACCTGAAATCACCTGCAGAACTACTCACTGGTAGAAAATTCAAGACTACCCTACCAATGGCACAAAGAGCCCTTCTAGCAGATGGCAACAGGGATGTGATGAAGAACATACAGCAAAAGCAGAAAGAAAAACAAGCCCACTACTATAACCTCAATGCAAGATCATTCCAAGAACCACTACAACAGAAACAACCCATCCATATCCACAACAAGGCCAACCAGACATGGCAACCAGGAACCGTCATCGAAGCAACAAAAGAACCAAGATCATATCTGGTCAGATCTGATGACACTGGTGCCATCTATCGGCGAACAAGAGACCACCTTAGGCCCAGAGTAACTGGACCTACTCACCTACAAACAGAAGCAAACACGACAAGCAACTACACTAAAAAAAGTGGACGAACTGTAAAAAATCCAAACAAACTCAACTTATAAGTTATGTAAAATATAACTATATATATAATGTGGTGTCTGCGAAAGAACACTACAAAAGTAACAAACAGAAGGGGATGTAATATCACGTGACACTGACGTCATGAACAGTCGAACTCGTGGTCATTGATTTACTCTGTCTTATATCTTAAGTAGTTCAGTTCATATTAAATGTTTAAGGTCTAAATAAATAAGTTCTATTCAAATACAAATACAAGAAGTATTACAATTATAAATTGCGAAGAACTATGAGATCTGAAACGATGGATCAACGTGGTGATCAACGACGTGATGACCAGATGACCTATCCTCTGACTACAGCCACAATCTCTTCATATCCATGTGTAATGATAACGGGATCACACCATCAAATGAGGGATTCACTAGAATTCTATCCACCAACCCTCCAATGGCAGCAGGAACTGTATCGACGTTTGCCATATGATGTTGAATCGAGACCTGTTCGATATGTTGAACAAAAGAATAGACTAACTGGGAATGATTTTGTAATTCGTAATGTCAGTGGTGATGGTAATTGCCTATTTAGGGCGTTGGCGTTTGTACTGACTGCTTCCTGGTCCAGTAGTACGATCGTACTTGTTTCAATAAACACTTTAACGAAAACCAACAGTAATATTTCAGTAAACTTCATTGTTCGAGATTTTTCAATTAAGATACCTAGCTAGTTCTCTTCTATTTATGCTCAAATCAACAACAGAAATTTAATTTTTTTTTAATATTTAAATTTCGAATTAACCAATCATATATGTAATTCCACAGGAAATATTCATAGCCATATCATATAATAATGATTGGATAGATGTGTGCTTCAATATGCGATAGAGACACGCTGACGTGACCCTGTACCGAAAAACTAAATTGCTTTTAAATAAAAGGCTATAAGTATAATGTTTAGAAATGTTAATAGTTTTACGGTATCTTTTTTTATACTCGAGAAATAACATTTTCATATTTCATATTATGCCTCTGGACTTTTTAGAGTTTTTGCTTCAAAGTTGATGTACAGCCCCAACCTCGTTCCCAGGGCATTTTGCCTACACGGCGGAAGGTCGGCCAAATTAAATGGCCCTGGGATCGGCTGGTCCATATTCTATAATCCAATTGGCTTGTCTCAAAACTCAATTAATTCAGCCGAGTATAATTTATTCATCTAAATGTGAATGCTGTCTTCAAATTTTACAGCAAATTAGAAGTGATAGCTGTAGTGTCCATTTGGATAGAACTTACATGAAGTAGTTCGATGTAGGAGACTGTACAAATGGCGTGTTTGTAATAAAATGTATATTTGATTTGTTGTGACAATCCAGTTGAATCCGTATAGTAAATGGCAAGAATATCACAAATGGCGACGAGGATAAAACTCGACATATATCTATGATTGATTTTCGGAAGTATTTCGTATAACTTTGTACAATGTCGACGAACGAGAATGCCGAATCACAAGCAAGTGACTTGAATGGGGCAACTTCTTCGAACACGAATGCGAAAGTACTTCAAGTCGGTGGCCTTCCTTGCTTCGACCCCAAGGGAGACCCAAACACATTATCAATTCGGTGGAGACGATGGAAACGTGCTTTCAACCTGTATATGGTGTCAAAAGGAGTTACAAACGAAGGACAGAAAGTCGCTTTGTTATTGCACTCAGAGGTATGGAATTACAAGAGATTTATTATACACTCGCACCTGATAGTGAAGAGAACAGCTTGGAAAATTCCTTGACCGTCCTGGATAATTATTTTACACCCAAGTTAAATGTCCCTTTTGAACGGCACATGTTTCGACAGATGTAACAAAAGGAGAGCGAAACCATTGATCAGTTTGTTTGTCGACTGCGTCAGAAGGCTGTCTCATGCGAGTTTGCCAACGTGGATGAATCCATTCGTGATCAACTCATCGAAAAATGTAAAGATCAGAAACTCCGACGAAAGTTCCTTGAAAAGTCAGGTGCTGCAACTTTAACCATGCTTCAAGATATTGCAAGAGTTCACGAAGCTGTTGAAACACAAATGCAATCCATGGACAAATCGGATGGAAGTCAAGTGCATGGAATATTTCAAGCTGGTCGAAAAGGAAAGGAAAAGCCAAGAAGTAGATCAGAGGACAACAAACCTGATGATAAACCGTGATAAAAGTTGATCTGCCAGAGGAAAGACATGCAGGAAGTGTGGAATTACTGGTCACTTTGCTGTTTGCTGTAAGACCAAGACACCCAAGAAAACCCCAAGTGGTAAACAACGTCAAGATGGAGCTTATCAAGTAGATGACATGCCCAAGGAAAGAGGAACAAACAACTATGCATTTGTCGTAGAAAGTGGTTGCAACAACTCGAGTGGAGTCGTAGATCTCGAAGTTGGAGGTGTCAAATTAAAGAAAGTCCTTATTGATTCGGGAGCATCATGCAATATAATGGATCGAGTTGCATGGGAGAACATGAAACAAAAAGGAGTCAAATGCAAATCCCAGAAATGTGAAAAGAAATTGTTTGCGTATGGCCAAGCAGAACCAATTGAAGTACTGGGAACATTTGAATGTGACATTTTCTGTGATGATTCGGGAGTAAGCTGTGTGGATGAGTTCACCGTAGTTGAAGGCCCAGGGAAAGTCCTGCTGGGAAAAGATACAGCTAAAAAACTGAACGTTCTACGAGTTGGACCTCCATTTTCACCACATATCAACTCAATCACAAGTGAAGGCAATGCGAAGGACATCATGAAGGACTTTGCAGATATATTCTCGGGAGTAGGAAAACTGAAAGATTATCAGCTCAAATTACACATCAATGAAAGTGTCAAGCCTGTAGCTCAGCCAGTAAGAAGAATACCTTTTGGCCTCAGAGGAAAAGTTGATAAGAAGCTTGAGGAGCTATTGGAAGAGGATATTATTGAAGAGGTACCAAGTGGCCCTACAGATTGGATATCACCCCTTGTGATTGTACCAAAATCAGACGGTGATATACGCCTCTGTGTAGACATGAGGCGGGCAAACGAGGCTATTGAGAGGGAGAGACACCCTATTCCAACTATAGAAGAAGTTCTATATGAGCTAAATGGATCCACAGTCTATAGCAAATTAGACTTGAAATGGGGATTCCACCAAGTGGAGCTTGAGGAAACATCACGTCGAATCACCACATTTGTTACTCACCAAGGCCTGTATAGGTACAAGAGGTTAATGTTTGGCATCACGTCAGCCCCTGAGAAGTACCAGAAGATAGTCAAATATGTATTGATTGGCTGTAATGGAGTTGCAAATATTGCAGATGACTTGATCATCCATGGGGGTGGAATTCAGGAGCACGACAATAATCTGTTGGCTGTACTTCACCGTCTCCGAGACTGCGGGTTGACTCTGAATGCAAGCAAGTGTCAATTTAGGCTTCCAAAGCTTACATTCATCGGACATGATCTCAGCAAGAGTGGTGTATCACCTAGTGAAGAGAAGGTGGCAGCAGTGAAAGATGCTAAACCTGCGCAGAATGCTGCAGAAGTTAGGTCTTTCTTAGGCCTAGTGCAGTACTGTGCCAAGTTCCTCCCCGATTTTGCACAAGTGGCGGAACCAATCAGAAAACTGACAAGAAAGAACCAGACGTTTGAATGGACGAAAGTCCAGCAGCAGTCTTTCCAGAAACTGAAAGATCTGTTAACCCAAGCAGAAACACTGGCATATTTCGCAAATGACTGCGAAACACGTATTGTTGCTGATGCTGGTCCCACAGGTATTGGAGCAGTCCTGACACAGTTTCAAGGTGATTCATGGAGAGTAATATCGTATGCATCAAGGAATCTCACCGATGTAGAGAGAAGATATTCTCAAACAGAAAAAGAAGGTCTAGCATTGGTGTGGGCATGTGAAAGATTCAAGTTGTATGTCTATGGTCGTCCGTTCGAGCTGGAGACTGACCATAAACCACTGCAGTATATCTACAACACATCCTCCAAACCCTCTGCACGTCTGGAAAGATGGGTGCTTCGCTTACAAGGTTATAATTTCAAGGTAGTTTATCGACCTGGCAAGGCCAACATAGCCGATGCTCTGTCAAGACTCAACTCCAAGAATCCGAGAGATTACAGTGGGGAAAAAGAGGATTTTGTACGGATCATCGCACAAGAGAGCACACCGATGGCATTAACGGCAAAACAAGTTGAAAGAGAATCAGAGAAAGACCCTGAACTTATCAGTGTTAGACATTACATACAAAGTGGAAATTGGTCCCAGTGCAAGATGCCATATTATTCTAGTGTAAAGAATGAACTCTGTATTATTGGGCAGTTGGTCATGCGCGGAACAAGAATGGTGATACCAAAAATTCTTAGAGATGAAGTGCTGTGCTTAGCCCACGAAGGTCATCAAGGTATAGTGAAGATGAAGAACCGGTTAAGGAGCAAGGTTTGGTGGCCTAAAATGGACGGTGACGCGGAACGAGTTTGCAAAAGATGTCATGGATGTCAAGTTGTAGGAGACTTCTGTGCACCTGAACCAATGCAAAGAGCAGAACCACCATCTGGACCATGGCAAGACATAGCAATTGATCTACTTGGCCCACTTCCTTCTGGAGAAAATTTACTAGTGGTAGTCGATTATTATAGTCGTTTCTTTGAAGTGGTCATTACAAAGTCAACCACAACCCAAAAGATGATTGAAGAGTTGATACCGATATTTACACGATATGGTTATCCATTCACCCTGAAGTCGGACAATGGGGCACAATTTGTATCAGAGGAATTTGAAGATTTCCTAACAAAACATGGAATCCTGCACCGGAAATCCCCACCTCTCTGGCTGCAAGCCAATGGGGAAGTAGAACGTCAGAACAAGACACTACTAAAATCACTGAAGGTGGCTATTGTGGAAAAGAAGAGGTGGCAAGATGAATTGAATAAATTCCTGTTGGCATACAGAACCACTCCTCATAGCAGTACTGGAGTATCCCCTGCATTCTTGATGTTTGGAAAGGAACTCAAGACAAAACTTCCAGAATTACGCCCTAATAAAAGCATTTTGGATGAAAGCATTAGAGACCGCGACTGGAACCATAAGTTAACAAGTAAAGAGTATGCTGGCAAACATCGCCATGCCAGAAACAACCCAGTTGTTCTGGGAGATAAGGTTCTCCTGAAGAATACCAAGTCGTCAGGAAAGTTAAGTCCAAAGTTTGAACCCAAACCATACACAGTCCAAACAAAAGGAGGACAAGAACTTACAATAAAGTCAGATGATGGTGTACTGTATCGAAGAAACAGTTCATTTGTAAAACCGTACAAAGAACCAGCAGAACTACAGACCACTACAGAGATTCAAAGAACTCCAGCTGAAGATAGTACACCTGTAACAGTGTCGGCAAGCAGACCATTCCGTGCGACAAGACTACCTGCTAAGTTCAAGGATTTTGTGATGAACATTCATCAGGACACCATACTCAGTACTGTTATATAGTAATTACTGAGAGACAGTTATTCAGTAGTTGTTTCTTATTTCGACAATGGATCATAAACAGTCGACTATAGTACTTTAAGTATTCTTATTATAAGTTACTGTATATTTTAGTTTATTTTGTTTTCTTACAAAGGAAGGGAATGTAGTGTCCATTTGGATAGAACTTACATGAAGTAGTTCGATGTAGGAGACTGTACAAATGGCGTGTTTGTAATAAAATGTATATTTGATTTGTTGTGACAATCCAGTTGAATCCGTATAGTAAATGGCAAGAATATCACAATAGCTTTTGCTAAATTGTATATATGCTTCATACCTATTGTATGAGATAACCATGGATGTATCGCGGATTATTAAGCTTGTTACCTGCTTTTATGCCGACGAATGCTGACATGAACAACTGGCTGAAGAGCATTCAACATTTCTCAAACTCATTAATAATTCATGAATTATCGTAGCCAATCCATGAACGTATACCACATCACATGCATGAGTTTTGATACCCAATGAAAACCTGTAGGAAAATTCCTAGTGAACTGGATCACATTTCTTAATCTACATATTAAAATAAAATCGCTATGGGAGGAAATCGCTATAGGAATACTCGTTTGAGAAGCTAAATCAAACACTCGTTTGTCGTGTTTCATCAGGGGACTCCAAACACTCGAAAACAATAAAAACCTCGGGCTACGCCCTCGGTTTTTATTTGTTTAAACTCGTGTTTGATCTATTACTTCTCAATTATTCAGGTAAACAAAGTAGACAAAGGAAATGGAACAAAGACCACAAAAATTATCATATCTAAACACCCACAAATTCTGGATGCCATGTGACCAGCCGTTCCTAGGGCCATTTTCGCCGACCTTCCACCGTGGAGGCAAAATGCCCTGTGAACGAGGTTTCAATTTTGACGTCATAATTGCGTGCTTGTTTTTTGTTACTTGCACTCAATGAATTCAAAATTGAAAATAAACCGCAGCTGGACATCGAGTCTAAGCCGTTGAACAATGACACAAAGTGGTGGCATCCAGAAGCGTAAAATACGAGAATGAAAACGTTTTTTCTCTAATACAAAATCAGATACCATAAAACTATTTATATTTCTACACATTATACCTAAATGTTTATGGGGGTACAATTCCAATTACGCGATTAAAAATATAATAAAAATAGAAAACATTGACAGACTTATATGCAAAAGGACGTACAAAATACAGATAATTTAGCTAAATTATTACGAGAAAATTTTATCTTGTAGTCAGTGGGTTCTTTATAACGATGCCAGACTGTCGCCATGATTGCATCTTTACGTAATCGATAATCGTGAAGTATTCGCTTGGTTTTGATTTCATTTCAGAGAAATATTTTATAAAAGAGATAAATATTTGTCCCAGTGCCTGTATGTAGTTATACAGGCACTTGCGAAGTTAACAGAACACGCGAGAAGCTTGCCAAACATTCGGCTATCGCCTCATATTTTACACGCTACTCTCGTGATGTAGCATGATATGGTTATTATCAAATACATATAACATTATTAAGGTAGTTAACAACCTAAACTGCTGTTTAAGCATGAAGGGCACTTTTTTACCAATTTACTGGAAAACTAGTACTATACAAGTATACAAACCATTCTAGAAATCTTGTTCCCTAAACTAATATATGCATTGAAAACAACCAAACAGTAGCGAGCTTCGGGTATCTTCTTACACTCGCTGAAAGAACCAAACCACAAATTATTTCCTCCATATATTCCACTGCCAGGTTTCCCACTTGCGTCTTTATCTAAGGATGAAGATGTTCACACTATCTCAATTCATATAAATTCATATATATATATATATATATAATATTAGAGAGGATTTAAATATAGTCAAATACTATATGGAAAGTGACTGGCCCAATCGGGAATCGAGCCCTGGTCTCCGAATCAACGTTTCGGCGCTCTAACGTTTGAGCTATTGAAACACGGTCAGAACAGTCAGTGATTTCTCCATATACATATTAAATTCGCCGCTTTCACTTGACACTAACAGGCAGACATCGCATCTAACCATAGCGTGGAGCAAGGCCTCTCGAGCGCACTTCCTAAAGTAGCGAAGCGCTACAACTTTTTGTGTACAGAGGGCTTTAAGAACAAAAATTAATATTAGAGAGGATTTAAATATATGGGGAAATCACTGACTGTTCTGACCGTATCTCATTAGCTCAAAGGTCAGAGCGCCGAAACGTTGATTCGGAGACCAGGGTTTCATATACGTATTTGAATATATATATATATATATATATATATATATATATATATATATATATATATATATATATATATATATATATATATATATATATATATATATTATATATATTATATATATATATTATATATATATATATATATATATATTATATATATATATATATATATATATATATATATATATATATATATATATATATATATATATATATATATATATATATATATATATATATATATATATATATATATATATATATATATTATATATATATAATATATATATATATATATATATATATTATATATATATATATTATATATATATATATATATATATATATATATATATATATATATATTATATATATATATATATATATATATATATTATATATATATATATATATATATATATATATATATTATATATATATATATATATATATATATATATATATATATATATATATATATATATATATATATATATATATATATATATATATATATATATATATATATATATATATATATATATATATATATATATATATATATATATATATATATATATATATATATATATATATATATATATATATATATATATATATATATATATATATATATATATATATATATATATATATATATATATATATATATATATATATATATATATATATATATATATATATATATATATATATATATATATATATATATATATATATATATATATATATATATATATATATATATATATATATATATATATATATATATATATATATATATATATATATATATGTATATAGATCTAGATTTAGATTGTACTAAGCTACACCATAGAGCGCCGAAACGTTGATTCGGAGACCAGTGTTTGCCTTTATATTTAAATCTTAAATATTGAGTGCGCAAGTTATGTTGGAAATTCCTATTTAAATTATTTTGAATATAAAATAAATTATATAATAAATTATATAATAAATAATATATAAAAAATATATAAATAATACTACCTCCATCGCAGGCGTTTTTTGGGAGAGAAATTAGCGTTTTTGGGCGAGCAGGGCGCGGGCGGGAGAAATTTGAGAGGGGAGAAGAAGAAACGCCTGCCAACTAATGTTCGATCTTTGGGTTTCTAATATCGATCTTCGGGCAATCTATTACTATCTGCTGAAATATGACCCATCGAAACTTGAAACGCCTCGCTCGTGTCTTATCGGGCCTTTCTGGTTATATCTGGATAGCCATGGCGGACAGCAGCGAGGAAGAGATTCAGAAACTCGAAGATTTCATGCATAGCAGTGATAGTGATGCTGACATAGTCGGAGCAATTATAGAATACCCGTCCACTTTTGAAACCGCATTTGAAGGCAGAAATACAAACCAGGTTAATTGCTCTACAATCTCTTTAAACATATTAATGTCGAATGCGAATGCGTATATAGCGCAATAGGATGTAGACCAGCCCATTGTAAACTGATTTTGAATCCTGCAATTTGCATAATGTAATTTGACGAGAGATCATTAGAAGCTCCGAGTTTGCAGTCAAATCAAACTGTGACGCTTGCGAAATAGGTTTAGTGTCTGGCAAATATAGTTTCTTTGTCAACATTAAATGCACAAAATCTTGAACCTAATTTCACGTCTCATATTAAATTAGGCTTCTCTCACTGCGTAATTAGAGGCAACGCCGTCCATTACTAAGGGACCAAAGTCGCAGTAAATCTGTAGGTAGGCGATGAATCGTTTTACCCAGTAATTTGAAAATGTCTTCTGGTCCTCTTTATAGTAAAATTATTTTATTTTGTCGATGGTAAGAGCACATAATCCAACAAAAAACCTCATACGATCCTCAGTTGGTCCCTTAGTAATGGCGGACTTCCGGTTTCATTTTCTGAACAATAGTTGCTCGATTCAGTTTCTTTCGAGATCAGTGAATTCAAACTGACAAGTTTTCTGTTACCAGTGCATTTAATGTACATTTAAACAGCACATTTTTAAATAATCTCTTTTATAGTCTTAAAGAAAACAGGTCCCAATTTTCCGAATATACCTGTGAATTTCCTGAATATTGCAATTTTATAAAAGTTGGGCCCTGCTCGGCACGTTACATCTATGTTTTTGGGATTATGTAATCATGAAAGTGTACATGTGTGTGTGTCTCACGTTATTAAACATACTAATTTACATTTCGAGTGATTTGATTTGCTAATCCAAATCACTAAAACCCCGTTTACACGGAGCCAAATTATCGGGATTACGATCGCGATCGAGAGCTATCGCTATCGTAATCCCGTTAATTTTTGTCGTGTAAACACTCGAACGCGATAAATTTAACCCAGTTCTGGAGGTGGTTTGAGATCGCGATCACGATCGGTGGGCTATCGCGATCGAAAATAGCCGTGTAAACAGTTTTGGGATTGCGATCCGAATAAACACGCGTGCGAATAAACTGGATCCGAATAAACTGGAGGTTTCCAAACATGAACAAAATCATCTCCAGCATTGCACGATTCTTTCGTGCTATAAACATCGCAATGTTCTCTAGCCATTGTTATTCACTTTAAATAGTTGCCGGAAGAATTGCCAAACATGCTCCGCCATTTTATTTGTAGCCTGCACAGTCAGAGAGGCCAAAAGAGCAGTACTTCCCGAACATGAGGGAAGCAACTCGAGCTTTCGAGAACGATCCGAATTGGGATAGCTGTCCGTGTAAACACAACGTAAAATAGGGATTGCGATTGCGATACATCTATCGTGATCGTAATCCTGTACTGTTATTGCCGTGTAAACTGGGTTTTAGTCGTTATGCAGTGTGACATCAAATTGAGGACATTCACATATCAAAAAAATCTTAATATCTCAAGAACAAAGTGAGATATGGAAGAGTTGTAAACGGCAATCTTTATAATTTCTATATTTCTTTCAAGTAAGAGAGTTTATGTCGAACTAAATTTTTCACTGCATACTAAACACTTTGAAATTTCCGCTAATTAATAAAAACCGCGCTTCGCCAAACTGTACATGAAATAACTCCACCGCTTGGTCTTACATCATACATCTACACGCGTAATACATATTTCAAAAAGTCAACGAGCTAGACAAAAACCATCGAGATTTAAATACAGGAGCTGTATAGTATCACAAGGGCGAATGTATACGAGCAGCAAGGTATATATTCAATAATGTTCTTAGTTTATTTGAATATAATAATTATAGTTATTTAATTATAGTTACTTTATTCTGTATTGAATTTGTCCTATTTTTGTCTAGGAAATCCTAGCTGCCCTGTGCAGTCGTTCTTAAAGTACCTAAGTAAACCGAATAAAGAAATAACAGCGCTCTGGCTAAATCCTCTAGTCGACTCCTTTTTCCGAGACAGCGAAACTTGGTATTGCACAGTCACTCTCGGTACACAAATCATTGCATATGGTCAACCGCAATAACAGTTTTGGATGAAGCTCATGGTAAGTTTAATGTCCAAACAAAAACAGATTTCTTTTAAATTACAATTTTTACAGGATAAAGCAATGTCTTTTTGTTCATCTTTTCTCGTTGAATTAGGCTATGAAGCAAGACACATTATGGCCATTTCAGGCAATAAAAATGAAACCAGTATCAGATTCTATACTCGTATGGTGTGTCTGAGGATCAAACTTGCGACATGCTAACGCGTTAACAATGCCAATGGCTACAACTGCCGATATTGATGTCTATATACGAAGGCCAGAAAGGTGGAATATTGCCTGAAAGTTTCTCGATCCTTGAAGATTCGGATATTCCCGCTACTCCCCAGCTCAACCAGATCATAATTACAGTTCTTTCTCCTGTGTTGTCGGCTTCAAAGGATATCTTCAGATATAATAAGTGTATATAGATATATGTACAGTTAACATAAATTATCATATGTAAATAAAACACTGTGTCTGTAGTTTTAGCATTTGACTTTCTGACACAATACTATAGGCTATAGCCAGCTTAAATTTTCAAAATTAAAAATGTTTATTCTTTTGTTAAATATTAAACAAAGTTGTTGTGTTCATTCATTGTCTGAATATTACACGAGTGCGGCGTGGCACAAAAATAGGGCCCGGGAAACTATTCGATAGGGGCCCACTGCACACAGTGGGAGAGCAGTGTGTGTCATTGTTTGGGGCCTGCTTGGGGGCCTGCTTGGGGCCCTGCACCATCACCATATTTTCGGGGGCCCACCAAAAAATCGTCCGGTGTCCCGGTGGGCCACGCCGCCCCTGCAGTCATGATAAACGGAACGCACTCACAAATCTATCGCACGCACATAAACATGCATGTATGTATATTTGATGTTTGAGCTATTTTTGCCATCGGAAAATATCATCACGGAGGCTAATATTTCCCAGAATCCTCCGCACGGAGGGTATATATATGTCGGCAAAAATGGCCCTGGGATCGGCTGGTCACATCACACATGACACCCAGAATATCTGGGTGTTTAGATATGATAATTTTTGTGGTCTTTGTTCCATTTCCTTTGTCTACTTTGTTGACCTGAATAATTGAGAAATGTTCAATGCTCTTTAGAGATGTTCATGTCAGCATTCGTCGGCATAAAAACAGCTAACAAGCTTAATAATCCACCATACATCCATGGTGATCTTTTGCAAAAGGTATGAAGAAGCATATATCTAATTTAGCGAAAGCTATCACTTCTAATTTGCTGTAAAATTTGAAGACAGCATTCAGATTTAGATGAATAAATTATACTAGGCTGAATTATGACAAGCCAATCGGATTATAGAATGGACCAGCCGATCCCAAGGCCATTTTCGCCGGCCTTCCACCGTGGAGGCAAAATGCCTTAGGAACGAGGTTGGAAAGTGTACATGTGTGTGTATCCCACGCTATTTAATCCCAATCACTAAGTCATTATGCAGTGTGACATCAAATTGGGGACTGCACATATCAAAAAAATCGTAATATCTCAAGAACAAAGTGAGATATGGAAGAGTTGTAAACGGCAATCTTTATAATTTCTATATTTCTTTCTATATTTCTTTCTACACAAATCACACAAATTAGAAGATCTGCATAACTTAGCGAAAATTAACCACGTTGAAGCGGAATTAGGTTCCTCCTTGGTGTCCTTTTATCCCAACTGACAAGTTGCATAGTTACATGTACTGTACATATTTACTTGCTTGTTTATGCCATACACTGGTTTCCTTTGCGGACACCTCTTTATGCGGTCACGCTTTGTATATTCTCCAAAAATAGTAAACCAGGGCAACACTTGTAACGCGAATGAATTTTACTAGTATGCTCTCTTTGAATGCTGCGCGAAATTAAAACTGAGTTAATAAAAGATCATACGATATAAGCACGTGTTACATTGCCGAAATTTGCATACGTACTGAAGAAAGTAAGTAAATTCTTTATTTAAACAGGGTAGCACATAATAGCCAAAGGCTAATAAACTTGTACGTCTTCTCTCTTTTGTCTTTGAGCTCTTTGTTGCAACTAATTGCTACACACAATTGCTGCTCCGTTCAGGGAGGCAGCACACTATTATTGACGTTCCTCTCTGTTAACTCGTGCCCAGTCCGTTTTCCGAGCTATGTACAGCTGACAAGATCTCGATCTTTCCTTTGTTGCGTGTAATTCCATGACACGCAGTCACGAAATATACATATAATGTGGTTATGTATTAACCGAGGTTAAACCAAAGGAGATATATATATATATGCTTGCGCCTCAAGGCAGAATGTGGAGTATGTAGCCTGACGTCACGCAGCACATGGCCATACCGTGAATCACCTTGAGCCTGCGGTCGCCTAATATTGTCAGCGGATTTTTGACTAGTATTCCGCTGGAGCATGATGATTCACTATGCGTATATGGGGCGCCAAGTATTACTTTATTATTTAGCGTAAATAGTGTCACTTTTTTCCTGATTTATTTGGTTATATCAAATAACCAAATTTACTGAGATAGTTTAAGTTATTTATATCAAATAACCAACTCAATGTTATTTGGTTATATCAAATAACCAATGTTTATGACATGGCTTAATTTGGTTATATCAAATAACCAAGTCCACGCGATTTGGTTTTATCAAATAACCACGGATTTAAGTTGGTTATATCAAATAACCAAAATAATTTCGTTACACTTGGCGCGCATGAGGTCCAAAGGTCATTCAGAGGAGAACGCGATTACGCGACTTTATCATGCCGAATACACCGAATAGAAACGTTCTCGCAAGATCTTTAACAGAGGCAATTGGCAGAGCAATCAACCAAACTAAGTGCTACAGTCTCTGCAAGGTTTCTCTCATAAAAAAACGTTAATTTTGCGTCGCTCTCACTTCAGTTGAGTTAATTTGATATTCAAAAGCATGTTAATGAATGAGTTTATATGGAAGCCACGTTTTCATACAGGATTATATTCGCTCTCGTTTGGTTTCTCGTGACATTTGATATAGTTGCCTATTAACAACACGGCGAGGAATTCTTTCAAATTAATGAATATAATTCAAGGCAATCCGTAATGTCAACATCCCCTCAGGCATATACGATAATTTGACATATACGATAATTTGTTTATAAGTTTAGCTGGCCAAGTAGGGAGTGAGTGGGTTGGGGGCTAGCGATGGAGAACATTTTGCCGGGGTTAGGTTAGGATCTTTGTTGTGTTGGGGTTGGGTTCTAGCATTAGATTAACCATTATCCTTAATTCAGAGCGATTTGTAAATTAAGGATAATAGTTTATTTAAGGAAGAGACCAGGTTGATTAACATACTAAGTAATCACTAAGTCATTATGCAGTGTGACATCAAATTGGGGACTGCACATATCAAAAAAATCGTAATATCTCAAGAACAAAGTGAGATATGGAAGAGTTGTAAACGGCAATCTTTATAATTTCTATACCGGTATTTCTTTCAAGTAAGAGAGTTTATTTCGAACTAAATTTTTCACTGCATATACACTTTGAAATTTCCGCTAATTAATAAAAACCGCTCTTCGCCAAACTGTACATGAAAGAACTCCACCGCTTGGTCTTACACCATACATCTACACACGCGTTAACTGAATACGTTCGTAAACCTCACCAATCGTGATATTATAAGTCGGCTATACACCTCGACCTCAGGTCAATTAGTTTTTTATAAACGGCGAGGGCGCAGCTCATGGTTTATAAAGAACTAATGGCCCAAGGTCGGTTAAACTTTCTTATTAGCCAACAACTAACTTTCTTATTAGCCAACAAAGGAGGTTTTTTCTTGGGATATTCATTTGAGGTAAGTAATTGGCAAGAGTGCTGTATATAGGTTATATCCCGCGGTAGATCAAAGAAACCCGACTTTGTCGGCTAATAAGTTATGTACTGTATACCTCTAGGCGCGATATAAACAACATATATTCCTCGGTCTCGGTATATAATCTATACATATACCTTACTTATATTAATATTCGCGCGGTTTCTATTGAATTCTAATGAATTCTCGCAGAGCCAAGGTGCGGCGAAATTAAAACTGAGCGAAAAATAATCCGCGCGAAAAGGCAAAGAGAACTGAAGAGAAAATTTTGATGATTCGGCAAAAAAGGAGAGATGAACAGGAAAAGAACGCAAAATTGTGCATTATATACCGTTATCGTTAAAAACCAAATATGCTGTCCTCTTCATCTACCCCTCCTGTTGTTTCTATCAGGATATTTTCGTGTTTCCTGCTATCGTAAAGGTCATAATACGAATCTCTCAGTCTCAGACCTCCTTGGGGTAAAGAAGATCTCCTAAACTTTGACTCGCACACAAATCACACAAATTAGGAGATCTGCATAACTTAGCGAAAATTAACCACGTTGAAGCGGAATTAGGTTCCTCCTTGGTGTCCTTTTATCCCAACTGACAAGTTGCATAGTTACATGTACAGATTTACTAGCTTGTTTATGCCATACACTGGTTTTCTTTGCGGACACTCTTTATGCGGTCACGCTTTGTATATTTTCCAAAAATGGTAAACCAGGGCAACACTTCTAACGCCAATGAATTTTACTAGTATGCTCTCTTTGAAAGGTGCGCGAAATTAAAACTGAGTTCATATATAGTGTTCAGGGTGCACGAAATTAAAAAGCGAATTTAAATACAAGTAAGGTTATACATCAAGGGTTAGTAAAAGGTTTCACAGTGAATTCGATTTATTTCCTACTACGTGCTGTAGTGAATGTGGGATAGCTTGGAGTAGACAGACGATACATGGACGAGCGTCAAGCTCATATCCTCAGAGTCCCGGACAGAAATGGAACCTGGAACCTTCTAATTGTCGTTAAGATTGTCTCACTTATGTAGTGGCTTAATTGGTAATCATTACACGTCGATAAACCCGAGGATAAACCCATTCCCGAATGTAAACAATAAAACGATATATATAAACTGAGCCGGCTTACATCTCGACAGTTCTTGAGGTTCCAGATCGTTGTAACTGCTCAGACATCTGGACAGGTTTTGTTCGTCTCCACCATAATATCCATTCAAAGTTAGAGGAGTGTAGTTTCCAGCAAGCCGATCACCGTTTATACCATTAATCAAAACAATCATCAAAGCCATAGCAATTATCATTTTGTAAAAACATGAACACATTCTGCTAAAAATGGAGTGTTAAACGCAGCGAGTATCTCCAATATGTCTGGGCTATATTCAAAAGTATTTTAAGTATAAATATCATACGATAAGCACGTGTCACATTGCCGAAATTTGCATACGTCTTCTCTCTTTTGTCTTCGAACTCTTTGTTGGAACTAATTGCTGCACACAATTGTTCCTCCCTCAGGGAGACAGCACACTATTCTTGACGTTCCTCTCTGTTAACTTTTACCCAGTCCTTTCCTGATTTATTTGGTTATATGAAATAACCAAATTTACTGAGATAGTTTAAGTTGGTTATATCAAATAACCAACTCAATGCTATTTGGTTATATCAAATAACCAATGTTTATGACATGGCTTAATTTTGTTATAACAAATAACCAAGTCCACGCGATTTGGTTATATCAAATAACCACTGATTTAAGTTGGTTATATCAAATAACCAAAATAATTTCGTTACACTTGGTGCGCATGAGGTCCAAAGGTCATTCAGAGGAGATAGTGTTACTTTATTATTTAGCGTAAATAGTGTCACTTTTTTCCTGATTTATTTGCTTATATCAAATAACCAAATTTACTGAGATAGTTTAAGTTGGTTATATCAAATAACCAACTCAATGCTATTTGGTTATATCAAATAACCAATGTTTATGCCATGGCTTAATTTGGTTATATCAAATAACCACTGATTTAAGTTGGTTATATCAAATAACCAAAATAATTTCGTTACACTTGGCGCGCATAAGGTCCAAAGGTCATTCAGAGGACGCGACTCTCTTCGTTCGCGCGCCTTTAATGGCGAACACACCGAATAGAAACGTTCTCGCAAGATCTTTAACAGAGGCAATTGGTAGAGCAATCAACCAAACTCTAAGTGCTACAGAGGTAAGCGTTCCTCTCATAAACAAAAGTTTTGCGCCGTTCTCCACTTCAGTTGAGTTAATTTGATATTCAAAAGTATGTTAACGAATAAGTTTATATGGAAGCCACGTTGTTATAAAGGATTATTCGCTCTCATTTTGTTTCTCGTGACGTTTGATATAGTTGCCAGCTCAAGCAAGTGCTGCTGCTAATGGTATATAGTAACAACACGGAGAGGAGTTATTTCAAATTATTACACGATTTACTCGGTTTTCTTTGATGTACCGCAGGCTTTATCTAGCATAAAGACCATGAATACTAATTAGATAAGAAATGAAGGAAAAACTAAGGGAAATCTTTGTCCAAGGTGGAGAAAATGGACAAAATTGTGTTCGAAAACCTCCTCACTCGTGAAATAAGTCAGATAAAGCCCTCGAACGTCGGGATTTATGCTATACAAAGCCCTCGGATGCTGCGCGTCCTCGGGTCTTTATATAGCATAAAGCCCTCCTTCTCGGGCTTTATCTCTTACTTAATGAATATGATGCAAGGCAATCCGTAATGTCAACATCCCCTCAGGCATATACGACAATTTGAATTTTTGAGACTTAAGCCGGCCCATAGCTAAATAAAAAATGTAGGCTTCACCATGCCGAAATTTGACTATAGAAATAGTGTATAAAAAGCATTTTTTTAATAGCAATAATGCAAGTTCAAGCCATTTGTCACCCCCTGGGAATTCTGCACCTACCCTGCCCATATTTTTTCATGTATACGCGTACGTACAGTAGATGTAATTATCGGATCTCTTCATTGGCAATGACGATAGAAACACTTGCATAATGATAGCAAATTGCTTCAACAAAATATACTATATTCTAGTTTTTATTTCCCCTTTTAATTTTCCCCTAAATTAGGGCATTTTAACCCATGTTACTTCCTATCTGCGGGCCTGGCCAGAGGAGAGGCAACTGGGGTAAATTGCACTGGGACTCCAGCATGAGAAAGGACCCCAACTTATATTGCTACAGCCAAACCTGTATTTATAAACGGACACCTTTGGAGATTTATTTAGTGTCCGCTAAATATAGGCGTCTACCGTTTAATAGAGGAACTCATACCCAGTCATCTAGAATACCAGACACGGTCTCAAAGAAAAATATGCTTTTTATACACAACATTATTTCTATAGTCAAATTTCGGCATGGTGAAGCCTAAATTTTTTATTTAGCTATGGGCCGGCTTCAGTCTCAAATATTCAAATTATGGTATATGCCTGATGTTGACATTACGGATTGCCTTGAATTATATTCATTAATTTGAAATAACTCCTCTCCGTGTTTTTATATACCATTAGCAGCAGCACTTGCTTGAGCTGGCAACTATATCAAACGTCACGAGAAACCAAATGAGAGCGAATAATCATTTATAAGAACGTGGCTTCCATATAAACTTATTTTGAATATCAAATTAACTCAACTGAAGTGAGAACGGCGCAAAAATTTGTTTATCACTTAGAGTTTGGTTGATTGCTCTGCCAATTGCCTCTGTTAAAGATCTTGCGAGAACGTTTCTATTCGGTGTGTTCGTGTTCGCCATGATGGAGAGACTTGGAAAAGGCGCACTTACGAAGAGAGTCGCGTGATCGCGTTCTCCTCTGAATGACCTTTGGACCTAATGCGCGCCAAGTGTAACGAAATTATTTTGGTTATTTGATATAACCAACTTAAATTTTGATATTTGGTTATTGATATAACCAAATTGCATTGAGTTGGTTATTTGAAATAACCAAATTAAGCCATGTCATAAACATTGGTTATTTGACATAACCAAATAGATCGAGTTGGTTATTTGATATAACAATAAAGTAACACTTATATAATAATAAAGTAACACTTGGCGCCCCATAGTATGGAGATGGCGATGTTAATTTTCTATCGCATTGCCCGATGCCCATGTACATGTCGCGAAATTCGATAACGAGCATGGATACAACGAGCCCATTGCGCGCAAGTGGGTGACGAGCCTACTCGAAACACGTTCAGAGCATGGGTTTGACGAGCCAATTCCGAGCATGACGAACACATTCCGAGCATGGGGCGACGAGCCCATTCCGAGCATTGGTACAACGAGTACATTCTGGGCGAGCATGGGTATAGCATTCCGAGCATGGGCATGACGAGCTCATTCATAGCATGAGTATGGCGACCTCTTTAATGCACGAAACATGGCTAAAGAGTCGATTGGGTGACCAGACCCATATGGTTCGACCAGACTGGAAGGGGTGCTTAATGGAGGCTGAGAACGACGACGACGCCATGTTTTGGGCTGCTTCTTGCCTCGGCTTCTTTGGGTTCCTGAGGTCTGGCGAATTTAAAGTTTCATCAAGTTCATCCTCTGATTGCGACCGACACCTCAGCGTCCAGGACATCCGTCGACCAACTTAAGCGTCCGAAATACATGCTTGTTAAAATCAAGGCATCAAAAACCGATCAATTTCGCAAAGGCATTACCTGCGCTTAGCGACATCTGGTTCCTCGATCTGTGCAGTGAGATCAGTTCTTCGTTATCTCCATCTCCGCGGCAGCAAGTCAGGACCACTATTTATGCATCAGAATGGACAGGCTCTCACACGCGCCACTTTGTCACGATGGCTTCAAACCACGGCTCTCCGAGCCGGGTTTTCGGGCAACTCCTCCGGCCATAGTTTAAGAATTGGAGCAGCTTCCACAGACGCGCAAAAAGGTATCCCAGATCATCTTATAAAAAACTCTCGGGCGCTGGGAGAGTAACGCGCTTATCAACTGTATTTAGGACACCAGTGACTACATTAGACAAGGTTGCGCCGCTACTAACACAATAGTTGACACTCCTCGGTGACTGGTTATCGCTAATCTAGGGCTATTGTATTGCTCTTGTTATGGTTATTGTTATTGTTGCTGATAATATTCAGACTAATTTACACATTAAATACACATTCTCTGGTAAAGGTCTACGAGCATTGTTATAGCGAGAGCATGAGAACAACGAGCCCATTTCGAGCACGGGCATGGGTATAGATAGATAGATAGATAGATAGATAGATAGATAGATAGATAGAAACTTTATTTAAACACGCTAACCATTGTCAACCTAGGCTGATTTCCACAAGGGGCGTGCACAATTACAAGATTACAAAGATATAGTATATAGTAACATATAGTAAGAAAGTTATAGGTACTGTACAAGATTATAAAATATAGAAAAAGTATGCAGTGAAACATATCTATTTACAAATATTATCATAAAAACGTTATTCAAAAAATGTGAGTAGCGATTTTGTTTTCAAAAGACACGAGGGAGTTGCTCTCCCTAATTTCATTTGGTAATGAGTTCCAAATTTGCGCCCCGTCAAACATGAAACTTTTTTTCATGCTATTAGTTCGCGGTTGTGGCAAGCAAAGAGTACTTTTAACATTTCGCAGTTCATGATTTGTTATTTCACTTTTGAAAGTAAATAAATCAGTAAGTGATTTAGGACCTATTTTATTCAACAATTTAAACATAAGTTTTGACTTAGCCTTAATTCTTTCCGTTTTAAGTGGCTTCCAATCTAAAGCATCTAAAGCAACCTGATGATCTACATCATTGCTCATATTCATTATGATTCGAGCAGCTCTGTTTTGGAGCTTTTGGAGGCGTTTTGATTGTGTTTCATTGAACACATCCCATACTTCAGAGCAATAAGTAAAGTATGGGCGAACAAGTGAATTATATACAGAAACAAGCATATCTTTCTCAACAAATTCTTTTATTCGACGAAGAGCTGACAATCCTGATGCTATTTTTTTGCAAATATTTTCAGTATTATTCTTCCAAGATAAATGCTGATCAACAGTCACTCCAAGAGTTTTGCAATTATAGACTTGCTTAATTGGCTTGTTGTCTATGATAATGTTTGGCTGCTTATCTGAAATACTTTTTATCATTGGTTTTGATCCAATCAACATAAATTCCGTTTTTGCTACATTTAAACTTAGTTTATTGGCAATTAACCATTTCCTAAGGTTTTCTAAATCAGAGTTCATTGCTGTTTCAACATCATTTATACATTCTCCAGCAGCTGTTAGGTTTGTGTCGTCCGCGAATAATCGAGGATCTGTTTTGTTTAAACAACGAGGCAAGTCATTGATATATAACAAAAAGAATAATGGCCCTAAAATAGAGCCTTGTGGCACACCACACTTTATCAACCGCTCCGCAGAAATAGTTCCATTTACTTGGCATTTCTGACAGCGATTCATTAAGTATGATTTTAGTAGAGATAAAGCATCTTCTTTTATGCCATAAAGTTCGAGTTTTTTTAGTAAAATCTGGTGGTCGACAGTATCAAATGCTTTTTTCAAGTCAATTAGTACGACTAGGTCAATATTCATATACCAACTATTAGTACAATCTAATAATGCGGTAGCAGTTGAGTGAAATTTGCGAAAGCCATATTGGCAATCACTAAGTAGATGAAATTTTGTCAAATAATTATACAGTTGGTCATATAAAATTCTTTCCATAACTTTGCTAATAGCTGGTAAAACAGAAATTGGCCTGTAGTTACCTGGCAAATTTTTTTGGCCATTTTTATAAAGAGGTGATACTCTTGCCATTTTCCATTCATTGGGAAAAGTGCATAATGTAATAGCTTGATTAAATATATAAGTTAATGAACTGGAGATAGCAGGTGCTGCTAGTTTTAAAATTTTACTTGAAATTTTGTCAATGCCAGTGGCTTTTGCACTAGAAAGGCCATGCAGAAGATGATAAACTTTGTTGGTACTGATTAATTCAAATGCTGTGAATTCTGATTTAGGTTTCTTAATGGTGTATCAGGTTCTGATTTAAGCATGTCACAATTTAAATCACCAAGAATATACATTTCTTTATTTTCATCATCAATCGCTTTGATTAATTTTTCAAAATTTTCAAAGAAATCATGTGATGAATTTGGTGGTCGATAAATAGTTGTAACTAGAAATGGCCTGCTGTGTGGCTTACTAATTTCTACACAAACTGCCTCTAGTTCAGAGGGGATCAGATCATTTCTTATTTTGTAGTTTATGGAGCTACGCAAGTAAATACAAACTCCACCCCCATTCTTGATCTGTCTTTCCTGACAATATCATAGCCATCAAGGTCAACCACATTATCAGATATATTTAAATCAATACAATATAACGAGTCAATTCCGAGCATGACGAACACATTACGAGCATGGGTTTAATAATAATAATTATAAGTAATACTTATATAGCGCACATATCCAATAGCTGTTCAAGGCGCTTCACAATGATAATACTAAATCAAAGTCATTAACAACTGTATGATGACCGAAAGCTTGCAATGGCGCCTCTGGCTGCCGCTGGTTTGACGAGGTTTGACGAGTCCGAACATGACGAACACATTCCGAAACATGGTTAAAGATTCGGTTGGGTGACCAGACCTATATGGTTCGACCAGACTGGAAAGGGTGCTTGGAGGCTGAGAACTCCACAGGACCAACAGGCTCAGTCAACCTGATCCTACAGGACAACAGCACGTATCAACCAGCCGGTCTGCCTGTCGGTCTACCTGTTGCACCCAACCATCCAAACCGGTAAGTATAAATGTGGCACTGGTGATCACACACATGATCGACGTATGGTTTAAATGTGGTTATGTATTAACCGGCCACAAGGCAGAATGTGGTGTATGTAGTCTGACGTCACGCAGCACATGGAAAGCGCAAGCCCACGCTAGCAAGCGAAGTCTAGGCCGACGAGATAAACGTTCGGAACGAAGCACATTCAAACGAAATTCTCACCCACCATCCCTCCCCCTTAAAAATATCAATTCCATCAGTTCTCGTGTTATCAGACCAACAGGCTCAGTCAACCTGATCCTACTCCAAGCAACTAGGACAACAGCACGCATATCATCAATCAGTCGGTCTGCCTGTCACCCAACCATCCAAATGGGTAAGTAAAAATGTGGCACTGGTGATCACACACATGATCGACGTATGGTTTAATATATATATATATATATATATATATATATATATACGAAAGTATACAATGTGCCCTACCGGCTATCACCATATGGCTTTATGGTAACTGTGGACTTGGGACCCACTATGTACGGCTACACATTGTTGGATTGCATTGTGGAGTCACCAGAGTGCTCAAACTGCGAGCAGTGAGCAATGCATAATGCTAACAGTAAACGTCTCATTGAGAGAGACTCTCCGCCCAATCCATGAGAGTGCTCAAACCACATGAGCGGTGAGCGTAATATATACGAAAGTATACAATGTGCCCTACCGGCTATCACCATATGGCTTTATGGTAACTGTGGACTTGGGACCCACTATGTACGGCTACACATTGTTGGATTGCATTGTGGAGTCACCAGAGTGCTCAAACTGCGAGCAGTGAGCAATGCATAATGCTAACAGTAAACGTCTCATTGAGAGAGACTCTCCGCCCAATCCATGAGAGTGCTCAAACCACATGAGCGGTGAGCGTAATATATACGAAAGTATACAATGTGCCCTACCGGCTATCACCATATGGCTTTATGGTAACTGTGGACTTGGGACCCACTATGTACGGCTACACATTGTTGGATTGCATTGTGGAGTCACCAGAGTGCTCAAACTGCGAGCAGTGAGCAATGCATAATGCTAACAGTAAACGTCTCATTGAGAGAGACTCTCCGCCCAATCCATGAGAGTGCTCAAACCACATGAGCGGTGAGCGTAATATATACGAAAGTATACAATGTGCCCTACCGGCTATCACCATATGGCTTTATGGTAACTGTGGACTTGGGACCCACTATGTACGGCTACACATTGTTGGATTGCATTGTGGAGTCACCAGAGTGCTCAAACTGCGAGCAGTGAGCAATGCATAATGCTAACAGTAAACGTCTCATTGAGAGAGACTCTCCGCCCAATCCATGAGAGTGCTCAAACCACATGAGCGGTGAGCGTAATATATACGAAAGTATACAATGTGCCCTACCGGCTATCACCATATGGCTTTATGGTAACTGTGGACTTGGGACCCACTATGTACGGCTACACATTGTTGGATTGCATTGTGGAGTCACCAGAGTGCTCAAACTGCGAGCAGTGAGCAATGCATAATGCTAACAGTAAACGTCTCATTGAGAGAGACTCTCCGCCCAATCCATGAGAGTGCTCAAACCACATGAGCGGTGAGCGTAATATATACGAAAGTATACAATGTGCCCTACCGGCTATCACCATATGGCTTTATGTATATATATATATATATATATATACGAGTCCACCGTATGTGTCTAACCCTAACCCCTAACCCTAATATAACCCGTAATCCTAACCCTAACGTAACCCCATACATTTGTGATTGCGTGTCATGGAATTGCAACCTCGTACCCCGAACTTCAACCGTGGAGGCAAAATGCCTGCGAAAATGGCCGGTCCTGGGATCGGCTAGTAGATTCCATAATCTTATTGGCCAGTTATAAAACTCAATTAATTCAGCTAGAGTATAATTTATTCATCTAAATTCACATGTTAAGAAATTTCCTCGCCTTTAAATTTTACAACAAATAAGAAATATAAGGGCTTTGGTTAATTGTCAAGAACTGCAGTCGATATATACTTGTTTGTCCATGATATTCATAGGAGATAATCATGGATGTATTATGAATTAGTTGGTTTTAGGATGAATGCTTCTACAGAGCGTTGCATATTTCTCACCATTATCACATCAACAGAGTAAACAAAACAAATGACCTAAATTTTCATAAATTATCATATTAAAACACCCAGAAATTCTGGGTGTCATGTGACCAGCCAATCCCATGGCCATTTGCGCCGAGGAGGCAAAATGCCCTGGGCATTACGTCATCGATACATGAGCTCGAAAGTGACTCAAGTGCGCATGTTCCTCAAGTTCTTCCTTGATCTTGACAGAAAAATTATTCATGGTAAGAACTATTCATCATGTCTTTAGTTTCCCGTGGAAGTATTCATCAAGGCCATGATGGTTTCAGTGGCCTGTCTTGAGGAAAGCAGCGCTCTATCATCAGTTTATCAGCGTTGTTAACAGCACAAACTACCCCTGGACATTCGGGGGCCCTGGTTCAATGAACCGCCTGAACCGCCTATTGCTACGCTACTGAAAACAACGCGTGCATTAGACCTTGTAAAGTTTACTTTTTCTCAACAAATCGTTCGAAGAGGAGCGCATTTATATGCAAAAATATAGTTTGGCCGCCATCTTCAAAAACAGCATCGTAATTTAACCCAAATACGTCGAACGTTTTCTTGACAAATAAGCAACCCTACAAGCTCTCTTATACCTTAAAACAAAGATAATTTATCTGTCTATAATATACGTAAACGTTATTGTGCTACATTATGCAATATCGAACGTGATATGTCATATTTGTCATTCGCGGGGTTTCCACGGAGCGCTTCGAAAACATTCGTTAATATACATCAGAAATTTAAATTTTAAGTAAGTTAGCTACCGGGATAAAGCTGTACGTATGTTGTAAATAGATAATTTAACTTTCCTTTGATATATTCTATAGCTTTGGGGGTGGTTTATTTCTCAAGAAAACGTTTGCCAAAGGGTTAGGACCTTTGTTGTTTTGGGGTTACGAGGGTTCAACGTGTCAGCTATTTGCTCGTTAATGCCTTCTATTTGCGCTCCTTATAAGGAATACGTATTAGATACCCCTATCAGTTTTACGGACTTGAAGGTTTCGATGTCGCCCGATGTTTCTCGAGGCAAAAGTCAACAAGCGTTTTGTTATATACCTTTAGTATACCTTAAAGACTTTTTTTTCAACAAAATGCATAAATGCTTACTTACAGGCTCCATTACGATTTCATATTGGTTTAGCTTTAATACTTTTCAAGCGGGAAGCTCGAAATCTTTCGCAATACTCGAAGAGTCCAAAGTTCTTGATCTGACGCAATAATAATTGTGTATTCACGTGAACAACACATGATTAAAGCTGACGTCAGAGGGAACAGTGCAATGTTTCCCTCGGCAGAAGAAACAATGAGTTGTTGAACAACACGTGACCATGATTTGACCAATAATATTTCATCTTTGGCAAAGGAAAGTTTTTGGTATATAACAAGATGCAATGTTTTCTTAGACCTGTCTCGCAATGCCTTCTTATTGTAAAAAATCTTATTGTAAACCGTGGTCTGTGGCTCCGTTACGAGTCCGGTTTCACGAAAGCTGAGTAGAGTTCAACTTCGCGCCACGATTGCGAAGTCCAATGACTTCGAGTGAGTCCAATGACTTCGAGTGAGTCCAATGACTTCGAAGTCCAATGACTTCTCGAATGAGACGAGCAATCTCGACCATTGCACCGTGCAATGTTTCGCAATATATAAAAGAAACAGCCAATCACATGAAACTCAGAAAATTAACAATGACTCTCTGTAACCGATAAAAATGGACGCAATGGAAGATGAGATCGATCAAGAAATTATACTAAGTGGGCTAAAAATAGAAGATAAAAAGAAGATAATCAAGAAGTGAAAAATAATCCTGAATTATGGAACAGTTAATGAGAGATTACACGAAGATATGTCAAAGAGGAAATAAATCCTGTTGTCTTTCGCAACAAACACGACAGAAGTGACAGTGACTGAGAAACTATTACACAGCCTCAGAACGTCAATGACACAAGAAATAAAAAGAAATATGGAAAATAACGAATACAAGTCTAAAAATGGCCATTATATTCGCACATGGAGTTTATATGAAAGACAAAGATGGAGCGACGAACAGATTGAGATGTTGATTGGATTCGTTAAAGAGAGTCCTGTATTGTGGAATCACACAGATAATCTACCCACTGTTCCAGATAAGTGTTGCTCTCAGTGTTATGTAGACGACCCAAAACTTCATGTCTCTTTCCATCTGCAAAACAAGCACAGTGCCATCGAAGATATGAATGAGGACCTTTTGAAAGTATGAAATTGGTGTTTTAACAACCTTCTGCTTCTGAACCCAAGCAAGACAAAAGTAGACAGAGATTAACTGAGCTACAAAGAAAGGAAATAATTTCCTTCCTACGAAGTCACCCTCGACAACCACCTTTCTTATGACGAACACATAACAAAGACAGTCTCCTCTTGTATGTCGCGCCTCGGACAAATAAATCGGGTTAAACACGTATTTGAAAGGCGAACACTTGTTACTGTAATAAATGCACTTGTTTTTAGTAAATTATTCTACTGTTCGAACGTCTGGGCTAACACAACTAGCAAAAATCTAAACTAAACTGCAATCAGTCCAGAACTTTGCCTACCGTATCGTTAGCGGTGCACGAAAGTACGACCATGTTACACCAATTTTAAAGGTCTTAAACTGGCTACCTGTAACTACTCAACTGTATTATCACAGTGCAACTGTGGCTTTTAAGTGTATGACGGGCCGTGTCCCTGCATACATGTGGAACACTTTAGATGCCTCAGTATGGTCTACACATCAGCCACGAATTTCAAGAAACTACAATCCGTGCAAAATTTTGCATGCAGAATTGCTACCAATACCAGGAAATAATATGATCACATTTCGCCAGCTTTACGAGAACTTAGGCCCGGGTCAAACGTCGAACTTTTCATGAGTCGAACTCAATGTAAATTAGGAAACTCTTTTGTTTAAGTTCATTTGCATTGAGTTCGACTCATGAAAAGTTCGACGTTTGACCTGGGCCGTAGATGGGTCGTCCATTCACAATCGGAAAACCCATAACTGTAACCATATTAATATTCCTGTATTAAAAACAGCAACAGGACAAAGAACATTCCACTACAGAGCAGTCAAACTAATGAACAGTCTGGACCAAGATCTTGAAGAAATAAGTAACTTTTCTATTTTTAAATTTAATCTTAAATCTCGTTTAATTAACTCTTTCCTGTCCGGCCCAGTCAAAAGGGGTCATAGAAGACCCCCAAAGTCGTCAATCGAAAAACACGGCACGCGTTAACGCAAGATTAAACATTGAAATTCGATAAGCGCCAGGGACATGAGATCCACTCACACGCCAAATTTGATTTGATTTCATAAATAAATCGGCGATTGGTGGCATTTTGAATTTTCATGATGCTACGCGGGCGTGCAAGATGGCCTTTTCTAGAAAAATGGAAGTTTTTCAACCTGATTTATGATAATTAATGCTAATTTATATTAACAAAATGTGTCTTGTTCGGAAAATTCAAAAGCATTGATAACAGCCGGTTTATTGGGCTTTTAGAAAAGGTATAGGTTTCGCAACAGTTATGGATATTTCCTGAGATATCAATAGAACAAAGAGGTAGTTGGATGTCTTTCAGCCGGACAGGAAAGAGTTAAGCAGTAATAACAGTTAAACTGAAAATAATCGAAGAAAAAGCGTCAAAGGAAAAGCAGTTTATTAAATGTTGAATTGAAAATAATCAATGTAATAACAGTTTAACAAAGTAAAAAATGGTCAGTGAGAAAAAACGAACCCCTTCTCTGCTCCCCCTACCCCCCTCAACGAGAGGTTACGGTATATTAAAGGTTACCTTCAGCAGAGTCTCTGCAGAGATCCCACCCGCACCGGTCCACCCGCACGGGAGCTCATACTTTTACATATAAAAGCCCTTTGGGGAACAAGCAATAAATGTATGCATGCCTCTTCAAAACTTTGCGAATCAGTTAATTATTTTAAACGATGCTTGAGACTGAAGTTATTATTATTATTATTATTATTATTGAATTTTTAAAGATGATAAATCACTATACACTGTACGTCCTCTTTCCAGTACATAATATAGTAATAAATAGTAAAAAATGCAACATATATAATAAAATAACTAGACTGATAAATAACTATAACATAATAACTGAAAAATAAATAAATAAACTAAATAAATGTTATAACCAGAGCCAAGATCACACAAAATGTGTGTCCAACAGACTCATAAAACTTTTAGTATCCTTTTCCACTTCTTCTGCTAATCGGAAGGTCATTATATATCTTTGCGGCGGCATAATAGAATGACTCTCTGGCATATTCAAGTTTTACTTTAGGTAGTTTCACAAGAACAGAATTATTTCTTGTGTGTTGTTGGTGAACATTAATCTCGAAATATCCTTGAAAGTTGCTACATACTTCATTATCCAAGCACTTTCTCACAGTTATACATGCTTTCTTTTTCAACAGCTTTTCCAAATGAGGCCAATATGTATTTCTTTTCCAACAATATCTCTAGCGCGATTTTCGATAGAAGTATACTTGGAAACTGTATTGACTGAAAGAGTTTTTAAATAAATAGTTTATTTATTTATATATATATATTAGTTTATATTTGTAATATTAGTAGATACATTGTTATTTTTTATATAATTAACTATTATATAGCGTAATCATAACCTCCTTGGGGAAAGATAATAAAGTATGTATGTATTATAGAGACACGAACAATTAACGCTGACCAGCTCGTGGAAAATGGAAGTAAACAATCTGTTGACGAGTGTCGTAAGCAGTAGGATATGCTAAAAGTTATCTTTAACAAGAACCATGTTCGACACGAAGCAAGTACAAAAAGTGGCGCTTGATAGACCTCTTTCATAATGGCTGCCATTTTAAATATTATTTTATGCGCATTTAAATTAGCCTTTATAACCTCGTTAGGAAGCGTAGATTCTTTTGAATTGCTGACAAATAAACGAGGTCCTAAAGGCAAATTAAGATGCACATAAAGAATAATTAAAAGTGGTCGCCATTATGAAAAAGGTCTACACAGATTCGGTTTATGTTCCAACGTGGACATTTTATGAAAGTATGACCTTTTCCTAGTTAGCTGATGAAATTGACTGTTCAAGCAGCATGCTTGATGACATATATATAATATATATATATATATATATATATATCATGATGATATATATATTTGATGATATACAGTATATATATATATATATATATATATATATATATATATATATATATTAGCCTCCTCCGCAGGCAACTCTCGGGGGATTGGGGCGAGCAAAAATCGCGTGGAGTTGCCTGCCAAAACGAGACAAGGTTGGTTCGATCTGCGCATCTTGCTTGCGCATGACAAAGTCTAGTGTCGAGGGTAGGGAGGAAAAGTTATATTGTCGAAATAAACATGGCTGTTGGCTATCTTTGGTGAAATATTGGCTAAAATTGAACTGATCTACTCTCCTCCGCAGGCATCACCGCGCTCCACTGAACCGAGTTGTTTCGGCCGGGTAGGGATAGAACTGATCCCGCTTTTGAGCAGCAAAAAAATGTAGTGCCTTGAACATCCAAGCGAATTCGTATTCAAGTAGTAGTTTTGAAGCAGCGACAAAATTTGGATTTGTTTTATCGCACTTCCTGATTTCTTCGTCGAAATTCATTGATGTGTGGAGCTCGAGATTATCATTATATTTAGCGATCGAGGATAAGGTGCCACAATAAGATTGACCCTTAAGTACATTCAAAATCGATTACCTTCTCATCAGATGCTCGGCGTGATGTTCCTTTTGAGGTTCGTCTGTTGAATGAACTTTCTAAGTTTAAATTACTATTTGTCACACCAGAAATGTTTGCCAACAATAATTTTTTGGAAAGAATTGTATTTGATGATCATACCATCTGTACATGGGGGAATACCTATCATCCTCACTACAGAGTACTTCGCGTGCATTGGCAAATTATCCATGCCCCAAATTGTTGTTAACTAAGAATAAGTGCTACAGATACTAGAGTTAGGAAAAGCTTTGATGTCTTCATTTACAGGATAATATGGTCAAAACAGAACAATTTATGACACAAACTATAACTAAAATATTTAATTTCAACAATTCTACATATAATAATTTTTCATATAATTATTATACATGTTTATAAATCCTCCCATTTAAAATTCTACATATATTTACATAGAATGCAACATGGAGTTATGCTATATCATATCATATTGCCTGACATAACACATATTCTTATTGGTCAAAACTCCAGCTGTTATAATAAATTGCCGACCAGATATGTCATAAATTTTCTGGCTCAATCAAGCTGCAGGTTTGCAAAACAACAAATTAAATTGGTGTGGCCTAATAATATGACATACAAAGTATTCAACTGATTTCAGTGTTGTTGCCAGATATTTAGTATAGGATATAACAGACTGTATACTAGCATATATTATGTACAGTATTTAATATTATTATTTTAAACACCCATGCATTAATCTGTATTTGTTTTAAAATGCTGACTTTCCTTGTATATAATTCATATTTTATCATTATATAATAATAAGGATAATAATTAATAATAATCTGATATTTTATAAGGGTGAACCCATCAGCCATAGCTGTTATGAATGGGTGCTCTGGTTAGCCGTACCTGTTATCAATTGGGCTCTGGTTAGTCGTAGCTGGTATCAATGGATGCTCTGGTTAGCCATACCTGTTATCAATGGGTGCTCTGGCTAGTTGTTATCAATGGCTGCTCTGGTTAGCTGTAGCTGTTATCAATGGGTGCTCTGGTTAGCCATACAGTAGCTGTTATCAATGCATGGTGTTCTGGTTAGCCATAGTTGTTATCAATGGATGCTCTGGTTAGCCATAGCTGTTATCAATGTATATGGGTGCTCTGGTTAGCCATAGCTGTTATCAATGTGCACTGGTTAGCTATAGTTGTTATCAATGTATATGGGTGCTCTGGTTAGCTGTCGTAGCTGTTATCAATAGATGCTCTGGTGCTGTGATTTATTATGTTGCTATATAATATTACTCTTGTTGATTATCTAAGAAATACCAGCATTATTGGTTGAATGATTCCTTTTTTAATCATGCTTTCAAAGAGTAGCATGAAATAATAGAAATACTACAACTAATTATATAATAATCAATATTTATATAAACTTTACTATTTATGTTATGTTTCAAAGCAGGCCAATGTATAATTCAAGTATAATTCAAGTATAATTTAAGTATAATTCAAAGCAGGCCAATAAAAGAATGTAAGGAATCATTATATTAGTAAGATATACTACAATATACAGCAACAATGGTGGAGAATTATAGAATACCGGTCCACTTTTGAAACCGCATTTAAAGGCACAGAAATACAAATAAGGTTGCTCTAAAATCTCTTTAAATATAATGTCGAAGGTTTATATTGTGTGTACTTGTTGATACATGTAGTTATCAAATTAAATGGGGTTTTAAAATAGAACGAAGCAATATGATGAAATTTCCGTAATTTGAACCTTTTACTAACTGTCAACAGATACAAATAGCGAAAGTGGACGGGTATTCTATAATTTAGCGCATAAGGAGAGTTGGTTCGATTTCAAGAGAAAGTTTGCCCGATTTGGGGTGAGATAAAAGCTAATAAGCTATAATTACAATAATAAAAGTGTTATAGGGAGAAATAAGACAAGACTCGGAAGTCACCACCTTTCTAATTTAACTAATATCCAAAACATTGTCTACGCATCACTCTACTTTTTTACACTGAAGGTCCTTGCAACAATTCCGCCAGTACGCGATGCGGCGATGAGGTTTGCGATGAGGTAGATTAAGGCTGAAGGCTCCGATGGGTTCGTGAGAGAGTCGAGAAAGTGACTCTTAACGCCGCTTTGAAGATGATTTTTAGCAACGGCAACAAGTTACTGAATTTATTTCTTCTTCACTTCAATCTCCGCGCGCTTTGTCTTTATGTTAACGCCGATCCTGTCGCCGTTTCCAAATGTTAACAACAAACTTCCGTGGGGGTGGGGGTATCATGACTGGTCCAAAACCTTCTCGTTTTGGCAGGCATCCCAGCGCAATTTTTTTTCGCCTTTTCCGCCCCAGTCCCCCCGCGTCTATCCCTCCCGGCCGGAACAAGCGCGGTGATGCCTGCGAAGGAGGCTATATATATATATATATATATATATATATTTCAAACAATAAAATTCCTTTAGTTCTAACATTTCATCCTTTCAATTTTAAAGTTAAAAATATTATCAATCGGAATTTTCACATTTTACAAAATGATTCTGAGACGTCAGCCATTTTCACCGATAACCCTTTGGTATCTTTTCGCCGTAATAAAAACATTCGTAACTCCTTAGTACATAGTGCCCTTAAACAAAATACCTTGGCACCAGCGGCAACAATTTCTTGCGGCCGTTCCCGCTGCAACATATGCCCTTTTCTCAATCCCACTACAGTTATTACTGCCCCCAAATTCGATCACACAATCCGTCATACTTTTTCATGCACGTCCACCAACATAATTTATTGCATTTCTTGCGATAAATGCCCTAAAATCTACATCGGTGAAACTGGGCGACGCCTTTCAGACAGGTTTGCTGAACATCTTCATTCCGTGAGGAACAATGATGTTGACAAACCTGTAGCCCGACAGTTTCAATAGCGTAGAGTCTGGCTGCTATTAATAGCTCAAAAAGCGGACAAGCAAACCAAATTTGGCTCACAAATTATTGCAAATGAGCTATTTCTTTTGTTATGGCCGCAAGAATTATGGGTAAAAGCGGACAAACATCGGTACTGACGTCATCTCGACGGAGCGCTATTGAACCAGTACATCATTGTAACCATTCTTCTCCATCTGAGTCTCGTTAGCTCAATGGTTAGAGCGTCTCACCGGCAATCAGAAGGTTACAGGTTCGATTCCTGTACGGGACTCGGAATAATTTTTCTGAGGATATGAGCTTGACGATCGTCCACTATATTACGAGAACGTGAATACCAGCTTCGTAAAAACGGTTTATGTACTTAGAAATTACTCGGCTATATTAGCCGGTCACTTCGTCATATATTATTTTGAACGTTATCTCGATCAATATTTAACACTTCTTAAAAACCTGAGCTGTGATACTATTATATACTCGAGAATTTATTAAAAACCTAACGAAAACCTTCATTGTTTTCGAAATAACTGATAGGAAACAGCGTCGCGCAGTCACGAAACCAGAAATAAAACTGCTTCTTACTTTTTAAATGATTGATAGAAACCTTTCCGGAAATGCAAGATTTACCAAAAAACCTGATAGAGCACGCGAGGTTGAAAATAGGTTGTCATCGTAGGTTGAAAATTATACCCAACACAAACAACACGAGGATTTCTCGAATATGTGGCGATGGTTGCCGAGTAATGATCAAGCAAGCAAACAATCAAACAAACATTGAATATATGTAAAATTAGTTCCAACCAAGAGCTCAAAGACAAAAGAAAAAAGACGTATGCAAATTTCGACAATGTGAGATGTGCTATATCGTATGATCTTTTATATGTTAGTTTAATATAGCCAAGGCATATTGGAGATAATCGCTGCGTTTAGCACTCCATTTTCAATAGAAATTACGATCTCGAATGTGTTCTTGTTTTTACAAAATGATAATTACTATGGCTTTGATGATTGTTTTGATTAATGGTATAAATGGTGATCGGTTTGCTGGAAACTACACTTCTCTTACTTTGAATGGATATTATGGTGGAGACGAACAAAACCTGTCGAGATGTCTGAGCAGTTACAACGATCTGGAACCTCAAGAACTGTCGAGATGTAAGCCGGCTTATATTTTGTATATGCTTTTGTATATATCGTTTAATTGTTTACACTTGGCCTGGGAATGGGTTTATCCTCGGGTTTATCGTCGTGTAATGAACCAACTAAGCCACTACAATTAACAACAATTAGACGGTTACAGGTTCCATTTCTGTCCGGGACTCTTCGTCCATGTATCGTTGTCAATCAAATTCACTGTGAAACCTTTTACTAACCCTTGATGTATATATGTATAGGTTATATACCGAGACCGAGGGATATATGTTATTTATATCGAGCCTAGAGATATGTATAGGTTATGTCTCGATCAATTCCAAGCGTGACTACAAGCCCGGGCGTTTGACGGGCATTTGACATTTTGCGATCAGACCATTGCAAATGCCCCACCGTGGAGTCAACTTAATTATACAAAATCCCCACTGTTGGACTCTTGAAATAGATGCAAATTCCCCACCCACGGGCATATAATAAAAGTTTTGCAGACTACACATGGTGTACTAAATAAACATGGTTAAATAGCGGTAGGCACGGGAATGTCGTTCCCAGAGCCTGCGTCCCCCTGACCTACGGGGGGAAACTGAGACTCTGGGATAATCCATCGCCCGAAACAGAAAAACATGGTTCCGGTTACGAAGAACGCATGCGTGACAATAAACCGGGAGGCATGCGAACAAGCATTTACTTTGCTTTTGGCATAATTTGTCGGACGAGGATATTTATATTTTTCATGCTGCTTTAGGAAAGTCTTTACAAAAACTGAACAAAGGGGATATTGTAATAAAGGAGCATCAATATGAAACGCTCAAGAGTATAGTCGTCCGTCTTGTGTGTACTTGTTGATAGTTACCAAATGAAATGTGGTTTTGCAATAGAACGAAGCAATTGTATATGATGAACTTTCTTTGACTAAATTTGACGTAATTTAAAAGTACTAACTGTCAACAGATAAAATAGGGACCTTAAGATCTACGACGGTAACCTAGGACGGCGACGTCGTTGAAACAAAATAATCTTTATGTGGAACAAAAACAATGAATACTTTTTATTCCCAAGAATAATCTAAAGGCCATCCTCGTTCTGTTTACAATGTCACTGAGAGCATTTTCACGTCTTTAGGACGACGGTTTAAACTTAGAGAGATTTATTTATTTATTAGAATTTATAATACATATCAATTACAGTATTACAACTAAAAATTGAATGTATTAGAGCTGTTCGCTATTAAGACTGACTTAAACAGTCAGACACTACAATTGTTTTGGTAATATTGAAGCGTTTTGGAGATCATAAAACAAGCTGCGAGTGTTAAATACGCTAGTCAATCGACCGTGGTTTAATTCAAATACTAAAATTTATATTTCTTTCACTGCCGTCGCCGTCCTCGAATACGGACAACGAAAGGTGGAGTATCTTTATATGAGCAGATTGTCCAGCCAAGCCAAATAATATTCGCCCAGATAGAAGCCTTAATAGAAGATAGAGAGGTCTTCCAAAACATTTTGTAAACGCCTGTTCGAACAACATTGTTCTTGTTTGTTTTTATTATAAATCCATGACAGGAAAAGTCTTAATTATTCCAATTATAGTCAGCCAATCAAAATACTTCCGGCGATGGATTATCCCAGAGTCTCAGTTTCCCCCCGCAGATCAGGGGGAACGCAGGCTCTGGGAACGAGATATGCCCGTCAAATGCCCGGGGAGGGGCATGGTCACGCTTGGAATTGAGCGAGACATTATTGAACCGACCTTGGTCAATTAGTTATTTATGGGTATTACCATTAATTTGAGGTAAGTAATTGGCAAGTATATTGTATATAGGTTATAGCACCAAGTCTTGAAACTGAAAGTCTTGACTTTCCGCCGAAGACATCATAAATTAAGTGACAAACATATATTTTAGGAAATATTTATATATATATATATATATATATATATATATATATATATATATATATATATATATATATATATATATTCAAATACGTATATGGAAAAAGTGACTGCCCCAGTACTGAGAATCGAACCCTGGTCTCCGAATCAACGTTTCGGCGCTGTAACCTTTGAGCTATCGAGGCACGGTATTAACAGTCAGTGATTTCTCCACATATTTAAATCCTCTCTAATATTATATATATATATATATGTATATATATATATATATATATATATATATATATATATATATATATATATATATATATATATATATATATATATATATATATATATATATATATATATATATATATATATATATATATATATATATATATATATATATATATATATATATATATATATATATGGTGAAGGAAAATTTCGAGTGTTGGAATACATACATTTTAAGACCAAACCGGGACCAGTTGCGAAAAATGCAACTTAGCGGCCTTCCGGTAGGAATTGAACCCGCGACCCTGCGATTGCTAGTGCAGTGCTCTGACCACTGAGCTACGGAAGCCGTTGCCGAGAGCCTAGTCACGAGTTCTGTATATATGGTGGTAATGCCGGGATAAGATTCTGGGTATATTATAGGTAATATTTGGCATTTCACTCGATCAAACTACATGTTGAAAGGATTTATGGTGAAGGAAAATTTCGAGTGTTGGAATACATACATTTTAAGACCAAACTGGTCGCGGGTTCAATTCCTACCGGAAGGCCGCTAAGTTGCATTTTTCGCAACTGGTCCCGGTTTGGTCTTAAAATGTATGTATTCCAACACTCGAAATTTTCCTTCACCATAAATCCTTTCAACATGTAGTTTGATCGAGTGAAATGCCAAATATTACCTATAATATACCCAGAATCTTATCCCGGCATTACCACCATATATACAGAACTCGTGACTAGGCTCTCGGCAACGGCTTCCGTAGCTCAGTGGTCAGAGCACTGCACTAGCAATCGCAGGGTCGCGGGTTCAATTCCTACCGGAAGGCCGCTAAGTTGCATTTTTCTCAACTGGTCCCGGTTTGGTCTTAAAATGTATGTATTCCAACACTCGAAATTTTCCTTCACCATAAATCCTTTCAACATGTAGTTTGATCGAGTGAAATGCCAAATATTACCTATATATATATATATATATATATATATATATATATATATTATATATATATATATATATATATATATATATATATATATATATATATATATATATATATATAATAACTGGACACGGTTACACTTTTGACATTAGTTTATTGCGTACAGTTCTGTTTCGTACAGGCAAACCTGCACTCATCAGTGCTAGACTAATATATATATATATATATATATATATATATATATATATATATATATATATATATATATAAATAAAAAAGTAGAGTGCTGCGTAGACAGTGTTTTGAATATATAGCAAAGTGAAAAGGTGGTAAACTGCCAAGAATTTAGTGACGAGATACTGACGTTTCGAGCGGAGCCCTTCATCAGAGTAAGACCAGATGTAAGATCTGATGAAGGGATCAGAGTAAGATCTGATGAAGGGCTCCGCTCGAAACGTCAGTATCTCGTCACTAAATTCTTGGCAGTTTACCACCTTTTCACTTTGCTATATATATATATATATATATATATATATTAAAAATATTTATTAAGTTGACTCTGACTAACTAAAAACGTATCACAACGTTCAAAATGTTCTTAAAGACGTTTCGATCAAAAAGCTTCGATCTTCGTCGGTTAAAAAGGTAAAAAAGCAATTACAGCTTATTATATACAGTAGGTTACCTTTTTAACCGACGAAGATCGAAGCTTTTTGATCGAAACGTCTTTAAGAACATTTTGAACGTTGTGATACGTTTTTAGTTAGTCAGAGTCAACTTAATAAATATTTTTAATATGTACAATCCTGGCTGCAATTTTAGTATTTACCGATATATATATATATATATATATATATATATATATATATATTTATAAAATAAGTCGTGTCTTACGCACGCTGTGATTGGTCAGTTACCGTGTTTATATCAGGCTTTTTAAAACATTATTACCTATAACAGTAGTAATACCCCCCCCCATATAGGCCGCATTAATATTAATTAGGTAAATTGAATTTTTAATGAGCTTTCGAATTTTGAGATTACGTCACGTTTCTCGTCTTCCTTCCAGACCCTCTAACCCTAATCATTAGTATTCAGATTACGTCATCGTTCTCAGGCTCCTTTGGGACCCTCTAACCCTAATCATTAGTATTCAGATTACGTCATCGTTCTCAAGCTCCTTTGGGACCCTCTAACCCTAATCATTAGTATTCAGATTACGTCATCGTTCTCAGGCTCCTTTGGGATCCTCTAACCCTAATTCATTAGTATTCAGATTACGTCATTTCAGAATGCTAACCCTAGCTTTTATCCAACACCCTGGTATTCATACGTCACGTCCGATTAGCCGCCGACTCCTTCCGAACTTGATTTCAGAAGGCATTACGTCATTATCAAAAGGTACCTCTTATTGCTTTTAATAATATAAGAAACGCCTTTGTAATTATACACTTCGCCTCGCTACGGCAATGTGAATGTGGGACAGTAGGCAGCCCGAGAGCAGCGCATGCGCACGATCGATCTTGGCTAAATAATATAATCTGGAACTAAACAGAGTAACGAAGAAGCATCTTATACAGTACTTTCATACTAGCGCGTGTCTCGACCGATATTTTCCGATTTGCGATTCACTAATCTCTGCGAGAATTAATCATTAGCTTCGGTAAGGTTTATTTGGCTGAGTCAGACCATTCGAGAAACTGTGAGAAGAATGATCAGGGATCTTAAACGTATAGATCTTTCAATATATCCTAAGAAATAGTCCGAGAAGCCGTAAGAAGAACGATCGAAGATTTCAAACACAGAAAAATAGTAAAAACAATATATCGATTTGGTTTATGTGGCTGACTTTATTTATGTTGTCATGCATTTTGTTGCTAAGACTGACACATTTGAATAATTTTGACTAGAGCACATGTTACAGACAATGGAAACGGTCATTAAGAGGTCGTTAATGTCACAACTCATAATTATTTGGAATATTTAATGAAACAAACTAGAGAAGGCCAAACTAAATAAAATATTGTAACGCCTTGCCGTGGAGTTTAACCTCGCTTTTTTCGGTGCTTAAGGGGGGAAAAGTATTGCCAAGTGTGGAACTCGAACGCATGAATTACAAAATAAGGTTTCTTGGCAGAAAAAGTATAATTGAACGGCTCTACTTTATAGAGAACGACCGAGTGAGGAGTTCGAACGATGATATAAAGCGGACTAACTAAACTTAACAGCTTGAATAAATTTGTCCACCTGCTCATAGATAAAAGCGTGGGAGCCATTAAGCGTAATTAAAGGTTACATGCAATTCCACAGACAAAAGAGGGCACACATATTTCGATAAACACATCAAATAAATAGTATACAATATTGAGTTTATGAGATTTTTATTTCAAGTTACAAATAGTAGTTATGATTTAAGCTCAATCATAATATTATCTCCAGTGCCATCTGTTACAATAGTATACGGACATGCAGTACAAAAAACAATATTGTGTGATATAGTCAAAGGTGATGCTAAGCCACATAATTTACATTGATGAATATTGTTGTAAAAGTCTTGCCATAAACATTTGGGGCATATAGCTAAATGTACACCAGTCATCTTGCTTTCACAGTAATTACAAATGTATCGACTCTCATCTTTATCAATGTCATCTTGCGAGATTGTTTCTTCCTCTTCTTCTTCTTCCTCGTCATCTTCGTCTTCTTCCTCGTCATCTTCGGAGTTCTCCGCGGCGCTTCTCTCTCCGCTGCTTTCATATTCCGAATCTGTATCTTCTGTTCCTTCGCGTGCCAGTAATGCAAGTACTTCAGGATTTTCAATGAGATTCTTATTGACTTTGACTTCTGCAAGCCCTCTCACGAAAACGTTTAGGCCAGGCGGTTTGGGAATGTCGGTATCGTATTCGGATACACAATATTCGATCAGATTGACAATATTTGTGTTCGGTATAACTCTACCATTGTAAACGATTTCCCGTTGAGCATTCCATATCAAAATGTCATGTGATATAAGCAAACTGTGGAGAAGATTTGAAGCCTTTTCAACATTGTTGTTAAAATGGGATAGTACATGTCGAATGCGTTGATCATTGTAAAAGGGAGATGTTTCTTCGCTGGTGTCCATAACTTCGACTGACTCTAGTACAATGAACTGATTTCTTTTATACTAATTCTGCAAGTCCTTCTAAAACTGGACCAAGTAACAGACCGAGAAATCCTCCTCCACGCTGGACCAGTATTTGTTTCTTTCTCATGAAACTTCTTCCGGGGTCAACTAAAGTACTTATGTCGTTTTCGTACGGTCTCACTTTTTCGATCGTTTCCCGAGGTAATTCGTATTTCATTTTGCAAACATTATAGATACAGTCATGTATACACTTAACTTGTTCGGGGGTAGCTCTCTCAAGAAGCGCCTGTTGTTCTCCAGAATTCGACAAACAGTAATGTCGAAGAAAAGCTCTCTGCTTCTTGTTAAACATCTCTGTACGATAGCCAACGTATAAATGACGAAGTCACCCCCTGAAGTACACCTTTTATATTACTCTTTACTCATTTACTCATGGCAAGATAACATAAGGACATAAGGATAAAGATAAAGATAAAGATAAAGATAAAGATAAAGATAAAGATAAAGATAAAGATAAAGATAAAGATAAAGATAAAGATAAAGATAAAGATAAAGATAAAGATAAAGATAAAGATAAAGATAAAGATAAAGATAAAGATAAAGATAAAGATAAAGATAAAGATAAAGATGAGGATGAGGATAAGGATAAGGATAAGGATAAGGATAAAGATAAAGATAAGGATAAGGATAAGGATAAGGATAAGGATAAGGATAAGGATAAGGATAAGGATAAGGATAAGGATAAAGATAAAGATAAAGATAAAGATAAAGATAAAGATAAAGATAAAGATAAAGATAAAGATAAAGATAAAGATAAAGATAAAGATAAAGATAAAGATAAAGATAAAGATAAAGATAAAGATAAAGATAAAGATAAAGATAAAGATAAAGATAAAGATAAAGATAAAGATAAAGATAAAGATAAAGATAAAGATAAAGATAAAGATAAAGATAAAGATAAAGATAAAGATAAAGATAAAGATAAAGATAAGGATAAGGATAAGGATAAGGATAAGGATAAGGATAAGGATAATGATAAGGATAAGGATAAGGATAAGGATAAGCTATATAGGATAAGGATAAGCTATATAGGATAAGGATAAGGATACAGATAAAGATAAGGCCATAAGGATAAAGATAAGGATAAGGCCATAAGGATAAAGATAAAGATAAAGATAAGGATAAGGATAAGGATAAGGATAAATTCATAGAACATTCCTGAGAAACATCATTTGGCTTCTAGTCTTCACCGAGTGAACATGTCATTTGCCTGTGATATATGCGGAAAGAACTTTTCAACCCGAGGTAATCTTCAGCGTCATATCAAGTACGTCCATGGAATGCTCAGCCTTCAGTCGTCGGTGGATCTTCCGTTATGAAACATCCTTTTACGTGTATTGTGGCTGGATGTACTCAAAGTGGCAAGACCGTTTGGGTGAGAAAGCTTTTGGAAAACGCTCAAGCAACCATCAGTCCCCCTCCTGAACGTATCATTTGGTGTTATGGCCAGTGGCAACCTATGTACTTGGATATGATCACAACTATACCAGGCATTGAACTCAATGAAGGAATACATGACGACATTGCCGAAAAGAACTTCTTAGATGTCTCTGAACGCAGCCTCATCGTTCTCGACGATCTTATGGCTCAGTCAGGGGACGATAAACGTATTGCCGATTTATTCACAAAAGGAAGTCATCATCGGAATCTGTCTGTGATCTATATTGTTCAAAATATATTTCATCAAGGCAAAGAAACCAGAAATATCAGCCTCAACGCCCACTATATCGTACTGTTCAAATCTCCACGGGACAAGCAACAAATCTCAGTCTTAGCACGACAAGTTAACCCTGGTCATGTTCAAGAGTTTATGAAAAGTTACGAGGAAGCGACAAAGCGTCCACACGGATATCTCATGCTTGATCTAAAACCGACTACCGATGATCAACATCGATTAAAAACGAATGTGCTACCAGATGAAAATACCACTGGTCAACTAGACATGGACCATTATATTCGAAAGCGGTCATATGAACAACCACCTATCACCGTTGACCAATATCAACTGAAATCGAACGTGATGCCCTACGAAAATACCGCTGACCAACAAAACCTAAACCGTTATATTCGAAAGCTATCGTATCAACAATCGCCCATCCTCAACGCTATGTACAACTCGGGTGAACAGATGCATAATATTATACAGACGCCTCAGTTAACACCAGATGTGAAGAATATACTCTACTCTAATGAGCTTAAACGTTTTCTGTCCTTCCAAAATCAACTCCACGACCAGGTTCCAGTTCAAAATAATCTTCAAACTGAAAGCAATATCCCAAAGACTCCAACGCAATATGATTCTACAGAATACCTCCCGTCCGATCCTCACCAGGTTCCTACTACACCTAAAGCCTATTTTTTGACACCACCAACTACAGTTTCGACAGAACAACCAAAGCTTAAACGAAACTTCTTTAATAATTGGGAAAGTTCTTCCGATTGGAAAAAGAGCGATTTAGCAAGGATGACCCCTGAAGAAAGAGGTGAATATGAACACCATCTATCGATGACTAGATCAAAATATTTACCGATGACAGAACAAAATGTGGCAACATTAACGCATGAAGACCAGGAAGAATATCGAAAAACTTTTAAAATTAAAACGCCTAGATATTCCCTTAGAAGTAGGCCTTATTAGTATTTATAATTTGAAATAAAAATCTCATAAACACAATATTGTATACTATTTATTTGATGTGTTTATCGAAATATGTGTGCCCTCTTTTGTCTGTGGAATTGCATGTAACCTTTAATTACGCTTAATGGCTCCCACGCTTTTATCTATGAGCAGGTGGACAAATTTATTCAAGCTGTTAAGTTTAGTTAGTCCGCTTTATATCATCGTTCGAACTCCTCACTCGGTCGTTCTCTATGAAGCAAAGCCGTTCAATTATACTTTTTCTGCCAAGAAACCTTATTTTGTAATTCATGCGTTCGAGTTCCACACTTGGCAATACTTTTCCCCCCTTAAGCACCGAAAAAAGCGAGGTTAAACTCCACGGCAAGGCGTTACAATATTTTATTTAGTTTGGCCTTCTCTAGTTTGTTTCATTAAATATTCCAAATAATTATGAGTTGTGACATTAACGACCTCTTAATGACCGTTTCCATTGTCTGTAACATGTGCTCTAGTCAAAATTATTCAAATGTATCAGTCTTAGCAACAAAATGCATGACAACATAAATAAAGTCAGCCACATAAACCAAATCGATATATTGTTTTTACTATTTTTCTGTGTTTGAAATCTTCGATCGTTCTTCTTACGGCTTCTCGGACTATTTCTTAGGATATATTGAAAGATCTATACGTTTAAGATCCCTGATCATTCTTCTCACAGTTTCTCGAATGGTCTGACTCAGCCAAATAAACCTTACCGAAGCTAATGATTAATTCTCGCAGAGATTAGTGAATCGCAAATCGGAAAATATCGGTCGAGACACGCGCTAGTATGAAAGTACTGTATAAGATATTTCTTCGTTACTCTGTTTAGTTCCAGATTATATTATTTAGCCAAGATCGATCGTGCGCATGCGCTGCTCTCGGGCTGCCTACTGTCCCACATTCACATTGCCGTAGCGAGGCGAAGTGTATAATTACAAAGGCGTTTCTTATATTATTAAAAGCAATAAGAGGTACCTTTTGATAATGACGTAATGCCTTCTGAAATCAAGTTCGGAAGGAGTCGGCGGCTAATCGGACGTGACGTATGATACCAGGGGGTTGGATAAAAGCTAGGGTTAGCATTCTGAAATGACGTAATCTGAATACTAATGAATTAGGGTTAGAGGATCCCAAAGGAGCCTGAGAACGATGACGTAATCTGAATACTAATGATTAGGGTTAGAGGGCCCAAAGGAGCCTGAGAACGATGACGTAATCTGAATACTAATGATTACAATCTCGTACCCAGAGCCTGCGATCCCCCTGTCCTGCGGAGGGGAAACGGAGGCTCTGGGGAACTCCGATGAAACTCGTCATTTGATTGGTTGATGCTGAGCTCTCGCACCAGTTTCTTTAGGAGCTAATTTTGCATTTTCGAATCGCGGTTTAAAAATAAACAGTTATATTTTTCAGAACTATGGCTGGTAAAGATTTATTCGATACACCTGCAACACATAATTATACACGACAGACTCAAAATACAATTGAACACATGAAATAAGTTAAAACTTAAAACTATTATTAATATTATTATCGCTTCGTCGCCAAACAAACATCCATCGTCTGACTCGTCTCGTAATTCTTCGCAGTTTCGCCTCAGAACTTAAAATTATATTAGAGACTACAAGGTCGATGTAGTTTAGCCAAAGTTCTTGACAGAAAGTACAATTCCTTACATTTTAATGTGTTCTGTGTAACCTGAGCCTACCTGAGCGGCTGAGCCGATCACTGCCGACGGCGACGCGGACATATAAAACACTCTCGTCAATCCTCCGGTTGACGATTTAGCGAAAAGCTAAAAAAGACCATTTGTATTTGTAAAACATACTGGGCCCTTCTTTATCGGTAAACAAATATTTGTCCTGGTCTTCGAACAAGTTAACATCGTCGATGACAGTAGCAAATTATAGAGAACTGGGAACCAGAGGACTGGGAACAAAAACCCAAATTTGGGGACTTTTTCATCGGAGTTCCCCAGAGCCTCTGTTTTCTTGGCGCAGGCCAAAAGGAACGCAGGCTCTGGGAACGAGATTGTAATGATTAGGGTTAGAGGGTCCCAAAGGAGCCTGAGAACGATGACGTAATCTGAATACTAATGATTAGGGTTAGAGGGTCTGGAAGGAAGACGAGAAACGTGACGTAATCTCAAAATTCGAAAGCTCATTAAAAATTCAATTTACCTAATTAATATTAATGCGGCCTATATGGGGGGTATTACTACTTATAACATACCGATAATCTTATCCCGGCATTACCACCACCATATATACGGAACTCGTGCAGTGGTCAGAGCACTGCACTAGCATCGCAGGGTCGCGGGTTCAATTCCAGCCGGAAGTCCTTGAAGTTGCATTTTTCGCAACTGGTCCCGGTTTGGTCTTAAAATGTATGTATTTCAACACTCGAAATTTTCCTTCACCATAAATCCTTTCAACATGTAGTTTGATCGAGTGAAATGCCAAATATTACCTATGTAAAACATGGATGGATTACGCCATCGTGTTACGCCATCAATTAGACATCCTACGCCATCAATTAGCCATCACGGCGCCATCATACGCCAGTAAGGAGAATTTACGTGTTGATAAAAAAGATATCTGTACATTTTATTTGCTTTCTACGGGTTATTTTATAAAAGAAATAGAAAACATTTTTATCCGTGTTCCCATACGTTATATAAACACTCGTGGAAGTTTGGGAGAACTCGAAATCGCGTGGAAACACTCGCCCCCACTATGATTTCTCGTTCTCCCAAACTGCCACTCGTGTTTATATAACTGTATGTAAACGCGGAAAATGTTTTCTATTTCTTAAATATGAATTTATATGAATTGAGATAGTGTGAACATCTTCATCCTTAGATAGAGATGCAAGTGGGAAACCTGGCAGTGGAATATATGGAGGAAATTATTTGTGGTTTGGTTCTTTCAGCGAGTGTAAGAAGATACCTGAATCTCGTTACTGTTTGGTTGTTTTCAATGCACATATTAGTTTAGGGAACAAGATTTCTAGAATGGTTTGTATACATGTATAGTACTAGTTTTCCAGTAAATTGGTAGCAAATATGGCCTTGCTTGAAACAGCAGTTTAGGTTGTTAACTACCTTAATAATGTTATATGTATTTGATAACCATAATGCTACATCACGAGAGGAGCGTGTAAAATATGAGGCGATGGCCGAATGTTTGGCAAGCTTCTCGCGTGTACTGTTAACTTCATAAGTGCCTGTATTAACTACATACAGGCACTGGGACAAATATTTATCTCTTTTATAAAATATTTATCTGAAATGAAATCAAAACCAGGCGAATACTTCACGATTTTCGATTACGTAAAGATGCGATCATGGCGACAGTGTGGCATCGTAAACAACCCCTAATAATTTACCTAAATTATCTGTATTTTGTACACCTTTTGCATATAAGTCTGTCAATGTTTTCCATTTTTGTTAAATTTTTAATCGCGTAAAAAGACTTATTGGAATTGTACCCCCATAAACCTTTAGGTATAATGTGTTGAAATATAAATAGTTTTATGGTATCTGATTTTGTATTAGAGGAAGAACGTTTTCATTCTCGTATTTTACGCTTCTGGATGCCACCACTTTGTATCATTCTGGAGTTTGTTCAACGGCTTAGACTCGATGTTGAGCTGGGGTTTATTTTCCATTTTGACGTCATTGAGTGCAAGTAACAAAAAACAAGCACGCAATTATGACGTCAAAATTGAACCGAACTCCGTGGGCTGTACCCACCTCGTTCCCAGGGCATTTTGCCTCCACGGTGGAAGGTCAGCGGAAATGGCCCTGGGAACGGCTGGTCACATGACACCCAGAATTTGTGGGTGTTTAAACATGATATTTTTTGTGGTCTTTGTTCCATTTCCTTTGTCTACTTTGTTCAGCTGAATAATTGAGAAATGTTCAATGCTCTTCAGGGGGCCACAAGTTTGTTAGTACTTTGTACTATTTAGTGTAACCTTATTTAAATAAAGTTTCTACTCTATCCTATCCTATTCAGAGTTTTTCATGTAGGCATAAAAGCAGCTAACAAGCTTCATAATCCGCCATACATCCATGGTTATCTCATACAAATAAAGTATGAAGCATATATAAAATTTTGCGAAAGCTATCACTTCTAATTTGCTGTAAAACCGAAGACAGCATTCAGATTTAGATGAATAAATTATACTCGGCTTAATTAATTGAGTTTTGAGACAAGCCAATCGGATTATAGAATGGACCAGCCGATCTCAAGGCCATTTTCGCCGACCTTCCGCCGTGGAGGCAAAATGCCCTGGGAACGAGGTTGGGGCTGTACATCAACTTTGAGCCATCGCCATCGAGCAAACTCTAAAAACGTCCAGAGGCATATCATATATGAAATATGAAAATGTTATTTCTCGAGAATAAAAAAAGATACCGTAAAACTATTAACATTTCTAAACATTATACTCAAAGTCTTTTATTTAAAAGCAATTTAGTTTTTGGGTACAGGGTCACGTCAGCGTGTCCGATGAAGCATTATTGAAGCACACATTATATGGCTATGAATATTTCCTGTGGAATTACATATATGATTGGTTAATTTGAAATTTAAAAATTTAAAAAAAAATTAAATTTATTTTGTTGATTTAAGGATAAATGGAAGAGAACTATAGCTATAGTATCTTAATTGAAAAATCTCGAACAATGAAGTCTGCAGAAATATTAGTGTTGCTTTTCTTTAAAATGAAACGAAAATTAAGTGTTACGTATTTAAAGAACTCCTAAAATAACGAGAAATGGTAATTTAGAGCTCTTTCATATTTCACGTCGTTCTTTAGATATTTATACTCTTGTGATATGCAAATGATAACCACTGACGACACGAGGTTTGCAAATTTTTCAGTAAATCAAGTAATTAGAAAAATAGTAAATTAATTTGGTATCGTTATTTTGGTGTAATGATATTAAGTTTCAAAAAGTATCGTAATGTGCAAAGTTTCAAGTAATTTTGTCGAATAATCTCTAAGATCTACCTGATTTTCTAAAAACGTGTAAAAACCTGGTGACGTCGGTGGTTATTCATTTGCATATGACAAAAGTCTAAATATCTCAAGAACAACGTGAGATATGAAAGAGCTCTAAATTACAATGCTTTGTTATTTTAGAAGTTCATTTAAATAACTAAAACTTAATTTTCGTTTCATAAACACTTTGATCTTATTTACGCAAAATTAAAACACAACGAATGTTTCATTCGGAACGAATACCAACAGGTGCAAACACGAAGCGATTAAGAGGTGATGTCAAGCATTCAAGCAATCAAAACTCGTCGAATAAAGGCCATATAATAAACTACTTATTAAGTTTACTCGGTCTATTCGGGAAAGCATGTACCTTTGTATACGTCAGGCAAATACTAAAGAGTTATTGACCGAGTGCGAGGTCTGTACGGTAAAGTATTTGCCTGAGGTTTTCGTTCTGTGCGAAAAAACCGAAGGCAAATACTTTACCGTACAGACCAAGCAAACGAGGTTAATAAGACATTTATTAAACGGCTTTTGGTTCATTTTGTTCTCATTTTGTTTGTCTTCAGATGTTGCCGTTTACTTTACCTCTGAGCTTGTTGATTTCGCTTCATGTTTACACGCGTTACTGGTCGTTAGGCATTCATTTTCTTAAACAGCTTTCAAGAAAAACAGCACTAATGTTCCAGGACGTGTTATTGTTAGAACTTTTTCAACGAACATACTCAAATCCTCTTTTATTTTCATCTAAATCAACTCAGATATTTTCCCGCCAAAAATTGCCGGTCCGCAGGAGGGCAATACGCTTTTTTTCCGGACCTCTCACGAACCAATCAGCGTGCGCTATCTTTCTTAGCCATATAATAATAAAGAGTTATTGATCGAGCGGAAGGTCTTTACGGAAAAATTATCTTACCCACGGTCTTTATTTTTATTTTTATTTTATTTTATTTTATTAGCTTCACCATTGTGCATACAACATAGGTTACATTATATAGTAATAAAACAATGGCAGGGTGACCGCAGCAGCATAGCTAATTACTGCGGACCGAGAATTTAAAAGTATATTTACAAATAATAATAATAATAAATAATTACTGTTAATTAAATAATAATTCACAACAACTTCTTTCATTACGAAGAGACCAAGGACAGGATAATTTTGCCGTAAAGACCGAACGAACGAGGTTAATAAGGTTTTTATTATGTGACTCTTTTAAATGGTTTAAATTTCCTCGATTTTTTCGCAATTTTTTAAAACTTTTCAGTTGTTTTGTAATGACAAGTCGTTTACTGCTTTGTAAAGCCACTCAGGAACCAATCAAATTGCAGAAAAGCTGCGTTAAGACCGCTCACGAGCCAAGCCATATAATAATTTCTCGTACAAACCTCGCACTCGGTTAATAAGTATAGTATATAATAGAAAGTATAATTAGGGATTAATACTATACGAGTGATATTTGAAAATTGTGCCAAAATTGTACGAGCCGTTAGGGGCATCCATAATTATCAACATTTTCACAAGCGTACAGAGCGTACTCTTTTTTTCGACTCCTTCCCAGAGCGTACTCTTAAATATTGAACCTCGAGAATGATGATCACGGCCAAATATTAGCATATGTATATTGTACACAATTTAGACTTTATGCCATAACAAAAATTGACCAGAGACAGACTGTGCCACACACTAGCAAACAATAATGTAATATTAAAAACAATCTCTATTTCAATATTATAAAAAGAAAAATGTTTAATAGAGTAACTAATTTATAACCAGTCCTAGTCCTTTTGTGCTGATGGCCTGTTTTTATGTGTTTTTATTTCATGTCGGTCGCCATTGTTGTGATAATGAAGCACCGTTAGAAAAGTGAGGGCCTGGGATCGAGGTAGTGCTTCCACCACGATCCAGTTTTCTTTTTTAAAGGATAATTTTCTTGCCAAAATCGATGCAAGTGGAAGTACAGCTGTGCATTCAATGAAAGCCATCATCGACATTTTAAAAAGCGTGCATTGGTCATTAACCCCTCCCCCCAGCGTATGCTCTGTACGATTGTGAAAATGTTGATAATTATGGATGACCCCTTAGGCGAGTGCAATTTGGCACAATTTTCAAATATCACGAGTAGTGTACATCCTTAATTGTACCAGCGTGAATATCATATGATTACTTGTTTATTATGCATGACAAAATTTGATCCGCCATTTTGTTTGTTTTGGGAAAATCATTAATTATACTGCAGTACAATTAAGAAAATAATTGTACTCCTTTCAACCAATCAGAATGCATTAATTTTGTCATGCATATAATAAGTATATATTAATTACATTACTGACAATTTTTGTTTAAATGTAGATCGCTGGACTACAATATGGCGTTTGTGTTCCAAAAATATGCACTAAGGATAACATTCGCAATAAATTGGGATATATTTTGAGGAACAGTAAGTATTCATAACATCGGGGCTATTTTTTGAAAGTTATACTACGTACTAAAAATATCGATAGAACGTTTTAATGGGTGGTTTCACGTGACGTCCTAAAAATTCTAAACTCTAAATTATACAACCCATAATTGCGATAAACATCGACGTTTTATATTTTTGCAAAAATTGTCACGAGTCTTCGTCGAATACACACCTGTAGGTCAATACAATTGTTCCTTCTTGAGTTATAGGGTTGAATTGTATTACTGCTGACGTCAGCATTTTTACACAACTTAACATGTTAGGCTTGATTAAGCTTAGAAGTAAAGTCCAAGCCATTTTAAATGTTTTCAGCCATGTTTGTGTACCATCGATCTGCTTGCTAAATTTCAGTCGGCTTGCAGACTATTCCACAGTACGGAAACAGTTCAGATAATGCAGCAGATCGTTCATGTGTGGAGTTGATGGTCACATATCATACAACCTAGATCATGCGCCTTGATCAAATCCTCCAACGGAGAAAAGTATAGTGTAAACAAGCACAGAACTGTAAACAAGCACAGAACTGTAAACAAGCACAGATCCCTGGAGTATGTAATCCGTATACTGTAGCATCCTGCTGGTAGAAACGGTATTCCAGACAATAATTGACTGCGTCCACTTAGTGAGATAAGACCGAAGCCATGCTAACTATGTTAACACCGTTCCAACTAACCCATAACGATGATGGAGTATTTCCAGAAGGAGGACATGATCTAAAGTTTTAAAAACAGAGGATATAACTCCAGCAAAACTAAAACCACTGACTTCTTACCATGTGTCAATGGCACAAAGAATATTATACGTGTGTGCGAACCATAGGTGGAGCTATATGTATTAAGGATATATTAACCTGATGCACTGCCAATAAGCTTGTACGTAATCCTAGTAAGACCGAGATCGTCCATCTTTCATCTCGGTTTGTGCAGTGCGACCCAATACCAGTTTTATCCATAAATGCTACTGTTATTACAAACGATATATTATAGAACGCAACCGAAATTTATTTCTTCAGATCTATTCTTAAAGGACGACATTGCCAAAAAAATTCATAATTTCAAATTGTGGAGTTTCTGGTTAACAAACAGGCTTGCGAAGTTAATCCATGTAAACAAAACTACTTTTGTACAAAATAACAGCACTAATTTTGACCAAAGAAAATCCTCATCCGCCATCTTGTTGTAATACTTTGCCTAATTAACTGGGAAGTTGGTGACGTCGCGGCAGAGATTCTGAAGACTTTTTAAAATGTTGTGGTTAGATCGGGAAAGGAAGAATATTCATAGCATAGATAGATGCATGGACATCATTACATTTTCGGATTCTATGCTTATACATAACACTTTAATTTGATAATACTTTAACTTGATAATACTTTAACTTGATAATACTTTAACTTGATAATACTTTAACTTGATAATACTTTAACTTGATAATAATTTAACTTGATAATACTTTAACTTGATAATACTTTAACTTGATAATACTTTAACTTGATAATACTTTAACTTGATAACACTTTAACTTGATAACACTTTAACTTGATAATACTATAACTTGATAATACTTTAACTTGATAACACTTTAACTTGATAATACTATAACTTGATAATACTATAACTTGATAATACTTTAACTTGATAATACTTTAACTTGACAATACTTTAACTTGATAATACTTTAACTTGATAATACTTTAACTTGATAACACTTTTTAACTTGATAATACTATAACTTGATAATACTTTAACTTGATAATACTTTAACTTGATAATACTTTAACTTGATAATACTTTAACTTGATAATACTTTAACTTGATAATACTTTAACTTGATAACACTTTTTAACTTGATAACACTTTTTAACTTGATAATACTATAACTTGATAATACTTTAACTTGATAATACTTTAACTTGATAATACTATAACTTGATAATACTTTAACTTGATAATACTTTAACTTGATAATACTTTAACTTGATAACACTTTAACGTGATAATACTTTAACTTGATAATACTTTAACTTGATAATACTTTAACTTGATAATACTTTAACTTGATAATACTATAACTTGATAATACTTTAACTTGATAATACTTTAACTTGATAACACTTTAACTTGATAATACTTTAACTTGATAATACTTTAACTTGATAATACTTTAACTTGATAATACTATAACTTGATAATACTTTAACTTGATAATACTTTAACTTGATAATACTTTAACTTGATAACACTTTTTAACTTGATAATACTTTAACTTGATAATACTTTAACTTGACAATACTTTAACTTGATAATACTTTAACTTGATAATACTTTAACTTGATAATACTTTAACTTGATAATACTTTAACTTGATAACACTTTTTAACTTGATAATACTTTAACTTGATAATACTTTAACTTGACAATACTTTAACTTGATAATACTTTAACTCGATAATACTTTAACTTGATAATACTTTAACTTGATAATACTTTAACTTGATAATACTTTAACTTGATAATACTTTAACTTGATAATACTTTAACTTGATAATACTTTAAATTGATAATACTTTAACTTGATAAAACTTTAACATGATAACACTTTAACTTGATAATACTTTAACTTGATAATACTTTAACTTGATAACACTTTAACTTGATAATACTTTAACTTGATAACACTTTAACATGATAATACTTTAACTTGATAATACTTTAACTTGATAATACTTTAACTTGATAATACTTTAACTTGATAACACTTTAACTTGATAACACTTTAACATGATAACACTTTAACTTGATAATACTTTAACTTGATAATATTTTAACTTGATAATACTTTAACTTGATAATACTTTAACTTGATAACACTTTAACTTGATAACACTTTAACTTGATAACACTTTAACTTGATAACATGCACTTTAACTTGATAATACTTTAACTTGATAATACTTTAACTTGATAATACTTTAACTTGATAATACTTTAACTCATAGACGGATTTTCATATTTTTTACTGGGGTGGTGCCATACATTTTAGGGGGGTGAGCAGGTGAGGTAACACAAAGCGTCACCAAACCAAGGTGAGGTCTAGACAGTTAGACTCTAGGGGTAGAGCCGCGAGAAGGAGGCTAGAGAGTAGAAAAGAAAGTACCCCAGGAAAAATTTGAAAAAATCAAGATTTCTAGCCTCGCAAAAAACTAAGTTTTTTTGAAGTTGTCAAATCAATGAATTTGGCGTTTCCGTTGAGAGAGTTAAAATTAAATGAACCTGTAAAGTGTAAAGTGTAAACCCAACACAAAATACGGGTTTAGTGGTTTAATTTTATAAAATCATTGTGTTGTACTGTTGTTTGAATCCGAGTACAATTTATAGCGCGCTACTCCAATACTAATTCTAAAAACCTTCAAAAGGTTTCTAAGATCAATAATCAAGTTTTCGTCCATTTTTTACTTTATCTTAAATGCAGTCTCAATTCTCAAAGCGTATCTTGGGTATCAGCTATATTGTGAGGCGAGTACAACATCATTCGATCCCGCGTAAAAAGCTAGTAAAAATATCTATTCAGAGGAGAAATTTCATGAGGCTACGAAAAATCGAAAATATCTATTGGCAATTGAAATTCATAAATTTTACATGTGTTAAACGGCTTAAACCACGGGTTACGTCGAGGGTTACTTAAAACGCGCATGATTTTCATTGACCAAATGACCATAGGGCAAAGGTCGAAGTCTGCCTTGTGCGCATCTTCTTTGCGCATAACAAAAACGTGTCGGAAATTGTCGGATATCGCTCGGTTGCTATAATCCGCCATTACGAGAGGAGATCTTTAATTTTCTCGTTTCTTTACGTTATATTTTGTGTTAAACTTTGTAAAGCAATACTTATTATCAACTTCACAAGCAAAGGGCTATGCGAAGGATGATCTAAGCTGAGGTAATAGAGTTTTAAAGCTTTATATTGCTCTAATAAACCAGTAGCGATTAGTTTCAGAGTGTTACGTTTATTTTTTTATCATCAACACTCTGCACGTTCGAGTGGACTATTTAGTTATTATGCCGAAAATTGGGGGGGTTGAAAATTTTTTTTGGAGGGGTGAACAGTTTGTTTGTTTGTTTGGGGGGGTGAAAACTGATATTTGGGGGGTGGCACCCCCCTGCACCCCCCAGAAAATCCGTCTATGCTTTAACTTGATAATACCTTAACTTGATAACACTTTAACTTGATAATACTTTAACTTGACAATACTTTAACCTGATAATACTTTAACTTGATAACACTTTAACTTGATAATACTTTAACTTGACAATACTTTAACTTGATAATACTTTAACTTGATAATACTTCAACTTGATAATACTTTAACTTGCTAATACTTTAACTTGCTAATACTTTAACTTGATAATACTTTAACATGATAACACTTTAACTTGATAATACTTTAACTTGATAATACTTTAACTTGATAACACTTTTTAACTTGATAATACTTTAACTTGATGATATAATACTTTAACTTGATAATACTTTAACTTGATAACACTTTAACTTGATAACACTTTAACTTTGGTGCTCAATTGATTTGATGCATCTTCTAGTTTCTATGATACCAGTAAAGCCAATTCATCCAATGGAACCCATGATGATAAATTGTGCAGAGGATCCAGAGTACACCACTGGCGTTGTATTGACAATGTAAGTGTATATAATGAGCTACAAAATAGTTAGGGATAGATCTATAATGATGCTTTGGTTGTTACCATGCAACTACTGTAGTTAATTATTGTTTAGATCGAAAAATATAGTTTACTTTGTTCCAAGAAAAGTAGAAGATATTTTTGTGGACACTTTTTCACGCAACTAAGGAAAATGTTTGTAAACATCCGATATTGTGTATCTGGAGACCTAACGTTTCGAGCGAAGGACCTTTGTAAGAGAGGGAAACGTATGTAAATACGAAAACAATGTGACAAAGTTATACAATCAAATTCGAAGTACAATAACACAATATTTAATGAGATATTAAAGAGGAACTGTACCCAAAAAATAAATTACTTTTAAAGGGCTTTAAGTATAATGTTAAGAAATGTTAATAGTTTTACGGTATCTGCTGTTATACTCGAGAATTAGCGTTTTTATTCTCGTATTTTATGCTTCTGGACGTCGCCATTTTCGAGTTTGCTTGACGGCTCAGACTGGAGGTCCAGCGGGGTTTCTTTTCAATTTTAACGTCACTTGAGTGCAAGGAACAAAAGACCAGTGAGCTCTCTCTCTCTCTCTCTCTATATATATATATATATATATCTGGAGGGCTATCTGCCCGAGCAAAAAGTGAAGCCCAAGATGGCCGACTTTGCACGTCAGTTTCAGTCCCCTGTGCGGTTGTACGTCAGTCTTTCTTATATATAAACCGCGTAGGGGACTGAAACTGACGTGCAAAGTCGGCCATCTTTGGCTTCACTTTTTGCCTGGCCAATGACTGGCAGATAGCCCTCCAGATATATATATATAGAGCTCACTGCAAAAGACAAGCATTCAATGATGTCAAATTTGAAAAGAAAACCACCGCTGTACATCAATCGTGAGCCATCGAACAAACGCGAAAATGGCGGCGTCCAGAAGCATAAAATACAAGTATTTCTCGAGTACAAGATCAGATACAGCAAAACTATAAAAATTTCTAAAAAAACTTAAAGGCCTTTTATTTCAAACTAATTTATTTTTCGGTACTGTTCCCATATGAATAGAAAATCACCCAGATTTTTAGGTCTACAGGTATATGCCAGTATGATGTATGTTTACACTACGAAAATGTAGGCCAGACCCAGGTTAGCATCTACGTTTGTCGTCCTTATTGTTTTGAGTTTTAAGTTTTGAGTGGCATATACTATATATATATATATATTTCATTAAATAGTGTGTCCTGTGGAATTTTCATCAGCTTGTGTCTCTTGGCAACGATATTTGAAATAACGAAGGAATTCTACGAAGTAAAGGATGAATCAAATCAAGAAAGATTACACGAATTATCCATGGATGGAACGGAAAACGAGAAAACGCCACTTCTTCATGACAACGGTCATCCTGCTATTGCACCAAAAAATGTTTCAGGAGGTACGTTTTGCTGTGTTTTCCGCGAAAAATCAATCAATTAAACTCTCCAGTGTCTTTTAATGTAGCAATAAGGTTATCCGGTATCGCCTGGTAAAAAAGCGGGTCGCATTGCGCCCCTAATAATGTGATCACCATATATCATGTATCAATTTAAAGCTATAATTGATGATAGACTAAAGAAATACCTAATGGTTTTCCGTGTTTGGATACTCGCGGGATGTTGCGAGACTTGAGAAAAGCGTAAAAAAACACGAGCCGCGCTACATGCGAGTGTTTTTAGCTTTTCGAAAGTCGAGCAACATCCCAAGTGTTTGGATCAGAGTATCCAAACACGGAAAACCATAAGGTATTTCTTTTATAAAATGACCACAGAGAAATATATCACTAAAAGTTATTAATATAATTAGATCAGCATTGCAATTCTCCCAAAATCCGTCAACTACCAATCAGGGGAGGTCTTTCATGTTCTTGTAAGCTAATCGGCCAATCATGGATGTTTGATGTCGTCAGCGTCGATAGAAAACCAGCCGAAAATAAGCTTCAAGTAGTAAAAACATCAGGAAAACATGCTTGGAAAGACGACGGGAAAAGATATTTATAGATGGATTTAATCGCGAATATATACCGTTTAACTTTATATGTTGGATTGCTGGAAATGTAAAGTGATGTTGTGAGTTTGCCTAGCCTGAATGTTCAACAATACAGAATCTTTTTGTGGTTTTCTCTCACTGTCGAAGTGTTGTTCGGTGATTTTATGTTGGCTACAAGAACAAAATGAATCGTTTCTTCGTGAATATCCTACCCGACGAGAGGTAAAATAAACATTTTTGCACCTTTTCCATGTTCTCTACCACAAGGGAAGTGGTGCCTCAAAAGTCATGGGAAGCCAAAATTTCCAGAATGAAGTACACTTTTTTTTCAATTATTTTAATTATGCTTAAATACAGCAGACTTAAATTACAAATGATTATCACTTATCTGAATATAATTGGCAAGGCTTTTGACTGCATACACCAGTATACATTATGACTACAGTACTACAGTATGTACAGTACTGCCTAGAATTAACCTAACACTGCGGTTGCGGTTCGGTTGCGGTTCGGTTGCGGTTCGGTTGCGGAAGAGTATTGGCGACCGTACACTTCGGATTCCGATCTCGCCCGATCGTAAGAACACGAAAGCAAATGAAATGAATCATTTTTATTCTATTTAATGGGTATTCTGGACGCTATTGTGTCGGCAAACGGTGATTTATACATTATTTTAACTGTGTTTTGTCTGAGTAGGTCAAACTACATTCTTTATTGTATGACATTGAATATTGATTCTTACTTCAACCTCATGTGCTGTGCGTCGTTATTAAGAACGAGTGTAAATGACAAATTGCAAAGTGAAAAGGTGGTAAACTGCCACGATTTTTAGTAACGATATACTAACGTTTATTCCATGACATACACAAAGCATGTCTTGTCTTGTTGTTGATGGCATTAGTTCCCAATAGTGTCAGAATTCATATATCATGCGAGCGACCATACATCGGCGCGCGTATATCCAGCGTAAACTACTTGTTTGTTGAATTAAAAGTGCGAGTCAGAATGCTGCAGAAACACATAACAAGAGCTTTTATCTTTTCAGTGTGATTAAAAATATTGCATGACAGACACAAAGCATGTCTTGTCGTGTTGTTGATGGCACTAGTAGTTCCCAATAGTACTAGTGTCAGAATTATCATCGAAGATATAATTCATATATGTGACCATACATCGGCGCGCGTATATCCGGCGTAAATTATACTTGTTTGTTGAATTGATTGTGCGAGTTAGAATGCTCCAGAAACACAGTCATATAACAAGAGCTTTTAAATTGGAGTATGTATCTGCGGTATATGTTTGGAGTCTCGCTACCTTTCACTGCCTGACAGTATTTATTTCATGATCATATTTACTATGATAAATCGACAAATCATATTGATTCAATATGCCAACATGTCATATAAGACGACAAAATCATCAAGATTGGGCAGTGTACTATAGCAAGGCAGTTTTTCCGCTAAACTGAAGATTGCAAGTCAACGGTAGTATTAACTTGTTGCTCGAGCTCATCGACTGTTTTTATTGGATTGAATAGCGATTGATTGATGAACCAGGCGGGTAACGTGATGCCACAGGGAGCCGTAACGTCTATAAGTGAAGCGAGTTTAACAGTAAAGCGGGTTTATTTGGTATATATATATATATATCCGATCGCTGGTGCATTCTACTCCAGGAGAAAACTATGTTAACAAAATATTATTTATTTTGTGTAAAAGATTGACAGATGGTGGCGTGTTTGACTAATTAACTTCCGGTGGGGCACAGATGATACGAAAGTTCTCCACTAAAAATATTTCCAATATATAAGTTACCACAGCTTTCAATTACAAAATTTTCAAAACGACTGTAAACATTAACCTTTAATCTATCATGTAGCCATAAAGTTGCTTACCTTCCACTCCCTTATTATATATACGCGCGCGAGACGCACAGTCAACGGCCTTCCGAATTGATGTAAACACTGACTCCTTGCCTTTATGGTCTGGTTGCCGGTAATTTGTCCTGATTGTCGACAAAATTAACAAGTAAGAACATTTTAATAGCGATTTAATACAATTATTGTGTAAAAAATACCAAATAAACCCTCTTTACTGTTAAACTCGCTTCACGTTACGGCTCCCTGTAATAATGCACAAGTATTTATTTTAAGTTGCCACAAGTTCTCCCAAACCTCTCTCCTCCACAGAGGCTTCTCTTTTTTTTACTAATTCCGTTTTTTACTAATTCCGTGGAAGCGAGGGAGGCGCGACAGGGAAGGCGCGGGCTGGCCAACGGGCGCGGGCAATACTAAAGCGCGCGGGGAACGATGGGAAGGCGGAAAGAGAGGAGAGAAGCCTCTGCCAGATAATGTGCGGTTCTCTGGCTTTTTTTGCGGTTCTGTGGTTTTTGTAAGATAATGGCGGGAAAAGACGATGAATTAGCGGAAATTGAAGACTCCCTTCAAGATTTAAGTATCGAAGGTCAGTATGGTGATTTTTACGAAGAAACAATGCGATTAAATGATTTTATGTGATTCTTGCTGTTATTTATATGCGTGTCCGCAGTCCGCCATTTTGAATATAGAGTTAGATAGCTTTATTGAACCACATTGAACAATACTCTTTATTATTTTTACGATAATCAATACACAGAAGATATCGGATGCTTTCCAATCAGTTCAAGTACGCCGAAGAAGGATTACTATGGTGGTGGGAAACATTCGTTAACGCCTAATTCGAAGTCGGCAAACGTACCGAATACGAAGCGATTTCAACCTTGTGACAGTCCCTCCTACTTCTGGCCACGATGTTCATTTCTTGTGCTAGTTCGGAATCAGCCATCCTTACACGGAATTCTGAATGAGTTGGTGGAGTCACGTTGTCTCCTGACTACAAAGAAAACAGATTGTCATAGGTGACAAAAGTAATAAGCGCGACTTAATATACTGCCGCGTATTCACAGTTTAAACTGCTAAATCTTCCTTTCGTAACAAAGAAATGAACTAACCGTTTGAAGTCGTAGACTGCATAATTGTTGAATGGCTTTGGCTTGCGGAGTTTAAAGTCATTTGTAATTCGATATATTTGTAATAAGATACCCGCTGGGCGTTCTTTTTCTGTGTGCATGGCAGTGAGCATTCAGAACTCTAACCTGCCCAATTGATGATTCCAGCGACACAAGGCTCGAAATAAAGGGGGGTCAGCGGTCACTGACCGCTGATTTTCATGATTTGATCGGCAAAAATCAGTCACGACAGGTCAGCATGACCGATCAAATTATTTCTACCAGTGAACTCATTTTCTTTTACCTTGTAAACGTTGTTTATATCATTAATTTATGCACTAATGCAATCATTTGATGCAATCATTTAAAGTGCCCATAACCTCAAAATGTTTTGTCTTGTTTGGAAGAAGTTTTAAAATGATAAAGTAACTTCTTTTGAAGATTTTCGTTTCTTTTCTTTCTTTTTAAGATATATCAGTTTGTTTGATATGCAAATGTCTGGAATTTCGTCACATTATGCATGTCATAATGACTTATTGGAGAAATGTGTATATCTCTTTTATTTTCGAACGAAATCCTTTAAAATCAACAAGTTTGGTGTTGTGGGAGAAACGCGCACACGTCCTATTCACACTTTAGTGTATTTGTTTCATGAACGCAAAGATATATAACATTCTCTGATAACTCATTATGCATGTGTGACGAAATTCCAGATATTTGCATTTCAAACAAACTGATATATCTCAAAAAGAAAGCGAAGAAGTGAAAATCTTCAAAATAAGTTACTTTATCATTTTAAAAGTTCTTCCAAATAAGACAATAAAGATAATTGTAGATAATTTATCGGAGAATACAGCAGTATCGTCTTCAAAACCACAAACTGAATTAGAAAGGCTCCTACAGCCTACTGTTATTTTTACTTTTGGTAAATAAAGCAGTTGGCCAACATGTTTTTCGTGGAATTAGCATTTATAACGGCATGTTCTATGATCAATTCGCTTTAAAATTATCCCCTCGCCCTTTAAAATTATCCCCTCGCCGGCGAAGGCCTGAGGGCGAGGGTGCTAATATCGACCGGCGTTTAGTCCCTTATCACGCGAGATGCAAGCGGTTCCTGATCTCGGATCGGGTATATAGGTATATATATATATATATATATATATATATATATATATATATATATATATATATATATATATATATATATATATATATATATATATATATATATATATATATATATATATATATATATATATATATATATATTTATATATATATATATATATATATATATATATATATATATATATATATATATATATATATATATATATATTATATATATATATATGATCAACCGTTCGGAAAATTTGGCCCTGGTAACTAGACATAGACAGAAGCTGATTGGTAGACCTCTGCATTTGAATTAATATTTAAATTGCAACCGTCACATGATTGCGAATGCAAAAATTGAAACGGTATTGAAACGGTTTTTGGTGCGTTAAAGTTGGCGTAATTTAAATTGACGCCAGCGCGATAAACCGCTTTCCGGAAGAAGCCGTCATTCGCCGACGGCGAAATTTATATTGCCATAAAAACCAGCCATTTCCTAGTTGAGTTTGAAAACAATTTATTGCTATGGATAAACAACAAGCAAAACAAAAAGAGGAGCGGAAGAGGAAGGCGGCAAAAGCAAAACCGAGGAGCAAAGATCGAAAGACTACGGAAAAAAGGAGAGCGATAGGGACAAAAGATATAATTACTGCAATACCAGACCATCACAACAAGCCATATTCCGCACAAAATCAGCGGATGTAGTAATGTTTGTTTTGACTTTTGAACAAAGTAAACACTGAATTCATGCCGAAACTGTGGAATGTAGTGTTGACGGACAAGCAAGTTTTATTTTGAAATATTCATCTATGCCTATGGATACTTTGCTCGGATACGAATACAGGTAAATAAATTAGTATTCTCAGTATTCAAGGATAGTACACTGTGACTGTGAGTCTGTGTTGAGCGAAGGCCCTTTTATTTTAACTTTTAAGTGTCTATATATTTGTAAGATAGGAGATAAACAAGGCGTTCGTTCCCAACCCGCGATTTCCGGTCGAGTTCGATAAACATTATTTTTAATACATTAATATGCCTTTTCAGCATATAGTCTAGTTGCCATTTGGCCGTTTTTGCCTCAACCTTGCTGTGAAGGCCCCCAAACAGGTTTTTGCAGTTTTTGTATCTTTGAAACATGGAGATTCATAATCTGGATAGTGCCACTTTGGCACCCGTGGGAAAAACGAATTATTGCAGGTTTTATATAGGCAAGTACTATTAATGCCGCCATATTGAAATTCAAGGTGGCTGCATAGCAAATTTCACTCCCTTGCCCTTAACTACTGTTTAAATGTGTTACACGGACATTAACGGCAATAAATAGCAGAAATTCTAATCTAAAAAATAAACTTATTGCAAAGATAAATATATCGGATTGGATTACGGTTCTTATTATAATAAAGCTTACATAAAGTAGTGTGCTATTGACCGAGTAATTTGCAAGCTCAGTTGAAAGCAGGAATCAGTCATTTTTCTTATAAGTCGTTTTTTGTTCGAGTTACACTCTGATGAATTAGACTTTAGTGAAAACATTTGTATGGTGTGTATTAATATAAAACATATATTTCAAATGTAGGATTACAAACAAACCATTGATCAATTCACGGAAAGGAAGAATCCAATGTCACCTATCATGTGTTGCTTCATATACAATTGCCTTTTTTGTAGCGAAGAATGTGCTGTGGATCCAGATCCTCGTCACCCAAATCGGTGGCGCCCCATTACTTTGTGTAGGACGGCTGAACGTGGTCCAGGACAAAATACATTTAAAGAACAACAATTTTAGAAGCATGCGAACTACGCCAAGATGTTTGGGGAGATCAAGTACGCACCGGCTGCTTGTAACTGGACCATCAACTACTTCACCTACATCACCTACAAAGAGGTGAATCAAGGTCTGATCATTGAACAAAATGACTTAAAAACAAGTCATGAAGAGGCAGATGTTATCATAGTACAGCAGATGGTCACTGCTGTAAATGAAGGAGCGAAGTGTATTCGAGTTATTCGCGATGACACAGGTGTCTTTATTGTTGCTGCATTATACTATGCCCTCAGAAAGTTCACTTGCACTGTTGTGATGGAAGGAACTAGTGCCCAAAGAAGCACGGTTAATATTGGTCTCGCCTCCTGGCCGCTCGTGCGCTGAAAGGATGCGATACGGTTAAGTTACCGATATCAAAGTTCTTTCGCAAGAAATGAAGCTTGACGCCATTGGTAACCGTAACAGCAACATCGATTTGGTGCTTACGCAGCTAATGGAAACATGTCGGATATTTGGTATGAGATCTGGCTGCCAAAACAGCGAAAGCCGGATCAACGAAGGTATCGAAATTAAAGTCATTTCCTCCAACCACAGAGGGCACATTTTCAGATATGTTATTGTAAGGAAGCATTAAGTGAAGATCCTCCATCTCTCAATGAAACACAAATTGGCTGGTGCAGAAACGAAACTACCAAGTCGCTTATTAAGGCACTGCATGGCTCCTACAGAAATTCTGGAAATGATTTGTTGCAATTGTGCTTCTGACCGTCCATGTGAAAAGCGACAGTGTGGTTGTTTCAAACAGTTATCGTGTACCGTTTTCTGCAAGTGGCACATCACCGAAAACTGCTACAATTCATGGACATAGAAATCCAAAGAGGATTGTGAAGACTCGGTCATGATAACAATAATTTATTTTGTAGTCTAATCTCAAACTTTATTCATTGAAATATTTCTACATTTGTTATCATATAGACTATAGTTAAACTCGTTGCTTCATGACTATTTGCAAGATCCTGCTTCCGTCATAGCATAAAACGAATGAGACATGGTCGGTTTTTATAGCTTGTGTTTCTTTTGATAACGTAAATGTAATTAGGAATGAACAATATTAATATCTCAATGGATTAATATTTTCATTAGATTTACTGTAGAACTACTTTATTTGAAGAATATAGTAAAAATGCGACCTGGACTGTCAGAAACGATTGCGAAATATCTTAATATAAGCCATTTTGGACGCCATTTTGGATTTAAGAAAATAGTCATATTTCTACTTTTACAATGGTGCATCGAAGACATTACTTAACTATGCATTAAAAAACAATATAAAAATTAGAAAATCATACATTTTGTCAGCGAAAAAAGACCAGTTTTTCTTTGTTCTTACATATGGCGGCCACAATGGACGCGATATTTGCTCTATTTTTTAAACCTGGAATAATTTGTTTTCCCCACGGATGTCAAGGTGGCACTATCCAGATTATGAATCTCCATGTTTCAAAAACTGCAAAAACCTGCTTGGGGGCCTTCGCAGCAAGGTCGAGCTGTCTGCGACCAGACTAATAGTTTTTTGGTTTATAGGGTTGGTAATTTGGTTAGGTAATTATATTAGGATTAGCATTTCGTTGAATTATAAAAGATTACCGCCTTACTGCTACCGTACGAATAGCCACTGCATGCCTTCACTAGACACTACTTTAATCGTTTATTACAGTAACTCTTTGATTGTCTTGAGTGACGAAGGGCTTTCGCTCGAAACGTTGAATGTCTGAGACCTGTTACACACTATTTTGGCATGCACCAACCTTTAAAAGATCTGTATTTCTGCCTACAATGTACATTACGCTGAACAATATTTTATCTTCAATAAAACAACCATGTCATGTTATTGTTTGTTAGTTGTAACTTGTATAGTCTGCATTGTGATTGTTCAGAAATCTTTAGACAAATTTTGAAATGCTTTACCTAGAGAATTGTACTATATACATTCTGGGATTGGGAAAAGTTTAGGCATTGCTAACACTGTTATTGACGGGGTCCTGTTTCATAACAAATTACAATTATTATTTATTACAAATATAAATTTATTACACATATTCATATTCATATATATGTACAATATGTTACAAAAACTAATTATAACTTGAAAGTTGTGTAAATCCTACAAATGTAGTATTGTCAATTAAGGCAATAGATATTAGATAATGCTCTTACATGTATGCAATGAACGAATTCATTGAGATTAAAATAGTTCTTTAGAAATGGTGGTAAAATGCCTTCAAGACATTTCTTAACTAACATGGTACCAATCCTAGGGTTTCTATTAACCGATCAGTTTCATGTCCAGACTTAGGAAAGGTCAGTTTCTCTGCCCTGCATTGAGACCTCAAGAGCATCTATCCTCACCAACAATCGGGATAGAATCCCGAATACTGTATTAAAACCAAATTGATGCCTATACATTTGCACTATATGCACCCCTAGACATTTGAATGATAAAGAGAATGCACTTTCTTCCTTCATTCTTTAAGGTTACATTATATGATGAAACACTGATTTTCGTCATTTTTAAATTTTTATATATTTATATCGAGGGGCTGGAGTTCTTTCGATTGCCGCAAGTTATTTTCGAAAATATTAAAATGCGACCGAGATATAGCTGAAAATCTAACGACCACTATTTTTTTGCCGCGAAAGTTGTAATTGTAATTGACAGTGTGTATCAATACCGGATAAGGTTTAGCGGCGTGTTTGTTTATTTAGAAATATATCCTTTATCATACTTTGTATACTGTCCATACAACACAGCGAAATTGTCTTTTTATAGCGGTAACAAGTGATTTTTCCCGATCGTAAGTACGCGTGCTTCATGTCTCCGAAATCAAAGGGACAGAGAAAGAATACAAGTCCATTTTGCTTTACACGGAGAAAGAAAAAAGCTGAGCGAAAGGAATTTATTGCGAACGAGAAACAAGCTCTGGCGAATAGTGACATGGGCTCATGGTTTTCTCAAGAAGAACAGTGGCCAGAACAATTCGACGATTCCAGAGCTTGTTCTTCAGCGACAACTGAAGCAGCAACCGCGAGCGCGAGTAAGAGGAAAGATAGAAGAAAGCATGAAAGCGTTTCTCTCTGAAGACGCGTTACAGAATCAAAATCTGCATTTTGAAAATTATATATTGTTAAAAAATAGTTCGGAGATTTTTTAAGTTTAGAAACCAGGAAGCTAGCTCTCATGTCCTCAAGAAGAACTTCTCTGCTATTAGTGTCGCTAGCGCTTGACTCCCCATCTGACTCTCCGTCGCGCACGGCAGATCTTCTCCTGCATTTTCGTTTGGCCGATTTGGATTGCGCTGAAGCTTTGCTTTCTTTACATTTGCGCTTCGCCGGCATATTTGTATGTGTTCCTGTTTGGTTTGTAACCTTGCCAAGTTACCCACTTAGATAAGTTGAACCTGATTGGTTCACAGTTTGAGGTGATGACAGAGGGCGGAGAAACACAACAGAGAGCAGGAAAACCCCGCCAAAGCTCTTTTCATCTTTTATAGAGAATGAAATATTCTCAGATTGTCCTCACAAAAAAAGATTAGTACAGCGTATGTTTTATTCGATTTTCTCCAAACTTGGCCACAATGTAGAACAGTACTACAGGAGCAAAATCGTGTTCGCGTTTTTGATTTAGTGCTATACTTTTCAAGTTATAGGCGTCTGTTCAATCGTCTTTACAAAATTTTGATCAGTTAACTTGTCTGCTTTATATCTCAGCAAATACAATACCTGTCAAAAAACGAGAACACGGTTTTGTTCGTTGATCATTTGAGATGGGAAATATGATGTTTCGGAAGCCTTTGAGCTAAATCAGAAGCGTGCGGATCTTGTGGCTCAAAGGCTGTCATATTTTAAAAAGCTACTCGTAACAACTACAGTTTTAAAAAATGTCGAGTTTTTGCTACATCACTAGCTCCAGCAATGAATTGTTGTTATGCTTGCCAAATTTGAAGGGGAAAACGTAAAAATTGAACGCGCGGTGGGCATTTTAGTGAAACGGGTTTTCATCATGTGGAGTAACCTTAACAGTCTTTGGTGTCTTTTTATACTAACTACTGAGTTGATTATTTCATGAATCACAAGGTCGGTGAGAAGGGGGGGGGGGGGAAATAGCCTGGGACCTCCCAGGTGAAAATCTTACATAAGATCTTGGTAAGATCTTGATAAGATCTTGGTAAGATCTTATGTAAGATCTTGTGAGATCTTACAAGATCTTGCGGGATCTTACAAGATCTTGCAAGATCTTCCTGAATCTTACAAGGTTTTTCCAATCTTACAAGATCTTAGAAGATCATAGATATTCTTAAATCTTCTTAAATCAAGATATTCTTAAATCTTGCAAGATCTTGCTGAATCTTGCAAGATCTTGCAAGATCTTCTTAAATCTTGCAAGATCTTGCTGAATCTTACAAGATCTTTCAAGATCTTCTTGAATCTTCCAAGATCTTCCAAGATCTTCTTAAATCTTGCAAGATCTTGCTGAATCTTACAAGATCTTTCAAGATCTTTTTGAATCTTGCAAGATCTTCCTGAAGATCTTCCTGAATAGTGATTACAAACACCAGTGAGAATAAAATGTGGGTGTTTTTCTGAGTTAACAGTCAGCCCCCAAACGTTGCTTGGTAATTGATGAAACAAGACAGATTTAAAAAATATGTTGTTGAAAATATTACTGTAATTAACCCCTCTTTACTTTCAGTACAAGTTCACAAGTACAGTAATTATTTGGACTGTTCATCTCAATCCTAGCTCTGTGTTAGCTGTGCATCCATTCGCCACGGTTTAGAATGACGGCATTTTTTATTGCATGCATCCACCACTTGCTGCATGCTCTTATTCAACCTGTCCCATATTTGGCAAGGAGTACATCTATAAATATCGAGCAGTTTTCTTTTTGATTTTTTGGATGTTTTCAGGGTTCCCTCAGCTATTTCCTCCTATAAAAATGCTGTGGAAGGAGCTTCAGGACACATTTTGTCGGATCCTTTGGAGTTTACGCAACATTTAAAAGGTTTAACCCATTATATGCATCTAAAATATGAAATTTTAAGATGGCTTAGGTTCTAAAAACACAGTTGTACAATGCGAATTAAAATAGAAAGTGTTTTTGTTCAGAACTACAGTATACTTAGTAGAGTTGAACTGCTCTTAAAAGACAGAAAAGAAATGTTTAATTAAGCTTTCAACAAAATTACAGTATGGGTGCATGCAAATAAGTATAGACCCCTTGCAATGGTGTCAAAATAACTGATTTTGAGGGCAACTTCCAAGTTCCGACGTTCTAAGTATTCACTCTGCTGAACAAAGACCTCGCATGTATAATATGGCTGAATAAATATGAACTGAATATTCTCACCTTTGCTGGTATTTCCTGTATTAAGAACTCCTTCCATGGTTACTTGGAGGGATTCTGATCTATCTTTTGGGCCTGCAGAAGGAAATTAAAAAGAAACATAAACGTGGGATCTATCTATAGCAATCTGGCATGCAGCAATCTAGCTGCAGGGCTAGAACCAAACCAGAAACCCGCCACTGAAACAAAGAGAGAAGAAAACAACAAAGCCATGAAATTGTTGGGATATCGCCCCTTTCCAAGATTATAAATAGTTATCTAGCAAATGGTGACAAATATCTAAATAAGACTCGTGCATGTTGAATCTTTGATCGTGAATTCTATAGATATACCGAAGATGTCACCTTGACTGAATAGATATGAAAATTTGCCATGGTGAAATGCTAAATTATATTAAAGGTCAACTTGCCTACTCGTGTTTTATTTTGAACTTGTCTTGTCGTCGTTGTTGAAACTCAAAGGAGCGTTTACCAAATGCGCCGATAACGAAGACTATACGCAATCGCAATGCACATTTCGAGCAACTGAGTCAACTGACCAGAATACCAGATTGCCAAGAAAACGACGCCCATGTGAGCCAGTTTCTATTTGAATAAGATGCGCGGCGCCAGCGTGATAGATAGATAAGGCAATTAAAAGCTTTTTACACTTTAATCTACCGACGACAGATCTGATCGAGTCTCGACACTTTCAGCGACCTCCCCAAAAGCTCAAAAACATTACAGCTCAAACGCGCATATATTCTGAATTCAATGAAAATTAGAAATATTCTATTTGCCAATACATTTGCGATAGTTTAATCGATGTAAGTAATGTAAAACGTCGAAATATAAGGCCATATCGCGTGGACATTTTCCCTCATAATTTCTCGTCTTGAGTGTCGGATTTGTCAAGTGGTGCTTCACGGGATATTTCTAGCTTGACTTTCAGCAAACTGTTTGGACTTCAAAACCTCAGTTTTGTTTTGGACTTCAAACTAAACAGCACTGGAATGTTAATATCTTCTTATTTCTTATATATTTCAAATTCAATTGCACGCGAGGAAACGATTTAAGTAAATTTAACATGTAACAATGACATTAGTGTGAAAACTTCCATGCAGATCTGGATATCTTCCAGTTCATTTTAAATTAAACTTCGCTGTGACTGGTTCGACGTGAAACGTCTACGCGCTAGCTTCTTTAAATTTAACATGTAACTGCGCGCTGCTGAACATTTAACATGTCTACGCGCTAGCTTCGACTAGTTCCCAGCGACAACATATTAACGATAACCAGTAACTCCTCGGTACACTGTAGTCGAAGATTGTCGCTTCAAAATGCAGGTATCGAAAATGTTCCAAAGAATTTGCCAGATTTATTATCGTGCATAATCCAAATGCGTATTATATATACCTCGATATAACAAGACCTTGTTTACGATGTTGCAAGATCTAACAATATTTTGCAATTATATTTCCTGTATATTATTGTAAATCTTGTAAACTCTTGTTTAACATCTTGCAAGAACTTTCAAAATTCTTCTCACCATTTTACAATCCTACAAGATCTCACAAGCTGTTTACAATATACTACAAGATCTTACAAGAACTTTCAAGATCTTTACACAATCTTTACAAGATCTTTAGTTTACAAGATCTTTACAAGATCTTTACAAGATCTTTACAAGATCTTGACAAGATCTTTACAAGATCTTGGCAAGATCTTGGCAAGATCCTAGAAGATCTTGGCAAGATCCTAGAAGATCTTACAAGAACTTACTAGATCTTACAAGATCTTTACAAGGTCTTTACAAGATCTTTACAAGATCTTACAAGATCTTTGGCCAGATCTTTACAAGATCTTACAAGATCTTTACAAAAACCTACAAAATCTTACAAGATCTTACAAGATTAATTTCATCCATGAATTTGTTTAAGATCTTATAAGATTGCACAAGATCTTGTAAGATCTTACAGGACCTTACAAGATTTTTCTTATAAGAATATTGTCTAGACTAATTATAAGATCTTACATGATCTTACATGATCTTACATGATCTTACATGATCTTACAAGATCTTACAAGATCTTGACAAGATTTTCACCTGGGCTTGCAAGGGGCCGTGTCGCCACATCAATCACTTGTGACTGGTGTAATCTGCAGACCAATGAAATAATAATAATAATAATAATAAAGACGTATTAGGAGCATTATACAATTGTCTCAATGCTCTTACAACAATATATATATTCTTAAAGTTACTTTTAAAACTAATTACAGTTTCATTATAAGATAAAGCCTACTACATATATATATTAACACTATGAACAATAACTATTAATTTTAAAAAAGAAAAGTCTTAACTGCAGACTTAAAATTACTTAACATTTCAAAGCTTCTAATTTCCTGTGGTAATGAATTCCACAGTTTTGGCGCTGCAACCGAGAATGCTCTGTCTCCATGAGTCACCGTTTTGGATTTTGGCTCGAGAAGCAGATTTTGGTCAGATGATCTCAAAGTACGAGTAGGTTTATATTTAGTTAGCAAATCAGTAATATAAACAGGCGCCTGGCCATGCAAAGCCTTGAAAGTAATTATTAGTATCTTAAAAACAATCCGTGATCTCACCGGCAACCAGTGAAGATTACGTAGCGCAGGGGAGATATGCTCCGATTTTTTAACCCCTGCAACAAGTCTAGCAGCTGTATTTTGAATGTCTATCAAATGCAACCATTTTGCATACCTAACACAAAGTACCAGTTCATCTCAACGCTGTTCCCCAATTCCGTCGAATACTGTGAATTATTGAACGGAGGTGTCCAAAACCAAAATTATTGAACGCTGATGACGTCACTAGGACAAAGCGCATAACTACAGTACTGTATTACAGTAGTAAATTAGCAACTATGCTATAAAAGTTTCAAACAGTACGCGGGCGAGGGGTGTTGCGTATAACGTATTTCTAGTATGTGATATATATTTGGTGATCGCATTACTAGGTAATCGAACCTGTAACCTTCTGATTACCGGTAAGATGCTCTAACCATTGAGCTACCGAGACCCAGATGGAGAGCGAAGATTACAATGATGTACTGGTTCGATTGATATATGTAAAAAATTGTAACCTTCTCTCTCCATCTGTGTATCGGTATCTCAATGGTTAGAGCCCGTCTCACCGGCAATCAGAAGGTTACAAAGTTACAATGATTTACTGTTTCGATTGATATATGTACTGCCTATGCGGCAGCCACCACATATCAGTAATGGTTGGATGTGTTAATATCAGTAATGGTTGGATGTGTTAATATATACACTGCTCTAGTGAATGTGGGAGAGCTCGGTGTAAACAGACGATATATGGACAATCGTCAAGCTCATATCCTTCAGAAACTTATTCTGAGTCCAGGACAGGAATTGAACATCGCTCTCCATCCGTGTCTCCGTAGCTCAATGGTTAGAGCGTGTCACCGGCAATCAGAAGGTTATACAGGTTCGATTCTTGTCTGGGACTCTGAATTATTTTTCTGAGGATATGAGCTTGTGGATCGTCGATGTATCGTTACAATTTATATGGCCAATAAACTTAATGGTATTGTAACATCGTGGTCAGTAGCACTGGACTAAATTGATAGCTTGGGATGGGCCGATTCATTGTTGGAACGTCATAATATTGAATTTTGTCGTGACAGTTCTTAGCTGGGTCTTGAAAAGTAGGTCTTTTAATTCGCTGTTTCACTATATATAGCGGTTGCACTAAATCCCAGAGTCAAGTGACAAAGGGCATCGCGGCTATATTGGTGTACCTGACAAAAGAAACTAATTAAAAATCTATTGTTGAGGTACATCAATATGGCGACTATGATGTCAAGTGAAAATGCTGTATAGTCATTTAAATTTAATAATTGTTAACTCTGTCAACTTGTTTATGATTAATGTTGATGGTTATTCTCTTTATATTTCAGTTTCATTGTACAAAATAGCCAACTGCTTCTCACTGATTCGGAACACCAGTTTCATCTTTGACACCAACGTTGGAAAAAGTGACCTGACTTATTTACATGGTATTCGTGTTCTCTCGCTCTTCTGGATCATATTCCACCATTTGTCAAGCTTAATGCTTATGTTACCTGCTATGCCATTTGTAGGTGAGTAATAAATTGACTATACGCATATTTCGTACATACTGGTAGTGAGCGTTATATATATATATATATATATATATATATATATATATATATATATATATATATATATATATATCAGTGTAGCTTGGTACAATCTAGATATGGGCATCATGAGAACTAATTATACACAAACGATTGCCAGTGACAAATATATATATATTGAAAACTGGAAATTCGAAATAGATAACAGAAGAATGGTAGGAATTGTTTCGACAGATATGAGCAAGGCATTTGATTCGTTATACCACCGCTTATTGTTAAAAAATTAGAGGCTTATAATGTTTCTGAGAATTCATTGAAGCTACCCTTCGCTCGTACTTTGAAAATAGAATGAATCGGGTCAGAATCGGATCTGTAACTAGCACACGGAAGACCCTAGAGAGAGGATGTCCTCAAGGTTCAACGTTTGGTCCTTTGCTGTGGAACATTTCCAAAATGATCTGAATTATACCATAAGTAGCTCTGAGATATCCATGTATGCTGATGATCACCAGATATTTGCAGCTGGAAATACTATGAAAGAGGTCAAAAGAAAATTGGAACATGATCTAAATACTACTATACTAGTTGGTATGAAGACAACTTTTTATGCTTAAATTTTGACAAGTTTCAAACGATGGTGGTGGGTCCTAGGAATATAGAAAAAACAATGAATATTGATATAAGTGGCAATAGTATTGAGCAATCCACATCAATAAAGCTGCTTGGTGTAGAAGTGTACGAGCAGCTTAATTTTGATAAGCGGATTAGCGAACGTTGTAAAAGGACCAGCAAACAGGTAGGAGTGTTGCCTAAGGAATCTTATTCCAGAAGAAGCAAAACTGCAAATTTACAAGGTTGTTGTATTACCGCACCTGACGTATTGCCATTTAGCCTGGCACTTTTGTCGAGCATCGGATAGGCGTAAGATAGAGAGAGTACAAGAGCGGGTTTACGTGCCCAAAGTGCACACATATGAACAAGTACTCACTAAAGCAAATCTTTCTTCGTTGTATAATAGAAGATTGCAAGACATTGCTCTATTAATGTTTAAAGTTAAAAACAATCTAGTTCCACCATACATTCAATACTTATTTTCTAGTAACGCAGAAACTAGAACATATAATTTAAGAAACTCTGATTTTAGAATACCTCGCTTTATACTGTAACATCATGGAAAACATTCAATAAGATATATAGGACCACTTTTATGGTCAAAATTAGGTAAAGATATACGAAATGTAAATAGTTTGAATGTTTTTAAGAATGCAATAAGGAATGTAGATTTTAGTTTTCATCATATCATAATTATCATATCATATATCATATCATATATCATATCATATATCATATCATATATCATATATCATCATATCATATCATCATATCATCATATCATATCATCATATCATCATATCATCATATCATATCATCATATCATCATATCATCATATCATCATGTCATATCATATCATCATATCATCATATCATCATATACATGCATACATACACACATACATACATAAACTTTATTTTAACACGGAAAAAATCGCTTCATTTTTACAATTAATGCTCTTCCAGTTAGTATATAGTAGGAAACACGGCTCGCTATAATAATATATTTACAAGAATTATAAAAAATAATATTATTTACAAAGTAAGTGTTACCGAATTCAATGATTATATAATTTTTTTTTAAAGCATTTAAATTTGGTTGCTCTCTTGCCTCAACAGGGATTTTATTACAAAGTTTCGAACCCCTATAGTGAAAGCTACTTTTTGCAGCCTCTGTTTTAGGCTTAGGAATATACAAGTTAATATTTGAATTCCTAAGATTATATGAGTGCATATTGGATATGTTTTTAAAAATCTTTCCCAGATATGGTGGAGAAAGATTATTATAGATTTTATACATCATTATAGTCAATTGATTAGTTCTCCTTTTTTCTAAATTTACCCAACCAAGAATATCCAATAGATCACTAGAACGTATTTCATAATTTAAAAAAGTAATGATTCTTGCAGCTCTATTTTGTAGTTTTTGAACTTTATCAGATGTTATACCAATATTTCCCCACACAACGCTACAGCAATCAAAATATGGTAAAATTAAGGCCTTGTACATAAGCAATCGAGTTTTAAAAGGTATTATGGAACTTATCCGCTTTAATGCTCCAAGACCCGCAGATATTTTTTTAGAGATTGCAATTAATATGGGTGTCCCAATTGAGATTATCATCAATTTGGACCCCAAGAGATTTAAAATCTGTCTTCCTTTTCAGAGGGATATCGTTGACCGTAATAGTTAACCCATTTTTTAACAAAGACAGTTTGTAACGGCTAGCTATTAACATATATTATATTTAGTCTTTATAGCATTTAGGGTTAATTTATTTGCTTTTAACCAAGTTTCGATAATATTCAAATCATAGTTCATTTGAAATTGAAGGACATTAGGATCCTCAGCTGCAGTGGAAAGTGTAGTATCATCAGCATACATTCTTAATTTAGAGAACAAGTCACACGAGGCGAGATCATTAATGTAGAGAATAAATAGTAAAGGGCCTAATATAGATCCCTGAGGAACTCCACAATTTATAGTAGAATAATCTGACAACATATCATCATATCATCATATCATCATATCATATCATATCATCATATCACATCATCACATCATCACATCATCACATCATCACATCATCACATCATCACATCATCACATCATCACATCATCACATCATCACATCATCACATCATCACATCATCACATCATCACATCATCACATCATCACATCATCACATCATCACATCATCACATCATCACATCATCACATCATCACATCATCACATCATCACATCATCACATCATCACATCATCACATCATCACATCATCACATCATCACTTCATCACTTCATCACTTCATCATTTCATCACTTCATCATTTCATATCATCATATCATCATATCATCATTTCATCATTTCATCATTTCATCATTTCATCATTTCATCATTTCATCATTTCATCATTTCATCATATCATCCTATCATCCTATCATCCTATCATCCTATCATCCTATCATCCTATCATCCTATCATCCTATCATCCTATCATCCTATCATCCTATCATCCTATCATCATTTCATCATTTCATCATTTCATCATTTCATCGTATCATCGTATCATCGTATCATCGTATCATCGTATCATCGTATCATCGTATCATCGTATCATCGTATCATCGTATCATCGTATCATCATATCATCATATCATCATATCATCATATCATCATATCATATCCAAACATGTTTGGACAGTTCGGTGTCGTTTGAATATTTTGTATATCATCATATCATCATATCATCATATCATTTCATCATTTCATCATTTCATCATTTCATCATTTCATCATGTCATCATTTCATCATTTCATCATATCATCATATCATCATATCATCATATCATCATATCATATCATTATATCATCATATCATCATATCATCATATCATCATATCATCATATCATCATATCATCATATCATCATATCATCATATCATCATATCATCATATCATCATATCATCATATCATCATATCATCATATCATCATATCATCGTATCATCATATCATCATATCATCATATCATATCATCATATCATATCCAAACATGTTTGGACAGTTCGGTGTCTTTTGAATATTTTGTGTTTCGGGAAGACTTCAAGTGGTTCATATATCTTTGCTTAAACTCGTTAGCTGTAATGCCGATGTATCGCTTCCTTTCTCCGTTGTCTTTCGTCGTTACGTCAGCCTGGTAAACGACTCTCTTTGTTAAGCATTTTCTAGTGGTTGGGCATTCATCCGGTCGTCGACAATTGCACGTGCATGCGGGTGTCGTTTGTCGTGTTGTTTTGTTTAGCGTCTCGAGTCAGGATACGTTTGTTGTGTATGTTGATAAAGCTTTTCATATTTCCCATACAACTGTAATTTATTCGTACTGTGTGGTGGTTAAGTATAGTTTGTGTAGTTTGTTTGAGGGTGGAAAGAGTTTGTCGATATGATGTAGAAAGGCCTACGTTCTAACCTTTTTACTATAAGGAGGGTTGTACCATATTACGTTTCGTCGTCTGTTTTGTGTTTGGGAATTTACGTAATATTGTTTGAGAGCATCATTATAAAGAGAGGAGACTGCGTGGAACGTTTCTTCGTCGCACGATAGCTTATTGATGCGTTGGTTGACGGATGAGGGTAATTGTCGTAATATTGGAGGTGGGTGGTTGGATAGACAGTTGATATAAAGCGGATCATCATTCGGTTTCCGTTTGTGTTATGTCGAGAAAATTCACGCTCTTTAGATTTGCTTGCGCCGTGATCTTAAGGCCAAAATTCTCGAATATGCTGGTTAGATCTTTCCTTGCTTTATCCGCCAATCTTCCAGATGTCGTGCTAAGAGCAACCAATCCATCGTCCCGGTATAAACTGATGTTTTTTCCAAATTATTTCTCCAGCGAATGTAAACCTTGGCTCCGTCAAAACTCCCATGCATGGTTACGTCAAAAAAAGCTATCGTGCGACGAAAAACGTTCGACGCAGCCTCCTCTCTTTACAATGACGCTCTCAAACAAAGCTTAGCATACGAACCAGCACAACACAACGTGAATTCCCAAACACAAAACAGACGACGAAACGTAATATGGTACAACCCTCCTTGTAGTAAAAACGTCATGGAACGAACGTACATGTAGGACGGGCCTTTCTACATCTTATCGACAAACTCTTTCCACCCTCAAACAAACTACACAAACTATTTAACCACCACACAGTACGAATAAGTTATACAGTTGCATGGGGAATATGAAAAGCTTTATCAACAAACACAACAAACGTATCCTGACTCGAGACGCTAAACAAAACAAAACAACACGACCAACGACACCCACATGCACGTGTAATTGTCGGCGACGACCGGATGACTGGAAAATGCTTAACAAAGAGCGTTGTTTACCAGGCTGACGTAGATAGATAGATAGAAAAACTTTATTTAAACACGCTCACTTCAACCTAGGCTGATTTCCACAAGGGCCGTGTACAATAACAAGATTACAAAGATATAGTATATAGTAACATACAGTATAGTAAGAACGTTATAGGTACTAATTTCGTTTGGTAAAGAGTTCCAAATGTGTGCCCCGTCAAACATGAAACTTTTTTTCATGCTTTTGGTATACGCGGCTGTGGTAAGCATGCAAAGAGTACTTTTAATATCTCGAAGTTCATAATTTGTCATTTCACTTTTGAAAGTAAATAAATATCAGTAAGTGATTTAGGACCCATTTTATTCAACAATTTAAACATCAGTTTTGACTTGGCCTTTATTCTTTCCGTTTTAAGTGGCTTCCAGTCTAAAGCATTTAAAGCAACCAGATGATCTACATCATTGCTCATATTCATTATGATCCGAGCTGCTCTGTTTCGGGGTTTTTGGAGGCGTTTTGATTGTGTTACACCAAACACATCCCATACTTCACAGCAATAAGTAAAGTATGGACGAACAATTATATAATTATATACAGAAACAAGCATATCTTTCTCAACAAATTATTTTATTCGACGAAGAGCTGATATTCCTGATGCTATTTTCTTGCAACTGTTTTCAGTATTACTCCTCCAAGACAAATACTGGTCAACAGTCACTCCAAGAGTTTTGCAATCATAAACTTGTTTAATTGGTTTGTTTTCTATGATAACATTTAGCTTTTTATTTGAAATACTTTTTATCATTGGTTTAGATCCAATTAACATAAGTTCAGATTTGGCTACATTTAAACTTAGTTTATTGGCAATTATAACCATTTCCTAAGGTTTCTAGTATCAGAAATAACGTAACGACGAAAGACAACGGAGAAAGGAAAAACCGTATACATCGGCATTACAGCCTTTAAGTAAAGATATAGAAACCACTTGAAATCGTTTCGAAACAAAATATTCAAACGACACCGAACTGTCCAAACATGTTTGG
>JAYKKM010000263.1:6997500-7032500 GCA_035772405.1 Chrysogorgia sp. JL179-B06
CACATTATATATTGCCATTTCCCCCAAAATGCAATGAGAGAATGCAGCATACGCAGACTGGGTATCGTTCTGATATCTTGGAAAGATTCTCAATTTCTTGAACAAAGTCTTCGGCTTTGTGTGCTGTAGCTATATTCGTTAGCAACCAAGGATCTCATGACCATCAGTTGTCACTACAATTCCCGTTCGTTCAAAAACTTACAAAAACTTAAAATAAAAAAAACTCTGGTTTAACAATGAAGTTTGTTTTACTTGCATTTGGATGGTATCCCATTTGTCCGATAACTCATGGTGAACACTGCCACCATCTTCTTAATGCTTCGATCTTTCCTCCTGCGGTGGAATCATCAGCAAACCACACTTGTTTAACTCTTGCCTCATACTACTACTATTAATAATAATAATAATAATAATGTGCAAGTGATGCATAATAATATTAATAATTTAACTACTTCAGACAGTTATTATACAATTATTGGACGAGGTTGAGCAAAATATCGTGATTTATCAGTGGCGAGCAGATCAATTATTTGCCGATGCCGAAGGCAGAGGCAAATAATTGATCTGCGAGCCACTGATAAATCACGATATTTTGCGATAGCCGAGTTCAATAATTGTTTTATCATTCATGGATTAGTATTTGTAAATTTTTTTGGGTAGCAAGTTTAATAACAAATACGGGAACAGTCAACATGAAAAACGTATAATTTAAACTGATATACCCAATGTTTACTTTTTAAAAGAGAAAACGATATTTTTGAATTCAAGCTGACGAATTTTCCATGTGCGCATGCTCAATAAAGAATTTGCACCAGTTATTTGCAGCTGAATCGATATTTTCACGCAGTTATTTCCAGGTAAATCAACCAATCAAAACAGTAGAAATATTAAAGTGAATGATAATCAAAATTATTCTCCAATTAATGTCCGTTAATTCTTTAAAAAGTGTCCAAAGTTTTAATGTATCCTTTAAAAAGTATCCTGATGTCTTTTTGTAAAAGGTCTAAAAGTCTAAATTTCACTATTTCGTTCCTAAAATCTCGTCAGTTCACCACTTTTTCGCGTTGCTACATATCCAAAACACTCTACTTTTTTTACTACTTTCGGATATTCTACCGCTGCGACATGCCTAACTTTAAGAAGTTTCGTTAAGGTCTCCGTCACGAAATGGTACGTTACTTTCTTCCTTTACTAACCATGCTCTACGTTTGTTTGACCTTATTTATCTACGACCCGTTTTTCCATATCGGCAGGCATTCCCTACGAGTCATTCCCGGCGTTTGATGCGTATCACCATTAAATCTATGTTAAGTCAACCTGGTCCCCAGGGCTTTTTTATTTCCACGGTGGAAGGTCGGCCAAAATGGCCTTGGGATCGGCTGGTCGATTCCATAATCTTATTGGCCATAATCTTATTGGCCAGTTCTCGTATTTGTGGATTACAGCAAAGCTGAATTTGATTTAATTGACAATCGGATTTTATTGGCTAAGCTGAGTGCATGTGGTGTGGATCACAAGAACTTGCAGCTCTTTGAGAGTTACTTGTTCAATCGAAAACAGTGTGTTGAAGTCAGCGGCGCTAGATCAGCTACTTTAAATATCACCCATGGAGTCCCTCAGGGCAGCATCCTCGGGTCACTCCTGTTTTTGACTTTCATAAATGATCTACCGTCAGTCATTCCAAACTCCACTGTGGATGTTTATGCGGACGACACAACATTCTCATCGTCCTCTCACTTTTCCGTTGCCCCAATAGATATACAGACCAGCCTCCAAGAGGACATTAACAAGTTGTGTCAATGGACTGATCAAAACCAGATGGTCCTAAATGCCTCTAAAACCAAGTCCATTCTGGTTACTGGACAGCGTCTATACTCTCGTTTGGAATGTTCAGATTTGATTCTTAATGCAAGTGGTACAGATATTGAACAAGTATCCTCCCAAAAGCTGCTGGGTGTAATCTTTGATTCTAAACTAACTTTCAAACAACATGTGGATAAACTTTGCAAGAGGCTTAGTCAGAAGATTGGGCTACTTAGGAAGATACGCAGCTTTTTACCAGTGAGGGAAAGGAAACTTTTCTAGGACTCCTTGATCAAACCAACACTAATGTATGGGAGCTCTGTTTGGTCTTGTTGCTGCTCTAAAAGTGACCTCCAGAGAATTCTTCGACTTCAAAAAAGATCTGCCCGTGTAATTTTGGAAAGAGATACTTCATCTAGGTCTATGGCTAATTTCTTCGAGCTAAACTGGTTACCATTTTTTGACGAAATCAAAATAAATAACTGTACACTCATCTACAAAAGACTGCATGGTGAAGTGCCCCGATATATCGAAGAACTATTCAAATCAAATCAGTCTGTTGATGGTAGAAATACCAGGCATGGTAGTTATAAGTTAGTTTTTCCTAAATTTAAAAACACTACCGAAGGGGGAAAGTCCTTCACTGTTACCAACATTAAGCTATGGAACAGTCTATCGAACATTCTAAAAAGTAAGCCTAATGTTAAATTGTTTACCGCTATCGTTCAACAAATTCGCATGTTATATTCTTTATATGTTTTTCTTAAATACGTCAATGCGTCCAAATTGCTGGGTCCTGGGTACGAGATTGGGATATACAGACGATACATGGACGATCGTCAGGCGCAAATCGTCAGAAAATGTTTCCAAGTCCCGAACAGGAATTGAACCTCATGTAACACAAAATTGTTGTTCTTGTTTTCAGTGGTCTTCTTGTGATGTATGTGAACTTGAAGAAGCAGGAGAAAAATAACGGGAAAATAAACTGGTTTAAATTCTATTTTCATCGATTTTGGAGGTATACAAATATTTTTTTTAAATATGTTTATGAAGTTGGGGCTCTGTAGTTAATGTTGTGGGATTATAGATAAGTTGTATTTTTAGATACAAAATATCATTTTGAAAAGGTTTTTGATTGTCTGAGTCGTACATAAAGAGAGAAGGTTACAATGCGTACTAGTTCAAAGAGCGAAGGTTACAATGCGTACTAGTTCAAAGAGAGAAGGTTACAATGCGTACTGTCTATAGTTCAAAGAGCGAAGGTTACAATGCGTACTAGTTCAAAGAGAGAAGGTTACAATGCGTACTGTTCAAAGAGAGAAGGTTACAATGCGTACTAGTTCAAAGAGAGAAGGTTACAATGCGTACTAGTTCAAAGAGAGAAGGTTACAATGCGTACTGTTCAAAGAGAGAAGGTTACAATGCGTACTAGTTCAAAGAGAGAAGGTTACAATGCGTACAACAGCAGTTCAAAGAGAGAAGGTTACAATGCGTACTAGTTCAAAGAGAGAAGGTTACAATGCGTACTATAGTTCAAAGAGCGAAGGTTACAATGCGTACAATGCGTACTGTCTAGTTCAAAGAGCGAAGGTTACAATGCGTACTAGTTCAAAGAGAGAAGGTTACAATGCGTACTAGTTCAAAGAGCGAAGGTTACAATGCGTACTAGTTCAAAGAGAGAAGGTTACAATGCGTACTGTCTAGTTCAAAGAGCGAAAGTTACAATAAGTACTGTTCAAAGAGAGAAGGTTACAATGCGTACTACTTCAAAGAGAGAAGGTTACAATGCATACTACTTCAAAGAGAGAAGGTTACAATGCGTACTAGTTCAAAGAGAGAAGGTTACAATGCGTACTAGTTCAAAGAGAGAAGGTTACAATGCGTACTAGTTCAAAGAGCGAAGGTTACAATGCGTACTATAGTTCAAAGAGAGAAGGTTACAATGCGTACTGTCTAGTTCAAAGAGCGAAGGTTACAATGCGTACTAGTTCAAAGAGAGAAAGTTACAATGCGTACTGTTCAAAGAGAGAAGGTTACAATGCGTACTAGTTCAAAGAGAGAAGGTTACAATGCGTACTAGTTCAAAGAGAGAGGGTTACAATGCGTACTGTCTAGTTAAAAGACCGAAGGTTACAATGCGTACTAGTTCAAAAAAAGAAGGTTACAATGCGTACTAGTTCAAAGAGAGAAGGTTACAATGCGTACTAGTTCAAAGAGAGAAGGTTACAATGCGTACTAGTTCAAAGAGAGAAGGTTACAATGCGTACTAGTTCAAAGAGACGTTACAATGCGTACCAGTTCAAAGAGAGAAGGTTACAATGCGTACTATAGTTCAAAGAGCGAAGGTTACAATGCGTGCTAGTTCAAAGAGAGAAGGTTACAATGCGTACTGTCTAGATCAAAGAGCGAAGGTTACAATGCGTACTAGTTCAAAGAGAGAAGGTTACAATGCGTACTGTTCAAAGAGAGAAGGTTACAATGCGTACTAGTTCAAAGAGCGAAGGTTACAATGCGTACTAGTTCAAAGAGAGAAGGCTATAATGCGTACTAGTTCAAAGAGAGAAGGTTACAATGCGTACTAGTTCAAAGAGAGAAGGCTATAATGCGTACTAGTTCAAAGAGCGATGGTTACAATGCGTAGGAGAGGTTACAATGCGTACTACTTCAAAGAGAGAAGGTTACAATGCGTACTAGTTCAAAGAGAAAAGGTTACAATGCGTACTAGTTCAAAGAGAGAAGGTTACAATGCGTACTAGTTCAAAGAGAGGTTACAATGCGTACTAGTTCAAAGAGAGAAGGTTACAATGCGTACTAGTTCAAAGAGCGAAGGTTACAATGCGTACTATAGTTCAAAGAGAGAAGGTTACAATGCGTACTGTCTAGTTCAAAGAGCGAAGGTTACAATGCGTACTAGTTCAAAGAGAGAAAGTTACAATGCGTACTGTTCAAAGAGAGAAGGTTACAATGCGTACTAGTTCAAAGAGAGAAGGTTACAATGCGTACTAGTTCAAAGAGAGAGGGTTACAATGCGTACTGTCTAGTTAAAAGACCGAAGGTTACAATGCGTACTAGTTCAAAAAAAGAAGGTTACAATGCGTACTAGTTCAAAGAGAGAAGGTTACAATGCGTACTAGTTCAAAGAGAGAAGGTTACAATGCGTACTAGTTCAAAGAGAGAAGGTTACAATGCGTACTAGTTCAAAGAGACGTTACAATGCGTACCAGTTCAAAGAGAGAAGGTTACAATGCGTACTATAGTTCAAAGAGCGAAGGTTACAATGCGTGCTAGTTCAAAGAGAGAAGGTTACAATGCGTACTGTCTAGATCAAAGAGCGAAGGTTACAATGCGTACTAGTTCAAAGAGAGAAGGTTACAATGCGTACTGTTCAAAGAGAGAAGGTTACAATGCGTACTAGTTCAAAGAGCGAAGGTTACAATGCGTACTAGTTCAAAGAGAGAAGGCTATAATGCGTACTAGTTCAAAGAGAGAAGGTTACAATGCGTACTAGTTCAAAGAGAGAAGGCTATAATGCGTACTAGTTCAAAGAGCGATGGTTACAATGCGTAGGAGAGGTTACAATGCGTACTACTTCAAAGAGAGAAGGTTACAATGCGTACTAGTTCAAAGAGAGAAGGTTACAATGCGTACTGTCTAGTTCAAAGAGCGAAGGTTACAATAAGTACTAGTTCAAAGAGAGAAGGTTACAATGCTTACTAGTTCAAGGAGAGAAGGTTACAATGTGTACTAGTTCAAAGAGAGAAGGTTACAATGCGTACTAGTTCAAAGAGAAAAGGTTACAATGCGCACTAACTAGTTCAAAACGTAATCAAGAGGTTACAGGTGCGATCTGTGTCCGGGACATTTTTTTAAGATTTTGAACTTGACGATCGTCGATGTATCGTCTGAAATACGTTATAATAACTCGTTGTATTTTTTTACTTCAGGCTGACCCCCTCCTACATGTTTGCGATTTTATTCTTAATGAAACTTCAACCATTTTTCGGTGATGGGCCATTGTGGTACATTATTCGAGATACGTCTGCCTGTTCGGATTACTGGTGGACCAATTTGTTATACATTAACAATTTCCATCCAGACAATTTGGTTAAGGTATTGATGCACGAGAAAATATAGATTTTCAAATAACAAAATACTGGATTGAAGAATTCAAATCAACTTAAAATACTCAAATTAAGGAGGCACTCATTGTTAAACTTGGTTTACTATTCACATGATTCGACAGTGAAATACGAAGAGAGTTTGCTCTGAACTTTGAACAGATCTGTTTCGAAAAAATTCTGCCACTTTCACCATTGAATCACTCTGCAAGCTGTTTGCGTGTCGTTGCCGTCACTTCGTGTGAACAGTAAATTAATATTAGTAGTGAAATAGAATCAGACAGGGCCGGCGAGAGGGGGTGGGGCAGGGGGGACAACATTCCCGGGACCTGGTAATGGCCAGTGGTCATGTTTTTTGAGAAAATGTTTTGGGAGAAAAGGAGTTTAGGACGGCGTCAACTTAAAGTGCCCCTGTGATCACATTTTTGGTATCCCGAATTTTTACATATTTTTAATTAGACCATGGTTTTCTTACTTAACTTGACTTATACGAGATTATACGGCCGCCATTATACTCGAACATGTTCCGGACGCAGAATAATATTTTGGGCTCGTATTTTGAGATTTCCTGTGTAACCAGGCCTTATTCAAAATGGCCGCCAATACTAGCTAAAAGGGAGCTATATAATCGTCAGAATTTTGTCACTTAACCATGTAAATAACCACTAACCCTTACCCCAAAACAACAAAGATCCTAACCGCCAAACGAGTTTTCTCGAACTGTACTCGCTGTTGACACACGCGCCATGATTTTTCTCCGAACAATCCACGTTTGGTTCGTCGCGGGATTCGTCATATTGAGGAGAACCTACTGGCCTTGTTATTAATAGGTTTGATTAATAGTTTTTTGTTCATAGTGGTAATATATGTGGTAGGCTTTATCTTATAATGAAACTGTAATTAGTTTTATAAGTAAAATTAAGAATATATTGTTGTAAGAGCATTAAGACCATTGTATAATGCTCCTAATACGTCTTTATTATTATTATTATTATTATTATTATTATTATTATTATTATTATTATTATTATTAACGAGTTTTAGGTTGAGGTTACTCACGGCTAGGATTAGGTTTAAGGTTAGGATCAAGGTTAGGGTTTGGGTTGGGTTGGGATTATTATTGGGATTAGGGTTGCGTTAGGGTAATAGACTACAATCAATTTCAAAAGTCGTTGGGACATCTAAGATTTTCTATCATATACTTGATCTACATCATCTATTTGACAATGGGGCTACCTTCCCTCCCCCTCCCTTTAGAATGTTGTATAGCGAAACAAGTTATCATTTCGAAGAAATTCGCAGTAGATATGGCGTACAACATTGATCAGGGGCCCGGGGAGCACAAAAAAGAGGAAATGATTCATAAACCTTGTGAGTGTCCCAACGCTTCTGAAAATTATTGTAGTTCTTGAAAATGAGAAGGTCCTTTTCAGTCATCCCTTTTAGCCGTGACCAAAATTTCTATTATAACTTGTCGTAAATTTCCATAAAACTTGTCACGTGTTGAGTCTCTGACGTCATAATCAGATACTCTGCTGTGGAATCGCGGGCTCGTCTGGAACATGTTTTGAGCAATGCCGGAGAAAATTTGAGCGACTTTGGAGGTTAAATTTCTGATGATAGAATGTTTGTTGTTCACTATTTTTGTCAAATGCGAACATTTGTTAACCTAAAATGATGTTCTGTGACAAAAAATGCCAGGAAACGTAATGGAAACGTAATGTGATATTTCGTCGCAGGGGCACTTTAAACTGTGTGTGCTATTTTCAAAATAGGCAAACATTGACAATAATCATCAGTTGCACGATATAAACGCCAAAAAGGACAATGCTAACAATTATCTAGTGGCATAATTCCATAAAAAATTCGTCCGTTAATTGCCTCAAAAGCACATATGGACCTTTCAAAATTTAAAATTTCCCTGGGGGACACGCCCTGAGACCCCCCAACCTCGTATCCGGGGCATTTTGCCTCCACGGTGGAAGGTCGGCGAAAATGGCCTTGGGATCGGCTGGTCCATTATATAATGCGATTGGCTTGTCATAAAATTCAATTAATTCAGTCGAGTATAATTTATTCATCTAAATCTGAATACTGTCTTCAAATTTTACAGCAAATTAGAAGTGATAGCTTTCGCTAAATTGGATATATGCTTCTTCATACCTTTTCTAAGAGATAACCATGGATGTATGGTCCTACGAATGCTGACATGAACAACTCTGAAGAGCATTGAATATTTCTCAATTATTCAGGTCAACAAAGCAGACAAAGGCAATGCAACAAAGACCACAAAAATTATCATATCTAAACACCCATAAATTCTGGGTATCATGTGACCAGCCGATCCCAGGGCTATTTTCGCCGACCTTCCACCGTGGAGACAAAATGCCCTGGGAACGAGGTTGGAGACCCCCCTTACCGAATCCTGGCTATAATTGTAGTGTCAATAACAATTATAATGTATTATAACTACTGCACAAGTCTATTTGCAAGCCATTACTCATATATTTCACGTAAAACAAAATTAGGAAGGGGGGCCCGTACACACGTCAGCCCTACGGCTCGGGGTATGCTTTCGCCGGCCTTGGAATCAGATATGAAACTTTAGTTTGTGCAATATATGAAACATGAGGAAGAGTGTTTCATCGGGATATTGGAACAACGAGAAGTTTGTTGAAACAAATTTCGAGAATTCTAGATATCCGGATGAAACACTCTTCTCCGAGTGATTTATATTACATCTAAAACAAATCAGTATTTAAAGAGTGAGTGTCATGGTAGTGCTTTCGCGCTTGTGTTTTTGTTTTCATACGAATTGATTGCAGTGCATCGCATCGTTAGAACTATAATTTGCATGTGAACTGTGAACAAATTTATTTGGAAATGTTGAAATTGGAGTCCGAGACGATTTGAACAGTTGCGGTTCGCTTGTTTGTGAACCACTGCGGGCCGGCCCGGCTGGCTTTAGTTCCTGAATCTTTGCAAATTCAAATGAACAAAACATCAGTAGAAACAAAATATATTTCTTTACTAGTCACTCATCAAACACTTCCATTCGCAAACTTATTCGCGCTGTTTCAGCAGCATAACCCGGCCTTCCACGCTTTGGAGGCTAAGCGCTCGTAGCAGCTTCTACAGTATGTATCGAAACGATTACTACAGTAAATGATCAATTTTACGAAAAATATCACAATAATTGATCACTCAGGTATATTTACTTCTTAGAAAACTTGAAAATGGATAATTTATAAGAAGGATTGATCAAATATCGACGGATTCGTTTGTGAACTGAAATAGGCGTCCCATAATGGCCGCCAAGAAGAAAACAAGCGCGCAAAGCACTACTCTGACACTCACTCTTTAAGAGAAAATCGAGGCGATAGTTGGCTTAATTTATGTAATTTCTTCCTCTGATATCCAAACCACCGTCTCAGTGCTGATTTCTTTTGTTTTCGATCATGAATTATTAATGATTTGAGACGATAATATAAAACAATTGCTATCAGAAAGTGCCAAAGATTATAAATATATGAAAAGTTCATATAGGCACGTTAAATTAGTGTTTTGTTTCCTCGCGTAATTCTTAAAAAATATTTATTTAATTGTGTTAATATATTTTCAACATTAGGGTTGCCTCGCCCAAACATGGTATCTTGCAGCTGATATGCAAATGTTTGCTGTTTCTCCAATACTGATAATAATTGCTTTAAGGTAGGATATATTGCTATATTCATTTTCTCGTATGTAAAATCTAAAAAATGTCTGAAATATGCAAGTTGAAGTGCAATATGCTCACTTCTTGATTAAAGTGCCCATCCGGAGTTTGGGGATTTTGCATATTCGTAATCTTTGTGTTCTAACAAGAAAACTTGTGAATATATCTTGTCATTCGATCATGCCTTTTCCGCCTGCTAAAGTTGATTTACTATTCACAGGAGATGACGTAATAGCAGGGACGCGCAAAGACATTGATTGAACAGTGAAATGCAAAGAAAGTTTGGGTCTGAATTATAAACAGACCTGTTTAAGACAAAATTCGCTCAATTCCCAAACTTTCAATTTAATGTCTTTGCGTGTCCCTACTTTGACGTCATTCCCTATGAATAGTAAATCACTTTACCATGGAAAAAGGCAGGAAGATAAAATTTGGGTACGACAAGATATTTTACAATTCTTCTCGAGAGATTCCAAAGATCATAAATACTGTATGTAAAATTCACAAAGACCTGACAGGCACTTTAAAGTGCATATATCATGAATACCATTTCTTCCAAAAATTAACTGTAATGAGACTAGGGGACTTCTACAGATTGTGCTACGAAAATGCTGAAATTGTGCTCTAAAAATACTCAAAAGTTGCACAAAAATTGCTCCTAAAATGTGAAAAGTTGCTCACAAAAGAAAGAGTACAAGGCAAGATATATATGTTATTTACCGGCTGGGAGGTCCGTACTGGAAAACTATTTTCCCGAAGTCTCAGAAGCGTCCCGAGACCTAAGGTCGAGGGCCGCTTCTGAGACTGAGGGAAAATATTTTTAACCATATCATTTAAACACTCTCTAGAGTCTAGTCTCTAACAAAATTTAAATTGTATAACAGTTGCTTATTCCACGTCATTGACTTCTGAGTTCTGACACTACCTCAATTATTCAACAGTTTTGTTGCATAATTATAAAGCCTTATAATAACTATATATATTATATATTAGCTAGTTGGAATATCCGCTGGAATGGTGGATGGCTGGCTCAGTTGTTTACTGTCGGGAGTCTCGGGGGTAATCGGGATTCGTCCCGAATCGTTCGGGGAAAAACAAGAAAAACACGTTCTTCACTTCTCTAGTTTTTACTAGAAATTTCCTAAAATTATGCTTTTGCCTGAGAAAATTGCTTGAAGTTGCTGGTCCAATAAAAAGTTGCTCCAAACGCAAAAAATGCCAAAAAGTTGCCGAGTACAATCTGTAGAAGCCTAAATGAGACGATTCGAATGATATATAACAACAGATAAATACTTCCAGAGATATTTTGCATCAAACATGGCAAAAATTAATATGGCCGGGGGAAAATAGTCTAAGTACGAATAAAGCTTGTGACGTCAATCGGGAACGGAAGTATATTCAACGTGTGTTATTTTACTTTATCGACGCAAGTGTGGAGGAAATGGTTCGCGATGCGCTGTTTTCTGCTGCTTAAACAGCCCAGACCTTGAAAAGGTATAGCACTTCACAGGATACCTTACGCTACCGATTTTAGATCAATAACAGTAGAACGACGCCAACATTGGATTTTTTTTATAAAGCTCAAACGTACAAAGTGGAAGCCTTCTAACACCAGTTGCGTATGTTCGAAGCATTTTAAGCCAGACGATTTAGTGAGCAGAGTTTGTTTGACTGGACAAGAGAAAACTATCCCATAGCTTAAAAGATGACATAGGCGTGATTCCGTATCCATCCGTATGTAATAATGATGATGATGAAGAACTTTCGGGGAGAGCGGCAAAATTTATATATTTGTGATATTCTTGCCATTTACTAACCGGATTCACCTGGATTCTCACAACAAATCAAATATACATTTTATTACATACACGCCATTTGTACAGACTCCTATATCGAGCTACTTCATGTAAGTTCTATCCAAATGGACACTACATTCCCTTCCTTTGTAATAAAACAAAATAAACTAAAATATACAGTAACTTATAATAAGAACACTTAAAGTACTATAGTTGACTGTTTATGATCCATTGTTTAAATAAGAAACAACTACTGAATAACTGTTTCTCAGTAATTACTATATAACATGCAGTACTGACTATGTTGTCCTAATGAATGTTCATCACATTATCCTTGAACTTGGCAGGCAGTCTTGTCGCACGGAATGGTCTACTTGCCGACTATGTTACAGGTGCACTATCTTCAGCTGGAGGTGAGACTACCGCCTCTTCTGATCTTTGAATCTCTAGCTGTCTGTAGTTCTGCTGGGTTCTGCTGGTTATTTGTATGGTTTTAGTAATGAACTGTTTCTTCGATACAGTATACACCATCATCTGACTTTATTGTAAGTCCTTGTCCTTCTTTTGTTTGGACTGTGTATGGTTTGCGTTCAAACTTTGGACTTCCATGAGGAGTAGTTCTGTATGCCAACAGGAATTTATTCAATTCATCTTGCCACCTCTTCTTTTCTACAATAACCACCTGTTCTGACGTTCTACTTCCCCATTGGCTTGCGGCCAGAGAGGTGGGGATTTCCGATGCTGGAGTCCATGTTTTGTTAGGAAATCTTCAAATTCCTCTGATACAAATTGAGTTCCATTATCCGACTTCAGGGTAAATGGATAACCATATTGTGTAAATATCGGTATCAACGCTTCAATCATCTTTTGGGTTGTGGTTGACTTTGTAATGACCACTTGTAATGACACAGAAGGAAGCAAGTGTGCCAAATAGATCAATTGCTATGTCTTGCCATGGTCCAGATGGTGGTTCTAGCTGCTCTTTGCATTAGTTCAGGTGCACAGAAGTCTCCTACAACTTGACATCAATGACATCTTTTTCAAACTCGTTCCGCGTCACCGTCCATTTTAGGCCACCAAACATTGTTCCTTAACCGGTTCTTCATCTTCACTATACCTTGACGACCTTCGTGGGCTAAGCACAGCACGTCATCTCTAATAATTTTTTGGTATCACCATCCTTGTTCCACGCAATAATACAGAGTTCATTCTTTACACTTGAATAATATGGCATCTTCCCCTGGGACCAATTTCCACTTTGGGTCTTTCTCTGATTCTCTTTCAACTTGTTTTGCCGTTAATGCCATCGCTGTGCTCTCTTGTGCGATGATCCGTACAAAATCCTCTTTTTACCCACTGTAATCTCTCGGATTCTTGGAGTTGAGTCTTGACAGAGCATCGGCTATGTTGGCCTTTCCAGGTCGATAAACTACCTTGAAATTATAACCTTGTAAGCGAAGAATCCATCTTTCCAGACGTGCAGAGGGTTTGTAGGATGTGTTGTAGATGTACTGCAGTGGTTTATGGTACTGCTCCAGCTCGAACAGACGACCATAGACATAGAACTTGAATCCTTCGCATGCCCACACCAATGCTAGACCTTCTTTTTCTGTTTGGGAATATCTTCTCTCTACATCGGTGAGATTCCTTGACGCATACGATATTACTCTCCATGAATCACCTTGCAACTGTGTCCGCAGGACTGCTCTAATATCTGTGGGACCAGCATCAGCAACAATACGTATTTCGCAGTAATTTGCGAAATATGCCACTGTTTCTGCTTGGGTTACGAGATCTTTCAGTTTATGGAAAGACTGCTGCTGGGCTTTCGTCCATTCAAACTTCTGGTTCTTTCTTGTCAGTTTTCTGTTTGGTTCCGCCACTTGTGCAAAATCTGGGAGGAACTTGGCACAGTACTGCACTAGCTAGCCTAAGAAAGACCTAACTTCTGCAGCATTCTGCGGAGGTTTAGCATCTTTCACTGCTGCAACCTTCTCTTCACTAGGTGATACGCCACTCATGTCACTGAGATCATGTCCAAAAAATGTAAGCTTTGCAAGCCTAAACTGATATTTGGTTGCATTCAGGGTCAACCCGCTCGGAGACGGTGAAGTACGGCCAACAGATTCTTGTCGTGCTCATGAATTCCACGCCCATGGATGATCAAGTCATCTGCAATATTTGTAACTCCATTACAGCCAATCAATACATCCTTGACAATCTTCTGGTACTTCTCTGGGGCCGAGGTGATGCCAAACATTAACCTCTTGTACCTATACAGGCCTTGGTGAGTCACAAATGTGGTGATTCGACGTGATGTTTCCTCAAGCTCCACTTGGTGGATTCCCATTTCAAGTCTAATTTGCTGTAGACTGTGGATCCATTTAACTCATGCGGAACTTCTTCTATGGTTGGAATAGGGTGTCTCTCCCTCTCAATAGCCTCGTTCGCCCCCTTCATGTCCACACAGAGGCGTACATCACTTTCAGATTTTGGTACAACCACAAGGGTGATATCCAATCTGTAGGGCCACTTGGTACTTCTTCAATAATATCCTCTTCCAATAGCTTCTCAAGCTTCTTGTCAACTTTTCCTCTGAGGCCAAAAGGTAATTATCTTACTGGCTGAGCTCCAGGCTTGACAGTTTCATTGATGTGTAATTTGAGCTAATAATCTTTCAGCATTCCTACTCCCGAGAATATATCTGCAAAGTCCTTCATAATGTCCTTCGCATTGCCTTCACTTGTGATTGAGTTGATATGTGGAGAAAATGGAGGTCCAACTCGTAGAACGTTCAGTTTCTCAGCTGTATCTTTTCCCAGCAGGACTTTCCCTGGACCTTCAACTACGGTGAACTCATCCACACAGATTACTCCAGAATCATCACAGAAAATGTCACATTCAAATATCCCCAGTACTTCGATTGGTTCTGCTTGGCCATATGCAAACAATTTCTTTTCACATTTCTGGGATTTGCATTTGAATGTTCTCCCATGCAACTCGATCCATTATATTGCATGATGCTCCCGAATCAATAAGGACTTTCTTTAATGTGCACCTCCCACTTCGAGATCTACGACTCCACTTGAGTTGTTGCAACCACTTTCTACAACAAATGCATAGTTGTCTGTTCCTCTTTCCTTGGGCATGTCATCTACTTGATAAGCTCCATCTTCACGTTGTTTACCACTTGGGGTTTTCTTGGGTGTCTTGGTCTTACAGCAAGCAGCAAAGTGACCAGTAATTCCACACTTCCTGCATGTCTTTGCTATGGCAGGATAACTTCCCGTCTCCCTCGGTTTTCCATCAGGTTTGTTGTCCTCTGATCTACTTGGCTTTGCTTTCCTTTTCGACCAGCTTGAAATATTCCATGCACTTGACTTCCATCCGATTTGTCCATGGATTGCATTTGTGTTTCAACAGCATCGTGAACTCTTGCAATGTCTTGAAGCATGGTTAAAGTTGCAGCACCTGACTTTTCAAGGAACTTTCGACGGTGTTTCGGATATTTATATTTTTCAATGAGTTGATCACGAATGGATTCATCCACGTTGGCAAACTCGCATGAGACAGCCTTCTGACGCAGTCGACAAACAAACTGATCAATGGTTTCGCTCTCCTTTTGTCGAATCTGTCGAAACATGTGTCGTTCAAAAGGAACATTTAAATAACTTGGGTGTAAAATAATTATCCAGGACGGTCAAGGAATTTTCGAAGCTGTTCTCTTCACTATCAGGTGCAAGTCTATAATAAATCTCTTGTAATTCCATACTTCCCGAGTGCAATAACAAAGCGACTTCCTTTCCTTCGTTTGTAACTCCTTTTGACACCATGTACAGGTTCAAAGCACGTTTCCATCGTCTCCACCGAATTGATAGTGGGTTTGGATCTCCCTTGGGGTCGAAGCAAGAATCCACGAAGCGCCCGCGCTGCTCATGGCCTGCGGATATGAAACTACTTCATGTTACGACAATATAATGACGAGATACGTCGCACTTCCGTTTAAAATTAAAATGTCTGCATATTACCCTTACCTTTGAGATCTTTTCCCCCGGAAAATCCCTCGCAGAAATCGCCGGATATACTGTACACTCCTGGGGCTACTGAAATTCAAAACTCAATCTTTTTTGAAAAAAACGGGACCTGCACGGAATCGAATTGCAATTTTTACGCCCTAAAAATTCAAGGACACAAAAGGTCCGCAACAAAACTCTTCAAAGTATCAGAAAATCAATTTTAATAGTATCTTGTGTCTCTCAGTTAAAATCTGCAGCGAAAACACACTCGGAAAGCGAATTTTGACGAATTCGAAGGTACACACAGTAACAATAAAAAGTCGAAGAGGAATTAGACAGTCATGCAGCAAGAAATTGAAAACTTTATAAAAAGGTGCAACTAGTACGCAAACCGTGAAGAATAAAATCTGTTCATCTTTATTTTGAAAACTGAACAAGAAAGGTAATCTAACAAATGTGTACTGGCACATCCATACACATGGACGCTGAAACGTTTTTTGCGCGAACCTCGGATCAGTGCGCTCGCTCGGTCCACACTTAAAAAGTCTCGCAATAAACTGTTAGTAATAATAAGTAAACATTTAATAAGAACAAGCACTTTTTATATAGCCATCGCCTAGGCCAAAAAACTCAAACATTTAGCAATTGTTCAGCTTTTGTATATCCTTGATGAATGGAATATGTATTGTAAAGACTGGATCGAGCAACTATTGTTCAGAAAATGAAGCCGGAAGTCCGCCATTACGGGACCAACTGAGGATCCTATGAGGTTTTTTGTTGGATTATGTACTCTTACGATCGACAAAATAAAACAATTTTACTATAAATAGGATCAGAAGACATTTTTCCAATTACTGGGTAAAAATATTCATGGCCTATACCTACAGATTTACTGCGACTTTGGTCCCTTAGTAATGGCCGCCGTTGGCTCTAATTATCCAGTGACAGATGCCTAATATGAGACATCAAATTAGGTTCAAGATTTTATGCATTTAATGTTAACAAAGAAACTATATTTGCCAGACACTAAGCCTATTTCGCGAGCGTCACAGTTTGATTTGCTTGCAAACTCGGAGCTTCTAATGATCTCTCGTCGATTTACATTATGTAAATATGCAAGCATCAAAATCAGCTCATCAGATACAACAGAAAGCTCAATCCAGTCCTATTTTCGAGATCAGTGTGTCTAACAAACCAGAGTAATTTATAAACTGAAACGATTTTTCTATCATTGCACCCGTTCAGTACCGCAATTCCATCCCCATCCTTCACATAATTAAATAAAAATATTCTTAAAAAAATTTCCTTGTCATGCACCGGGTCATTTTAAACCTGTTGATGTGGCCTTGTTCATCCTTTAATTATATTCTTTGTTATTTAAGGTTTGGTTTCAGACGTTTCCTTACCTTTGCAAGTTTTGGGATACTAGTCAGTATGGTGGTCACTGCAATTTTGGTTGGAAAGGACGACCTCAATCCTGTGCTTATAAAATTAGGGTAAAGTTAATAACAAGAAAAACTCTATTCTTCAAAGTTGGCTACGTAAGCCTTATCTACAGAGGAGGTGCAGGAGGGGAGAGTGAGCGATCATCCCGATCGACGCCAAACGTTCAAAACCGTTAAGAAACATGCATATGAAGGGGTTGTGATATGCTAGAGTGTATGATCTAGATATCCATATAGTATGAGGGTCTGGAGGGGGTTAACTGACAAACGGCCTAAAATTTTATTGTTAACTGACAAACGGACGAAATTTTAACTGCTAAGTGACAAACCAGAATTAACTGTTAGCTGACAAGTTACGATTTTAGTTTGAATTTTTCCCAATTAACCTCAATATCATGGTTTTCTACACTGATTTGAGTTTCCTGTTTGACCTTTTAGGTTTTTTAGGTTTCCTTTGGGTTTCCTTTTAGGTCTTTTAGGACTTTTTACGATTTTTGGTAATTATCCCTTTAAGGGTAATTATCCCTTTTTGGATAATTATCCCTATTCGGGGTAAGTATCCCTTTTTGGGACATGGAATGTCGTTAAACTCATCCATGTGCGTGTATACCCATGTACATATATTCCAAGTCATGGCTTAAATAGCAACATGGCGGCAACAGGCCAGGGTTCATTGCGAGCAATACAGTAGCAGAAGATTGTTCAACAGCCGCTCCTGGTATTACGTCAATGACGATAGTGCGAAAATGGGATGTCATAACCCCTAGCGCTCTCCCAAAATAATAGGCCAATGACCGAACTCATGAAGACAGCTGCGGGAGTTGCGACCGCAGTGAAGATTAGCAAACGACGAGATATGATAAGGAACGTCGAAGCACCAGGGTAAGCCATTGTCACCCATGCTCCAATGATACCGCTTCGGTGGGAATTATGCACAGCTTCGGTGGGAATTGAAAGATGTCCTCGAAGGCACTTGAAGGAAATTAGCACTGGCATAAGAAGTTTATTTGGGAGAGAACGAACGAAGGAAGTCCTGAAGAAGACGAAAGCGATCTTGACCAGTAGTCTTAATATTACTAGATCATTTAAGATAATGTTAGACTTCTGATAACCCTTAAACACATTGCTAGAAACTGTCTTCTGTGATCTGAATTATTAGTTGTTTTTCGTTCCTTTTTATAGATCTCTAGTTTTAATATAAAATCAATGAGTTTTGTTTGTTTTTTATCTATGATATTTTTTAATCAATAATATTTTATAATTTAAGCATTAATGCTTGTTTATGCTACAAAATTGTAGGCCAGGCCAAGGTTGTACCCTAAACTACAAGTACTGTATAGGCTAATTCAAATTTTTCATGATTTCCATGATAGGTACAAAATTTAAACTTGCACTACGATTGTGATTTTTCGTTGGCTTTCTAATGGTATATAGCATAAATCTCTCTGTTAAGTATTTCAAAATGTATATATTATACAGTACAACATGACTATAAACATGTATATGGTTGTTTTATTGAAGAGTACGATAAAAATGTTGTTCTGCGTACTGTGTAGGCACTAGGTAGTGTTGGAAATACATGTAAGAAATCGTGTGTAAGAGGACTATTCAATTTCTAGCGAAAGTCCTTCAAAGAGTGATTTTGTGATGTCTGATTGACAGGCCACGTTTTTGTCTTGTTTTAGTCGCCATGACGCCATGCCAAAAGTGAAATGTTCCGACAACGATATATTTTGAAGTACTAACTCTAAGAACTCATTCTACATATCTAATGAAAGCTTGATTAACAGCCTCTGACATACCTACAGAAATATTTTTGTAACTGATAGCTAACAGCTTGAAAAAAGCGACGACGCTTGGATTGGTAGATATTCAGACGACGATATCTTTTGAACTACTAACTCTAGAAAATCATGCTATACATCAAATGAAAGCCTGAATAACATACTCGGACATGTTTTCAAAACTATCTTTGTAACTGATTGACAGATTTAAAAAACCGAAAACGGGTTTTTTAATTACCTTTAGTTTGACGCCACGTATAAAACTTGATTTACGAACTTGACATCTTCCGACGACGATATATTGCATTTTCACTGCCTTTTCACGATCTTTTTGAACACAAATCTTCATTCACCGTATCAAACCCGACAAAACACGTACTTTTCTTTTACGGTTTCAATTTAAATATTAATTCAAATGCAGATATTTAGCATATCTAGTTACCAGGGCCAAATTTTCCGATGCCGCGCATGAATATAAATAATTAAACTCAATTCTATTTAGCCCACCCTGCCAAGCATCCCCGTGATAAGGGACTAAACGCCGGTCGATATTAATACCCTCGCCCTCAGGGGATAATGAGCTGTGCGAAAACTGAAAATAATAATAATGATAATGATAATTATAATGATGGAAGAAGAAATGAGAATGACATTCACGAAAGACGTATTTGAGAAGACTGAGACTAGCTCAATGAAAAAACATGATGCAAGCAATAAATACATTGGCAATTTCACCACTCAGATATGGTGCAGGTATAGTAAATTGGAACAACGCAGAAGTACTAGGTTTGGATAGAACGACGATGCAATTGCTGACTTTACACGGTGTTTTCCATCCGAAGAGTGATGTTGATAGGCTGTACTTACCAAGAGGAAAAATAGGACGAGGTTTGATAAGTTGTGAAAGCTGTATCAGATCTGCATAGAAAGTGGTACTGTATCTTAAAAATGTTGTAGAAATAATCATGTAGTTAGTTCTTAATTCCTGTTCCTGGGCCGCACATATCAAAGCTTCTGTTCCTGGCTTTAGATCTTCGGATTTAGGCTGAGGAACTGACCATACATCTTGTTTCTCCATGTTTGTTCTCTTTCCTCTATTTCTTTTTTCTAATTATACTGTCCCTTAGGCACACAATCCTCCGCGTGGATACATATCCACAAAATATAGACAAGACAGTGGAATCACCGTGCAGGCTCTGTGGAGACAAAGGAGAAAGCGTGGGACACCTAATCAGTGAATATACGAAGCTTGGTCAAAGAGAGTAAAAACAACGCCATGACAGTGTGGCAAGGATTGTTCATTGGATACTATGTGGAAAATATGACCTAGCAAGAGTAGACAAATGGTATGAGGATACCACCGAAGGAGTGGTGGAATCAACTAAGATAAAGATGCTTTGTGATTTTGTGATTCAGTGTGACTATTACACAGAGTGTAGACCAGATATAATGATAATTGATTATGCTATCCTGGGACACCCCACACTGGAGGACAGGGGCTGAGAAACGTATCTGGTTGGTAGATATGGCGTATCCTCAGGAACAAAATATCGAAACAAAACATCGGGAAAAATTAATCAAGTACCAGCAGTTAGCGTTTGAAAGAGAGAGAAGCGACCGGGATTCCATGTAGAGATAATACCACTAATAATAGGATGTAATGGGAGGTGGTATCAACAAATTACAACAACAAATCGAGAAGTTGATACGAAATGAGAAGGAGGCTCAATGGGCATAAGAACTATGCAGAAGATAGTACTAATGGAAAGTGAGACACTGCTGTGTAAAGTACCGTCACGAAAAGGCTATTAATAATAATAAAGCATAATAATAATATTGATTGGTTCATTAACTATTCTCCTAGATCAAAAGCTTATAAATTAGAAGACTAGCACCATTGTGTATATTACAAGTTAAAACGACTGACGATACATGGAAAATCGTCAAGTTCAAATTTTCACAGATCGATCGAATCTGTCACCTTTTGATTGCTGGTCAGACGCCTGAACCATTGAGATACTTAGATGGAGAGTGAAGGTTACAATGATGTACAAGTTCAAAATGCAATCAAAGGGTTATAGGTTCAATCCATGTGGGGGATTTTCTTAGGATTTGTGCTTGACGATCGTCCATGTTTCGTCTTTCTATACTCCAAGCTCCCACATTCACTACGTTAGTGTGTATATCCTAACTAGACTACAGTAGTCTTGGATAAGAGGTCACTTTTACAGTAGTCTTGGATAAGAGCTCACTTTTACAGTAGTCTTGGATAAGAGATCACTTTTACAGTAGTCTTGGATAAGAGCTCACTTTTACAGTAGTCTTGGATAAGAGCTCACTTTTACAGTAGTCTTGGATAAGAGATTACTTTTACAGTAGTCTTGGATAAGAGCTCACTTTTACAGTAGTCTTGGATAAGAGCTCACTTTTACAGTAGTCTTGGAAAAGAGCTCACTTTTACAGTAGTCTTGGATAAGAGATCACTTTTACAGTAGTCTTGGATAAGAGATCACTTTTACAGTAGTCTTGGATAATAAATCACTTTTACAGTAGTCTTAGATAATAGATCACTTTTACACTAGTATTAGAAAAGAGCTCACTTTTACAGTAGTCTTGGATAAGAGGTCACTTTTACAGTAGTCTTGGATAAGAGCTCACTTTTACAGTAGTCTTGGATAAGAGATCACTTTTACAGTAGTCTTGGATAAGAGCTCACTTTTACAGTAGTCTTGGATAAGAGCTCACTTTTACAGTAGTCTTGGATAAGAGATTACTTTTACAGTAGTCTTGGATAAGAGCTCACTTTTACAGTAGTCTTGGATAAGAGCTCACTTTTACAGTAGTCTTGGAAAAGAGCTCACTTTTACAGTAGTCTTGGATAAGAGATCACTTTTACAGTAGTCTTGAATAAGAGCTCACTTTTACAGTAGTCTTGGATAAGAACTCACTTTTACATGCAGCAGTGATAAGAGCTCACTTTTACAGTAGTCGTCGATAAGAGATCACTTTTACAGTAGTCTTTGATAAGAGCTCACTTTTACAGTAGTCTTGGATAAGAGCTCACTTTTACAGTAGTCTTGGATAAGAACTCACTTTTACAGTAGTCTTGGATAAGAGCTCACTTTTACAGTAGTCTTGGATAAGAGCTCACTTTTACAGTGGTCTTGGATAAGAGGTCACATTAGCTCACTTTTATTTAACACCATTATGGCACAGAGACGCTCTCACATTCACTACTGTAGTGGTGTTCATATAACGTCGAGAGTACACCCATGAGAAATTACAGACTGTTGAGGTATCGAGTAAGATACTTAAGATACCTCTAAACGTCATTTTAATTAGATATTAATTTCACGTAATGCAGATTACGGCGGAAGTCCACAATTAAGAACTGCCACTTCATAATTCACGTCTGGAAAAATAATTTGCACGACCTTCCTCTGGATAGATTCAATTAAATGACATTGGCAACATCAATCAAAATTTCAAATTTTGGACTTTATGGTTAACAAACAGGCTTACGAAGGTAATCCAACTAAACAAAACTACTGCTGTACAAAATAACAGCACTAATTTTGACCAAAGACAATCCTCTCATCCGCCATATTGTTGTAATACTTTGCCTAATTAACTGGGACGATGGTGACGTCACACCTGCGGTAAACCTGACGAAAGTACTTTGTGGGTAGCCGAGTTTCCGCGGAATGCTTTTTAAAATGGTGTGGTTCAATTGAAAAAGGAAGACATTCACAAAAATCATGAATATAAAAAGACATGAGGATGGCAGATAAAAATTTCGCTTTACCATGGTCGTGACGTCCCACGCATATCTCCAAGATGGCGGACAATGATTTAGGTTAGCAACTTTTACTCAAAATACTATATTTCTGATATTTAAGTTACGTAATTTGATAGAGGTATGTCCTTTAAGATAATCCGGTATATTAGCTCATACAGGTGATGCATATTCTAAGACCGACCTAACCAGACTACAGTAGACTTGAATAAGATCATCATTCCTTAGCCCACTTTTCTTTAATACCACGATGGTCGGCATATTTCCTTCTTGAATAAATAATCACAATGTATGTTCCACGATAGATTGTGTTTTTTAGACACCTAATAGTTTGTAGAAGTCGATTCTATAACAGTTTGCAACGATCTCAAGAGATGCCGCAAATGGCAATGCAGAGACTTTAAAAATTTAATAAATTCGCTACGACAACTTCCGGATCATCTTCCGAATGAGTTCAGGATCGTTCACAAACTAGCAAACAACTGACTTATAACATTACAAGAAAGTTTTCTCTATTTGTGACTACCGAAAACGTGCTATGATTCATATGTATGGATGTTACTACATCCTGGGTGTTTTTTTTGTCAGTGTCCACTGACAATGACAAGCAATCGTCTTCTGGTCGATATTTTTTTAATATCCGCGAGAGCTATGTTTGAAACCTTCATCTTGAAACTTACTAGCTCTCGTCCCTGGTAATTATGGTATTATTTGCTCGTGAATGCAATATATTTGCTCTTCCTTATAAGAAATACGTACTACCTACCCCTACCCTATGATTGGTAGGGGTAGGTAGTAGCGATTACGTTTTCGACATAGTGAAATCAATATACTCTTTATCTGTTGTGGATATTTTAGTGTTGTTGAGAATTCGTAAACTATTAATATCTTGACCTGCAGTCCCCTTTAAAGTGCCTATGACACGAAAATTAAGTTTGCCTTATTTGAAAGAACACTTCAAATGACATATTTTGAGGGACATATTTTGAGGTTTTTCGTTTTCTTTCTTCGTTCTTGAGATATTTTAGCTTGTATAATATGCAAATGACAATGGTGTGACGTACATGTGCATAATGACTTATCGGAGAAGGTTATATATCTTTGCTAAATATAAAACCAAATTTAATTTGGTTAATGGAACTTGTAGAATTTCAAGTGATTTTGTGCGATAATAACAAAGATATATAACCTTCTCCGATAAGTCATTATGCACGTGTACGTCACACCATTGTCATTTGCATATAATACAAACTGAAATATCTCAAGAACGAAGCAAGGAAACGAAAAACTACAAAATAAGTTACTCTGTCATTTTAAGTGTTCTTTCAAATAAGGCAAACTTAATTTTCGTGTCATAGGCACATTAAGAGTGCAACCAAATGCAAAGTCTGTCGTTGGCATCCACTGCTGTGTATCAAGTAGAAATCGGAGAACGTTTTTACAAACACAAGCTTTTTTTTCAAGTAAACAATTGGAATAATTTCTTTCATCTAGTATAAAAGTTTTATCTTCTAGACCAGATATACGCAGCAGATTGCGCTTTGGAGATATTGTATACAGGAGACCTTACTGTAGAATACAATCTTATATCGTTGGGATGGTTACTGGATATATAATATTCAAGCATTTGGGAGGAAAATTTCGTTTCAAATGGGTAAGCACTGTCACTTCACTACGTTATATATTTGATTTGTTTCCTCCGAGAGCCAAAAAGGACGCCAAATTTCCAGTTCCCAATTAAAAAGTGATACTTTTTAAAACGTCATTTTAAAATTTAAATTATACTTCATTCTGGAAAATGTTTGTTTTAAATATTAAAATTTCGCGGACAAAAGTATAATTGTATTGTAATTATAATTGTATTAACTCTGAGATAAATCTTTTTTATATTACTCAGAAAACGTATCTCAGTCCCAGATGGGAAACTAATCCATGACCTTCTGATGCGGTGAAATACTCTGACCGTTGAGGTAGTACTCAGATGCAATTGGCAACTGCTATGTGCAAGTGTATTTTATTTAAATATCTGACAAGGTGAGAGCGGCTCACCGATGATCCGACGTTTATGGGTTCGATTCTCATCTGGGGTCAAGATACAATTTTTGAGTAATATTAGTTGGAAGATTTCCTCAGAGTTAATTCAGTTATCTGACAGCATACATTCAATTATAATATAGACATCCACTACATGTGAGCTATTGCTCTAACCATTTGGTTTCAGACATGAAAGTCTGTAGGCTTGTACGAGACATTCGAGTCAGTAGGCTTGTACGAGACCGACGTTCTCAGCGCATCGCCATCAATCGAAATTAAAATATGAAGGAACGACACACAAGTCTCGCTGATTTCCCACGTGAACTTCAGAGCAGGATGAAAATCATCAACAAAGTTGATTAACTGCTCCAAAAGGACACGTGAGTATGACGCTGTTCCTAAATAATCATCGATAAATCTGCCGAAGAAATCAGGCAAGGGACCCGTGTATTGTTCAAAGATATGTTTTTCAACATAACCAACAAATAAGTTAGCATAGCTTGGACCCATTTTGGTGCCCATCGCGACACCACTTATTTGTAGATAATGTTCACTGTTGATAATGTTCTTGCGATAAATGCCCTAAAATCTACATCGGTGAAACTGGGCGACTCCTTTCAGACAGGTTTGTTGAACATCTTCGTTCCGTGAGGAACAATCGTGTCGACAAACCTGTAACCCGCCATTTCAAGAGCTCTAACCATTTGGTTTCAGACATGAAAGTCTGTGCCATCCCTCCCATCTCAGGTGGTAACGATAACCGCAAACGGCAAGAGAAGCATCTCATTTTTAAACTTAGAACCATTCATCCTCTTGGTCTTAACGAACATTTTTCTTTTATTTAATTTCCTACAAGTTTTTTGTTATTTTAGTTTGCTTGGAACTTTTTTATTATTAGCTCATGCACTTTCATTCCTTTTTCAAGTTTTTGTTTCTCACCGCTTTGCTTTCGCCTAATCCCCCTGAATATTGGACCTGTAATTCGTCCCTCCCCTCAGTCTGTTTCTGATCGACTGTAAAAATAGCAAATTATTTAACTTTTCACATCTCATTAATTATTAGTTTGTTTATCTCCCGTGCATTTGATTGGCTACTTTCTACTTGTGACACCCGTTTTGCATATATATATATATATAAGCCCTATTTATTTTATTTCATCTCGTCTTACTCTGATGAAGGACTCCGCTCGAAACGTCGGTATTTCGTCACTAAAAATCTTGGCAGTTCACCACTTTTTCACTTTGCTATATATCCAAAAAAACTGTCTACGCAGCACTCTACTTTTTTACTATTCTGAAATCTGATTGGTTCTTATACTAGCAGGCTAGATCAACGAGCTCTATATATATAGCTAGAGGACAATATTCTGGTCTTTGGCAGGGTAAAACATGGCGGACATGGAGGTGATTTTGTATGTCAGTTTCAGTCCCCTACCCGGTCTTGTACGCAATTTTCCCTTTCGTAAACGGTCGTTACCATCCCGAAGGGTCGTTACCATCCCAGCTCTCATAGAATGTTGGGTAAGCGGAGTGAAATTGCTCGTGATCGTCATGAAATTCAAAATATGTAAATATTTAGTATTTGGTATACAGGAGAAGAGCGTTCGTGCAGAAGAAATTATACATGGCAAACTCTCAATCCTGGACCAGTAAATTGATTTTGTGATCGATAGTCACAACGTATATGTAGATACTTTCCAAAAGGCAAACGACGTTATTCGGGATTTCGAAATATCAATCGCAAATATATATGCTGCGAGGTCAAAATATATTTGTCGACCGACAAAATATATTTGTCGACTGAAAGTATTACTGTATATGCGCATTGCATATATGGACCACCGTAATATATAACCATAAATGTAGTTCTGCATTTGCCGTAGAACACAGTTAATTCGTAAGTCACTTACTAGTCATAGATGCTTTTCAATTAATAGGTGATAAAACGCGTTGTTCGGCGTAGGCAGTGTAGAAATACAAATCAAAATGTATAAAAATAAAGGTTGGTGTACTGCCGAAATAGCGTGTAAGTTGTCTAACGTTTCGAGCGAACGCTCTTCGTCAGAAAGTGAAACATAAAGTGAAATAATCACTCAGTTATCATTTCACTTTACGTTTCACTCTCTGACGAAGGGCCGCTCGAAACGTTAGACAACTTACACACCATTTCATAGACTTGCTCCAAATCTGCCTCTTGGTTGTTTCGGGTTTGTTTAAATTTGTTTTTTTTCAAATAGATGCTTGTTCGCTTTTTAGATAGCAATATTATGAAAGAACACGAGGAGCCGCGAAATAAATTGTGCGGGAACCTTGGGACCACGAAGAATTTCACTCCGCTTACCCAACATTCTATGAGAGCTGGGATGGTAACGACCCTTCGGGATGGTAACGACCGTTTACGAAAGGGCAAATTGCGTCTTGTACGTCAGTTTTAGTCATGTTCGTTTTGAAAACATATACAAAACATAATATCAAGAGACGGAAATGAACCAATAATTTCAAATTCATATTAGCAAAGTCAAGCCTAGTCAAAATGACACACCGTAGTCAAGTTTGTAAGGTGGGAAGATCATTATCACCTATGAATTATATAAAAACTGGGATCGAATCTGGGTCCATTATTATTTTTGATTTACATAAAATTAATGATCTTCCTAACTGTTTAAACGATTCCATTCCTGCTTATTTGCTGATGATACTAATATAATTGTAACCGGTGTTTCTGGAGAAGATATTGAGAGAAAATTAAACATAGAACTAAATAGCATACATCACTGGCTACTAGCGAATAAATTATCTCTGAATATCAGCAAAACGGAATACATGATCATCGGGTCTCGACAGAGATGATCACGAATTGAAATAGACCCTAATGTTTTAATTGACGATCAAAATATTAATCGTGTGACTAGCACAAAAACTCTGGGTGTTTTTATTGATGAAAAAATAACATGGAGAACCCATGTTGATCATGTATCCAAAAAAATATCAAAAGGAATAGGAATCCTACGAAGAGCTAAAGATGTAGTCAGTAAGGATAGTCTAAAGAAATTATATCAAGCTCTAGGCCTACGTCACTTTGATTACTGTTCCCTTGTTTGGGACAACTGCTCAGGCGAATTAAAAGATAAATTACAAAAGTCACAGAATAGAGCAGCTCGCATTATTACTGGTGACAGCTATTACTCATCAGCGACTGTTACTTTGTCCAAATTAGGATGGAAAACATTGCAGTGTCGCAGGGATGAACAATTATTGTCCCTAGTTGATAAATGCATCAGTGGAAAATCAAATTTAATAATTTATTTGAGTTGGTAAACCGGGACTATTATGATTTGAGAAGTAATAATAAGCTGTCCTTACCCAAACCGAATACTAATGCTGTGAAAAAAGGTTTTGGTTATCGAGGTGCCATGATCTGGAATTCAGTAAATTAAATTTATATTCATTAAAATTATCTTAACTTGTATATAGTTAGATATTTTAGTAATAGTTTTATATTAATTTATTATTTTAACCTATTGAATTGTAAGTACTTTAGTTAGTTAGTTAGTTGGTTAAGTTAATTAGTTAGTAAATTAGTTAGTTAGTTAATTAGATACACGGCTCTTTGAAAAACAGCTTTTTAATTTTTAAATATTTTATCATAATATAGCTGATAAGCCTACCGTGTATAAATAACATTAAATAAATAAATAAATAGAAAGAAATTGCAGAATTAACACAAGCCCTAAACAAGTTCTTAAGGAAAACAGGTTAAAGAGCAATTTATTTCTTTTTACCGTTTTTTCTCCCATTTTCAGTAAACTGATGTCACTAGTAGGTCATAGAACATTACTAAATCCTTTTCAAGAACTCGGATACTGAACATTTGTTGCTTTAACTTCGTTAGAGGACTTCTTTCCTTCTTGTAAATTATTTTTTAACCTATAATAAAAACAAAACATATAATGTCGCGAAAAGGCCTGGAACTGACGTACAAGACCGCTTAGGGGACTGAAACTGACGTACAAAGTCGGCCTCCACTGATGTTCGACTTCACTTTTTGCCCGGAACATGACTCAGTTAATATAGAGCTCACTGGGTTAGATCACCTCATATCCTATTAGTAATGAAAAACCAAAATGAAACCGGAATGTTGTGCTAAGGGAGCGTTCATCATTTATTTACTGAGGGGGCTATGGTGATTTTAAATTTTGAGACCCCCTGATGTTATTAGTGTATTTTGTCTAACCCCCCTCATGTGACATCCTGTAAACAAACGTAAATTGTTATGACCCCCTTCCAACTTAAATTGACTACCTCTGAAATGGACAGAATGAAATAACTAGCTGTTGTGGTCTAACCACAGCTACTACTACCAACTGAAATAACCAGCTGAAATAACCAGCTGTTGTGGTCTAGTGGTTACCACGTATGTCTATGAGCTGGGAGACCTGGGTTCAAACCTCGGTCGGACCACCGCTCAGGGTCTTAAAATTATTGATGAGAAGGTGCTGCCTTTGCAGCAACACCAGCAAATTGTAAGCCTTTCAGATTTTCTCGGGAAACGACCTTAAATCGTAGGCCCTCGGAATCCCTATCAGTTGGGTTTTCCGTTCATCTAAGAGTGATAAACAGAATAGTCGAAGGCTTAAAACATGAGCCTCTGGTTCGGATAAATAGGGCCATCTTATCATGCGTGATCGACTGTAAATAAATCATACTTGTACTCATATTTTCCATCGCAGTATTTTACATTTGAAGTGATGGTACTAGCGTTACTGGGAGTAACGAGAGTGACTTTGAACTTGAACCGCCATCGGCAAGAAAAAGAATCAGCACCAGAAGTGGACGGAGGCGGTGTGTAATTTTCACAACATGCTGCTAGTGTCAGCTCCATCACCATGATCGTTGGTCATCCGATTTAAAATGGAACAATCATGTGAATAACATTGAATGTCTATAAAATTAATGTTCGAAACGACTATATATTCTGGTTCAGTTAAAGCGAGTCAAAGTTCCAAACGGAGACATAATCCAATTTATAAGACATGTATTAGACCAGTACTGGGATATGCATCCATTGTTTTCCATCATTCCATGCCAAAGTATCTTATATTATCAAAGTATCAAAAACGTGCTCACTCTATCGTATATCCAGGAACCAAATATGAAGACTCTCTCGTTGAAAGTGGGTTGTTAACATTTCATGAGAGAAGGCATAAAGCTTGCGAGAAGTTTTTTAATAAAATTTTAGAAGATACTAACCATAAACTATTTAATCTTATATCAAAAGTAAATTTGACATTAGTCATATCTTGAGAAATGTTAGGAAAATCCAAATTCCTAAATTTGAGACCGAACGGTATAGAACCTCTTTTTTAATAGCAAGTAGTTTTAATGCGAACAATTAGTTATATTGTAGTTAAATTCTTATTAATATTTTTACCTTTTAACTTTAATTGCATTTTTATATCTTATTTTGTAATCACCTTGTAATTCAGTTTTTACTGCAAATTGTGTGAATAATAAACTATCTATCTATCTATCTATTACTAAAAATCTTGGTAGTTCACACCTTTTTACTTTGCTATAGTATAAATAACTTTTATAGTTCGCAGATTCATACTACAGTGACATCATATAGTGACATAAAATATTAACTGATATTGTACATGTATAAAAACAAAAATACTAATTAAAATAGGAATGTCATATTCTTTTGTTTTCGCAGTATCAGGCACTGTTCTTCTGGGTTCTGGCAGTTGGTACTATTACAGCCATTGTTTATTCACCGTATAACGCCCTCAAGGATAATCCTCATCAATGGACGAATGCAGAGAAAGTGATTTTTGCAATTCCACAATGGTTCCTCTTCAGCACGTCCGTTGCTTGGGTGATATTTGCTTGCCAGTATGGCTATGCTGGTACGTTTACAGTAAACATTAACTCTATTATGTACTCTGAATATTAACTGCTAATACTCCTATTTTTTGCAAGAACTTTTTTTATTTCCATCCATCATATTTAGATAATCTCAACGATTTTCAGTAAGTCACTTGCAGAAAATGTTATCGTCATGATTAACCTACACTACTGAGTCGACATAAAATTGTTGACTCGAGCGGGATTTGAACTCGTACCTTCGGGATTCCGGCCGCTGTGTTGCTCTACCAGTTGAGCAACCGCGTCAACTGGGTATATTACAAGTAATATTTGGCATTTCACTCGATTAAACTACACGTTCCTCTCAGGATTTGTGGTGAAGGAAAATTTCGAGTGTTGGAATATATACATTTTAAGGCCAAACCGGACCAATTGCGAAAAATGCAACTTGAAGGCGTTCCGGCTGGAATTGAATCCGCGACCCTGCGATGCTAGTGCAGTGCTCTGACCACTGAGCTACGGAGGCCGTTGCCGAGAGCCTAGTCACGCGTTCTGTATATATAGTGGTGGTAATGCCGGGATAAGATTCTGGGTATATTACAAGTAACATTTGGCATTTCACTCGATCAAACTACATGTTCTAAGGATTTATGGTGAAGAAAATTTCGAGTGTTGGAATATATACATTTTAAGACCAAACTCTGCGATGCTAGTGCAGTGCTCTGAGCCAACATGTCCTCCTACCTAGAATTACCAATAATCAGTAAGTATGCAATGGCCTAGAATTACCAATAATTGGTAATTGTAGGAGCATAAGAATCGCGCATGCGTGTAGCAGTCAATTACTAATCCCTCTTATTAGTCTACTTATTAAAGACACCAAGGTATTGGAGACGAGGGTGCGGGCCGGGATAGCTCGGGTCATGTCGTAGTGACTTTTAGGCGTGGGTTAGGTTGTGTTGGAGTTGTGTTCTAACCCTATACAATTACCAATTATTGGTAATTCAAGGGCTTGACACTTACTGATTACTGGTAATTCTAGGTAGGAGGATATGCTGTCTGACCACTGAGCAACGGTTGCCGAGAGCCGAGTCGCGAGTTCTGTATACACCTATATAGTGGTGGTAATGCCGAGATAAGATTTTGGGTATATTACAAGTAATATTTGGCATTTCACTCGATTAAACTACATGGTTCTAAGGATTTGTGGTGAAGGAAAATTGTTGTGGTCTGGGGACCATGGATGGGGAAAATCCCGCAGGGACGTTAGGATGAAACTGTAGGGGGGGTAGAAAAGCCGTTTTTTGTGGATTCGTATTTCTAGTTTTAGAACAGATCTCACTTGAACAAAACAAAAAATTAAATGTTTCTGTTTTCATTTTCGTGTAGCTAGTAGTCAAAGTCGGACACGATTTCGCAATGTACTTCCCCTTTTTTTGTCTAAATCTATTGTAATAAAAATATGTGTAGCAGTTACATACATATCTTTCAATACTTCCGTTTTTAGGTCTGGTAAAGAATATTCTTGCCGCAAAGTTTTGGATACCTTTAAGTCGCGTCAACTACGCTGCATTTATCTTGCATATACCTGTCGTAAAAATATTGATTGGGAATATCGAAACACCGCTTCATTTTGATGGGTTTGTATTGGTAAGTAACTGTAAATAATTATATTATACCTGTAAGTTAGTAATTAATGTGCGTATAACCCCAAATACGATGTATAATATATGAAACACGAGGAAGAGTGTTTCATCAGTATATCTAAACACCGAGAAGTTTGTTGAAAACCGAAGCGAAGCCGAGGTTTTTTAACAAACTTCGAGGTGTTTGGATTTAAGAAATACCTAATGGGTTTCCATGTTTGGATAACGTGATCCAAACACGCGCGATGTTGCGAGACTTGAGAAAAGCGTAAAAACACGAGCCGATAGACGAGTGTTTTTAGCTCTTCGTGGGTCGAGCAACATCCGAAGTGTTTGGATCACGTTATTCAAACACGGAAACCCATTAGGTATTTCTTTTATAAAATAACCACAGAGAAATATCACTAAAAGTTATTAATATAATTATATCAACATTGCAATTCTCCCAAAAACCATCAACTACCAATCAGGGGAGGTCTCGCAAAGAGCCGAAAATAAGGTGGAGTTAAAAACATAGAAAGATGAAAAATATTTTTGCCCGTTATATTTATGCTGGATTGCTGCAGATGTAAACTGTAAAGTGATGTTGTGAGTTTGCCTAGCCTTCATATTCTACAACACAGAATATTTTTTGTGGTTTTCTGTCATTGTCGAAGTGTTGTTCGGTGATTTTTTGTTGGCTACAAGAAAGAAATGAATGGTTTCTTCGTGAATATCCTGCCCGACGAGAAGTAAAATAAACATTTATTTTACATCTTTTCTATGTTCTCTTGGTGGACTATCTCTACAAAAGTTTCCCGAATTATAAATATCCCGAATTTAAAACATAGTCCTAACCCCAAACATAACCCTCATCCTACACTTAACACAAACCCTAACTCTTACGATAATGCTTTATTTTAGAAATAACAGCTGATTTTAATTTCCAATTTTACTGCCGATAGTCTATATGTGACGTCATTTTGGGATTTATATGAAACTTCACCCGTTTTATTGAAACTTTCAATAAGGTAAACGTCGCCCTCGCAAATTATTCGGAAACTCTCGTTCGCTTTAGCGTTGCTTTGTCACTTTAAATACTTATAATTTCGGCCTATTTTTACAAAATATTGTGAAATTAACAGGGCAAAGATTGCTTAATAAATGTTAATAATGTTAATAAATGTTTAAAAACGATGATGGGCGGCATGATTTGCTTTTTGTGTGTACAAAATCGACCTCAGAATTCCCGTGCTTGGATACTCTTATCCAAACACGGGTATTGACTAATCAGAGCGCTTGTTGTGTACATGTTATTTCATAAATCCTGATTGAACAGTCTTCCGAGTGTTTCATATTACATCTCAAACAAATCAGTATTTTAAGAGAAAATCGAGGTAAAAGTTGGCTTAATTTATGTAATTTCTTCCTCCGATATCAAAACCTCCGTCTCGGTGCTGATTTCCTTTGTTTTCACCTCATGAATTATTAATGAGTTGAGATACAGCAAAAGCCCGCGTATAAGAACCTAGATTTTTCCACGTTAGCCTAAAAAGGTTCGTATATACATGGTGTTTACTGCAAAATTAGGCTATTTAGGTTCTTAAACAGGTTCTTATTTTCTTAAGAAAAAAGCGACTTGGTTTTGGTAATTGTGGCCTAAATTATGCATATATGTTCTCCAAATGACTGCAAGCTAAGCAAATACAAACCCTATATGCACTTTAAAGCTACACTGTATGTAATTTACAGCTTACTGTGTGTGAATTCAATGGAATAAAATAATGCATACAACTGTAGACAACTATATATATACAGTAAAAATATTATCAATCGGAATTTTCACATTTTACAAAATGATCCGAGACGTCAGCCATTTTCACCGATAACCTTTTGGTATCTTTTCGCCGCAATAAAAACATTCGTGACTCCTTAGTACATAGTGCCCTTAAACAAAATACCTCGGCACCAGTGGAAACATTTTCTTGCGGCCATAATCTAAATTTTTATCAATTATTACGCCAAGAAGTTTATGGTTGGAAACATCATCCACTTGTACGTTGTTTAAGGAAATTTTCATTTCGCATATATCAGGTTTATTTTCTTCACTAGTTTTTTTACCAACACAAGCATATCTTTAGTTTTGTCAGCATTAATATACATCCGATTTCTAAGTGACCATTGGTTTATGTTATTAAGGTTGTATTCAATTTTCTCTATAAGTTGAGGAATATTATTCCAGTTTGCACTCGATGATAACTAAGGTAGTATCATCAGCAAATATGTCAAACATGGGGCGATCTAGGAAGGAAGGTAGCTGCCCATTGCAACATCAAACATGGGGCTATCTAGAGATCATTACACACACAAGGAAGTCCCTATTATTCAATGATAATGAGCCGTGGATGAAGAAAGGAGATAGCCCCATGTTTGATGTTGCAATGGGCAGCTATGATGGCGCGGAGATTTGCGAGATGATAGGCCCATTCGCCCTTCATAAATTAAAATCGATCCAACCTAGAAGTAAAATTGACTTGTAGTTATATATAGGGACGATGGCTTGGCTGCATTCAAGAATATGGGCGCAAGATCATTAGACAAAGCAAGGAAAGAGTTCTCAAAAGTCTTCAACGATTTAGGGCTGAAAATCAGCGTTCAGTCAAGCTTCACAATGAACCGGACCACCGGAAAGTTTTACCCATTCAGAAAGCCCGATAACATTCCGTCATACATACCAGGAGTTTATCAGTTGTAACTGTCAAGTGTTACCCTCACTAAATAAAGTTGATTGATTGATTGATTGATTGCCAAGTCTAACCACCACCCCCCCCCCCCATCCATTATAAAGCATTTGTCAACAGCTTTAAAGTGCCCATAACCTCAAAATGTGTTATTGTCTTGTTTGGAAGAACTTTTAAAATGATAAAGTATCTTCTTTTGAAGATTTTCGTTTCTTTGCTTTCTTTTTTAGATATATCAGTTTGTTTGATATGCAAATGTA